>CAWUFW010018640.1:0-214103 GCA_963921515.1 Calotriton arnoldi | reverse complement strand
ACCTTACCAAACACTTTTATTCTTTATTAGAAAGATTTCTATTTTCATTAACAGTATTAAACAAATCAGCATTTAAAATAAAAGGTTTTCCCCTTTTCTTTGCGCATGAACATCCCCTTCCCTCAAACCTTGTAACATTGCGCTTAAAAACTACTATCATTCTACATCCATCAATCTACAGATTCATCCTTCAGTCAAACCACAGTTAGACCCAATATTTAATTGCATAAAAAACATACATGAGTATCATATTTTGGTCTATGTTGACACCATTTTTCAAATATGCATTATATAACAACCTAACTCCTCCATTTACAGACGGGTCAGCCGCAATCCCTCAGTATATCCCACGAAGACGGCACAACGCTGTTGGACTGCTCAAAAAGACTTCATTTTTTAGGTCGAGCATCAGCGCGAATGCGCTGTCTGCAAGACCTGCAGTAATCACTCTATGGAGTGAAATTACAACTGCTGCCTCCAATTGGTTAAAAACTCTAATGCCCTTGTACATCACTTCCGTTTGCGAGCCAGGAGCACCGGCCAACTACAGTTTACTTACACTGTAGGTCTTTGTGTTTTTGGCCTAGGGACTATTTCTTTAATTATGTGCTTTCATGTTTTAATTTTGGCCTTTCATGTTTTTTTAAAAGGAGGGCTTGGGGGGCAGCCGAACACTGTGAGGTCTGCCCCCCGGGCAGATTGGGAGGGGGTGGGGCGGGCCGAACGCCGGCCATTTTGTGGTTTTGGGCTACAATGGGACTAGCCCAATTGTAGCCCAATTTCATTTATAGCCCAAGGGGTATAAGGGTCATTTTCGCGCCTCCCCAGCCACCATTTTAGGTTTGGTGACCTGGTGGCTGGGAGCGCTGTAGATTTTAGCGTTTTTCAGGACTGTAGGGCAGTGTAGCGTGGCTTAATTGCTTCTTACTAGTCAGGTTAGCGTATTGTCAAGCGTGGTTAGAGGATGTCTGCGGAGGATTACCGGGTTCTGGAGGCGGTCCGCCTTCTGAGCGAGGCCGGCCGGCTTGACCTCCTCATGCCGGCGGCCTCGGTGAGCGCGCGCCCCATGAGGCACGCGTCTGCGGGGGTAGCGGCGGCTGTTGTTGCCTGCTCGCCGCCTCGTTCCACAAGGGCTGGTCAGGTGAGTGGTGGGGGCCGCGCGAGTGCGGTCGCGCGGCCCCGCGTGAAGTTTTGAGCGCTCGGGGAGGGGCCGGTTGCCAGGGGCGATTGGGGCAGGTCAGGCGCGGCGGGGGAGCGCCTGGTGCGCTGCCCGCGTGGGACGATCACAGGAGCGGGGCCGCACTTCTCAGAGCAAGGTGGCCCCAAAGGGGGTATTAGTAGCGGAGCCTCCAAGAGAGTTGGAGGCTCCGTCGGTGTTGCGCGTCTCCCCAGCTGGCACGAGGAAGGAGCGGGGCCGCTCACGGGTGCGCAGAGCGGCCCCGGTGGGGGCATTAGTATCGGAGCTTCCGATTGATGTGGAGGCTCCTGAGGTGTCTGTCATGGGGGGACCCGCGGACAAAGAGTTGTGCTCAGCAGGGTGGGAAGAAAGGGCCCAAGGCTGCGCTGAAGAGGGGGGCACTGTGTAAGGGGAGGGAGAGAATGGCAGCGAATGGCAGCAGGGGGAGTTGAGGAGGGAGCGGGGGGTTGAGGAGCAGTATACACCAGGGGGGGGCAGGCCCAAAAAGGGGGTCAGTCAAGGGGGAGGCACTGAAGGGGACGAGAGCATTCTGGTGGGGGCCCCCAGCAGGGGGCAAGTAGGTGAGCGGCGGGAGGCCAGCAAGGTGAGGCCTAGGTGGGAGGTTGGGGGCATGAGGAGGAGGCAGGGGTCGTAGGGGAGGAGGGTAATGATATCCCAGAAGAGTTGGGGTTGGAAAGGGGCAACAGGGAGTGGGAGGGGTTGGATATCTTCACTTCATGGCATGAGGGTGTGCGCGGCTTGGATAGGGTGGGTCAGTTGGACGCCTACATGGGGCATGGGGGTCTCTGGGTTTGGGAGTCGAAGGGTTGGGGCAGCGGGTACCTGGGTTTTCCGGGGCTTGGGAGGAGCTCTGCGAGGCGGGGTGCGGGGCACGGTGGGCCTGGAATGGAGTGATGAGGATGAGGGGGGCCTGTCGCAGGGGGAAGTGGTGGATCTTACTAAGGTGGGGAGAGCTTGGGCGGCTAGTACGTTGGGGGCAGGAAAACAGGCTGCAGGATCGCGACCCATGATGGTGTCAGTGGGTGTGGGAGGGGGAGACAAGGAGGGGGGGGTAGGTTACAGAAGGGTACGTATGTGCTAGATGTGGGAGTAGGTACGGATGACTCAGGTAAGGGGTCAGGGGGCGCGGGGAGCGGGGCGGCGGCGGCGAAGGGAGGGGTTGGCACGATGGACGCAGGTAAGGCGTCCGGGAGTGCAGGGGACAGCGTGAAAAACATAAAACATAACATAACATGTGTATTTGTAAAGCGCACGTTCACCCAGAGGTCTCTTGGCGCTGAATAACAGATGTTCATTGTTACCCAACTCAATGGTACTCATTTTATTGACGTCAGATGGATGAAAGGCTGAGTGGACCCACCAGGATTTGAACCTGTGACCATGAGGTCGAACACAGGCCCCTGCAATGGACGCATTAGTCCACTGAGCCACCAGACACAGAAGGGACAAGTGAAATACCTGCAGGGGAGCCAGAGACCAAATTAGAGGGTAAGGAATTGAAGATCAAACGGCTGACTTACATGGGCGTTACTAAGCCATTGGGGGCACACTTAATGTTAGCAACCAAGGAACGAATATGGAAGGGCGAGTATGTGGAGCTGCTTAAGCTTCTGCACAGGGAAGTTAGGGCGAAGGAAGGGTCCAAAGAGGAGGAGTATGAATTGGCCAAAAGGCCAAAGGTACCGCTTACAATAGAGAATTGGACGGCGGCATTTTTAATCTATGCGAGTGTGTACTGTGAAAAATACCCGGAGCAGTGTGTGTCCATGTTTAAGTACATGGATGTGATCAGGAAGGCCCAGATTACAGGGGGTGGGTATGCATCGGCACAATATGATGAAGAATTTAGAGCACGCATGGCGTGGGATATGGAGGCAAAATGGGGTGAATTGGATACAGACTTATGGCAACATACAATGGGGCTGTCCGGAGCAGGAAAGACTATCTTCACGGCCAGCGGTCTTCCGCTCGTGTATCGACCCTTTCAGGGGCGACCCACCCGGGGAGGGGTGGGGGGCATGGGAAGAGGACAGTCAGGAACAAAAGGGGCCTGTTGGGATTTCAACAAGGGACTGTGCATGCTGGAGTACTCCAGGTTCCGGCATGACTGCTCGAGTTGCGGAGGCAGACATGCGTTGGTCAATTGCTTTGGGGGAGGGCAGGGGCAGCAGCAAGGGCACCAGCAGTGGCAAGCAGGGGGGTTTAGGACGGGGGGACAGCAGCAGCAGTCTTTTTCAGGCGGGAGAGGGGCTAAGGGGCCTGGGCCAAAGGGCTCGTACTCCGGTTAAAACAGGCAAATTGATTGCAGCCCTGCAGAGTTATGGTAACACAGAGGCTGCAGAGCGTTTGCGGAAGGGATTTCTAGAGGGTTTTCGTCTGGGATATGAGGGACCTAGGGCAAGAAGGTGGGCAGACTATTTACAGTCAGCAAAAGAGCACCCGGAGGTGGTGCTGGGAAGATTGGAGAAAGAGGTGCGTGAGGGTCGCATGGCGGGACCCTTTGAGGACTGGCCTCTAGAAAACTTGATTGTGTCACCCATAGGAGTGGTGCCAAAGAAGGAACAAGGGCAGTTCCGTTTAATACAACATTTGTCGTGGCCTGAAGGGGGTTCGGTGAATGATTTCATCGACGAAAAGGAAGCTACGGTGTCCTATTCATCGGTTGACGTGGCCATGTCACTGGTAGTGACCGCGGGCGCAACGGCGATGATGGCTAAGTGCGACATAAAGTCCGCTTTCCGGTTGCTTACAGTCCATCCGGATGATTGGGATCTTCTGGGCATCCATTTCAATGGTAAATGGTACGTGGACAAAGCATTACCGATGGGCTGCTCTATGTCTTGCGCACTTTTTGAGTGCTTCAGCACGTTCCTTCAATGGTTGTTTTCGGAAAGGACGAGTCACCAAGGAGTAACACATTACCTGGATTACTTTTTCTTTGTGGGCACCTCAGACTCCACGGACAGCCAGAAGGCGCTGGACAGTTTCAATGAGATCATGAGGGAACTTGGGGTGCCGTTGGCACCAGAAAAAACTATGGGTCCATGCACGGCACTGGCTTTCTTGGGCATTGAATTGGACTCGCAATTGATGGAGGCACGACTGCCGGTGGACAAAAAGCAGCAAATGTTGGGGCTGCTGGCGACAATGTTGTCGAAAAATAAGGTTACTGTGAAAGAGATTCAGGTGCTGTTGGGCCACCTCAACTTTGCTTGTAGAGTGGTGAGGGTAGGTCGGACATTTTGCAGACGACTGGGTAGGGCTCTAGCAGGACAGAGACCTCCTCATCATCATGTAAGGCTGTCGGGGGGTGTGAAAGAAGATTTGCGTATGTGGCAGTTTTTCTTGCAGAACTTCAACGGTATTCCCTTGATGCGGGAGGGTGACATGGTTTGGGATGTACACATTTTCTCTGATGCAGCAGGAAGCGAAGGTTTTGGTCTCTACTGGCAAGGGAAATGGTGTGCTGAGCAGTGGCCGCCGGAGTGGTTGGGGGGGGGTAGGAGCATAGCCTTTTTGGAATTCTTTCCGCTGGTGGTAGCGGTCACATTATGGGGCGAGCAGTTGGCACACAGGAAGGTAACTTTCAGAATTGACAACATGGCGGTGGTGGAAGTGGTAAACCGCCAGTCGGCCAGGGATACACAAGTGTTGAAATTACTGAGAGTGTTTGTGTTGGGGTGCTTACGCTATGATATTGCTTTTCGTGCAGTGCATGTGCCAGGAGTGGACAATGACATAGCGGATGCTTTGTCTCGTTCACAGTGGGGGAGATTCCGTGGGCTAACCAAGGATGCAGACAGGACACCGACCAGCATGCCGCAGCATTTGTGGTACGTAGGCAACACAGGATGTTGCAGCTGGTTTTAGGGTCTCTTGCTCATTCCACGAAGGTAGCGTACAGGACAGCATGGGAGGAATTTTTGCGCTCAGGTGCTAGGCGGCGGGTTTCACCGGCGCTCCGAAGGGAAGATGTGATACAATTCATACTAGATCTGATTGCTAAAGGGCTTTCCAAGGAGACAATTGCGGGTAAACTAGCAGGGATTGCATTTGTAGGGAAATTGTTGTGGGGTTATGCGCCATCCGCTGGAGAGATCGGGACGCGGTTGGGCCCGGGAGTGTGGCCGAGTAGGCAGGGTTAGGGTTAGGAACCCCATGTCCTGGGATTTGTTGGGGAGGGTCGTTCAGACTTTACCAAGTTTATGTACTGATCAATATGAAGTGTGTCTTTTCTCCACCCTGATGGTGTGGATGTTTTTTGGGGCATTTCGGGTCTCAGAAATGTTAGGAACGAAATCTGGGGTCGGGCTGCTTTGCAGTGAGGTGTCCCCTTTCAGGGATAGGATCTGCATTTGGCTGAGGAAATCTAAAACAGATCAGAGGGGAGGGGGACAATGGGTGTCTTTGCAGGCTGCCGAACCGCAGCTGACTTGCCCGTGTAGGTGGGAAGCGAGGTGGAGGAAACTCGCGCCTGACCTGGCTGGGTTGGTTTTCACGCATTTGAATGGGTGTGGTGCAACAGCTTATCAGCTCCTAGCGGTGTTGAGGAAAGCGCTTGCGGAGCTGGGGATCGAGGGAAAGGGTTTTGGCACACATTCATTTAGGATTGGGGCAGCATCAGAGGCGAATAACAGGGGCTGGGGGCGAGGGGACATCATGAAGTTGGGAAGATGGTCTTCAGATTGCTTCCAGCGCTATGTGCGCAGCGTATCGGGGGGATGTAGCGCGGTTCTGTGGTTTCTCCTGCTCATTTGTTTTTCTCATTCCAGGTTCGGTGATGGGTCCCCTCGCCAGGGAAATGTCTATTTGGATTGTTGGACATTCCTTTGTCAAGTGGGCACAGGTCCAGGCCCGCGCCAGCTATTTTGGGGAAAACCTAGGATTTAATAAAGATTTGTTTAGAGTTCAATAGAGGGGCAGGGGGGGCATGCGATGGAAGGAGTTGTTGCAGGTCCTAAATGGCATCCTGGTGGCTGGTAGGTGCCCCGACGTGCTGTTGATCCATCATGGGGAAAATGACATGGTCAAGGAATCAGGTTTGGCTCTCATGAGGAGCATGAAGCGAGATTTGTCTTTGATAAAGCAGCAGTGGTCAGGTTGTGCTGTCATTTGGACTGAATTTGTTCTCCGCAGGGTCTGGATGGGAGCGGTTCATCCTGCAGCGGTAGATAAGGCCAGGAGAAAAGTTAACACTGAAATGGTGCGTTTTTGTCGGCATTCGGGGTTTTCCAGGATTGCGCATAGGGACATTAAGTACGATACACCGGGGTTCTTCAGGGGAGATGGGGTACATTTATCCAGTCTAGGCATGGATTTGTACTTACTGGAGGTCAGGGAGGTGCTGGCCAGGTTGTTGAATGTATGTTGACGGTAATGGGTCATACCTAAGGGGCAAGGGGGGGCAGGAAAATGGGGAGGCGGCGTTTCCGCCTACGCTCCCGCCTTTTCCTGAGTGGCGGGGTTTGTTGAAAGTTGGCCAAGATTGGCTGAAGTTTTTAGTTAAGGGTTGGTAGTTTGTGAGCAGGGAAAGGGTAACCAGGTAGGCTAAGTTTAGGCTAAGTTTAGACTAGATGTTTGTTAGTTACAGTTGCACAAAGGCAGGTAGGGGTTTGGGTCATTGGAGGATAGGATTTGGAAATGCAATATTGGGTAAGATATTGTAATATGGTTGTTATGTAATGTTATTTTGTATTCAGCAGGGTGGGGGATTTGATGTGGGGATCGTAGGGGTGGGGGGGGGAACAAGGGGTCAGGTAATTTATGTATAGTGAGGTTTTAGTTTTGTAAGGCAGTTGCCAGTGTTAATAAAGTGTGATATGCACCTGTTTCAATAAAGCGGCCTTTTACACACACAAAATCTGGTCTCGGTTTGGCTTGCCCCCCTCCCTCCCAAATCCCTTTTACGTGGACGGGCGGCGCGCTTACTTTAAGCATGGTGCCTGTTTTCATGTATTTTTTCATCACTGTTGTGTGTTCGGGCGGCGCGCTTACTTGAAGCACGGCACCCGTTTTCATGTATTTGTAATCACTTTTATGCGGACGGGCGGCGCTTACTTTTAGCACAATGCCCGTTTTTATGTTTTTTTTTCAATTGCCATGGCGCCCGCTTTATGGGCCGCCATGCGCATAACTTCCATAGTGAAAGATCTAAAGCAGAAACCTTTGTGACGATGCTCAGAAAACAAACGTGAAGGGCTATTTACTTGTACCGGTGATACTTCCATGTCTGTGAGCATAATAATGAGACGGCCTTACTGCTTACTGACTACATTTAAACGACATATTTCAGGCGTGCATTTGTAAATGCATCGTTTCCTTGCCCGTGCTTCACAACTATTTTAGCGAGGAATAAAATAAGGCATAGAATAAGTTGCATGAATGGCACCAATCGGGGGGCGGGGCTGAGTCAAATCTACTCCTTCTCTTCCTGCAGGCTTGAGCCAGGAAGGGCCTGCTCCTTTTCACAGAGAGAGCTTGCAAACTGTGTAACAGTGCAGCGAACTGCAAAACGGGGGAGGAGCAGACAGCGAGAGAGGGGAACCATCCTTTTCTCTTAATAATAGTAAGTGATCCTTTATGCCAAAATGCTTCTTTCTTGCCTTATTTTTTTAACCCAGGGGAGTTATCGAGGTTTTTGAGATCTTAATGATACGGCCAAACAAAAACCATCGACTCAGCCCAATTTCCTAAACGTAACTTTATTCAGAGGCAGGGTGCATGCAGCCCTGTGCCTAGCAGAAAGTAGAGGGGTTTTTGTGGTTTAGGAAATCCTTTCTTAAACAAAACAAACTGGCAAACAGGTTCTCTCTTTAAAAAAAAGAAAGCCATACGCTTCCCTTTACCATGTGTATGGGGGAGTATTACCTCCAAACCTAATGAACGGGGTGACAGTTTTATCTTGTGCAGTTGGTGCACGTTCCCTGGGTAATTACTGTAACCATAGCGAACACATTTATTTTGCCCACATCTAGCCCTTCATAATTTGATTTCAAAAGGTTGCACTGTATACTGTGTGATCGGAGCACACATGCCTGGCCCGCCCAGCCCCCGCCTTTGTGGGACACACTGGCACGGTAATAGGAAGGCACAGAGACTAACCCTGGGCAAAGCACTACGCTACGCTCGCGTAGTTTGCGAAGTTTGCGCTACTTCGCACTACGCGAATTGCACGTAGCACAGTGCGAACACGCGTAGCGTAGTGCAGCGGTCATTTTTTGCTTGCTCGCGGTCCTCAACGTCAAGTTGGCGACCGCGAGCAAGCAAAATGACATCCCGGCGAGACTTTTTCCTCGTTCGCGATCAGCAACATCAAGTTGCCGATCGCGAGCGTGGAAAATAAACCTCCCGGCGAGATTCTCAACGCGGGGAGGTCAGGTTTCTCATTGCGAGTGGTCGCGTATGCTCGCGACCGCTCGCGATGAGAAACTACCAGTCCGCGTTGAGAAAGCTGCCGCTCGAGTAAAAATCTACTCGAGCGGCAGTAAAAGACAGCTCGCACTGTGCAAGATGCCGTTTTCAATGATTGCACAGTGCGGACAAGCATCCGGCACTGTGCAATCATCGCGAGCAGCGCACTATGCAGTTCGCGTAGTGCTACGCGTAGCTCGCGTAGTGCGAAGTGCACTTCGCGTAGCTTCGCGTAGCGCTACTTCGCGAACTACGCCCAGGGTTAACAGAGACAACTAATGTCTGCATTAGTACCAAATTGTGTGAAAAAATATAAGAGCTTCCTAGATGGTGCACTTGCATACCGGGTCATTGCTCGTATTTTTCCAGTATGCAGTCTGCTCTTGGGCAAGCTGGGTCGCATCTCTATTCTGAAATGTTCATGAAAAAAAAAGATAGTACGTGACAAAACGTGACTTTGGCAGTCTGGCCTATTGTTGGTTTATTAAACCAGTTTATTATCACCAAATTCTTGATCACATCTAGCCATTGGAATACCGGTAGTGTGTGACTCCAAAACACCCATGCAATGGTGTTGCACATGAGGTTATACTGTTTTTACATTATTGTCATTTCTGCATTTGAAGCAGGCATTTCATTAAGCGGAGCTCCACGTGAGAATACTCATTACCTCCCGTCCCTCCCTCGCCTTCCTTCAGTACTAATGAGGCCCCGCCTCCCACCCAGACCCACCCCCAGCATAAAAACTCTGCCCGCCCCCACCTCCACCTGTTTTTTTCTGTCTCCCTAGTGAGACTTACCTTCAGTTCCTCCCTCTGGCGGTGCCGGGAGTCTTCGAGTTGGTTCTCTGCGACGGCGGTGCCCTCGACAGCGTTCTCCTGGCGATGCCTCCTCTCCTCGTCTCCCTCGTGGTATGGGGGTGGAGCGGTGGCTCAGGAAGCCGCTGTGTTGTTTGGTGGTCCTCCTGTGGCTGGGGCTGTGTTTCCGGGTCAGGCTGTCTTGGCTGCCTCCTCTCGGACTGCACTCTTTCTAGGAGACCTGGTAGGACGGGTTTGTGCCCGATCTTTTATTTTGGCTGGCATTTTGTGGTTTATTTCCTGTTTTTGGCAGTTTCCTGGCCTGGGCATTCATTGGATGGTTCCTGGTGGGTTTTCTCTACATTTGGGTGTCGGGGAGTTGCTTCTCCATTCCTCTGCTGCCATGGGTCGCAAACGGGTGTTCAAGAGGAACAACCTGGTTTCTTCTTCCTCTTCTTCCTCTCCTGATGATTCTCCTGTTCCCCCCAAGCGCCCTCGGAGTCGGGGCCTTTCTGGGGGTGATGTGCCTCTCATGTCCAAGGATGATGTGCAGGGCATGATTGAGGCTGCTGTGGCTAAGGCTCTCTTGGCTCGTCCGGTGCCTGCTGCTCCTTCGCGTCCTCGCTCACTGGATCCTGCTGGGGCTGTTTCCCTGTCGGATGAGGAGGGTCCTTCTACCTCCTCTGGGGGTAAATATATCTCCAGGGAGGTGAAGTGGGATGTTCTGGCTCATGTGCGGGACAATTTGGGGTTCCCTCCGTTCCAGCTGGGGGAGACGGATGGGAGTCTTTTTCCTCAGTATGCTTCTCCCTCCAAGTTGGGCATGCCCTTTCAGGGTCCGGTCAAGGACATGGTGTTGAGGGAGTGGCGTGAGATCGATAAGTTGCAGGTCCCTCGCTTCCTTCAGAAGCTTTACCTTTTGGAGGGGGAGGATCCCTTGCCTCACAGTTTGAAACTGGACTCTATCCTGGCCACTCTGATTGGCAAAACTGCGATTCTGCCTGAGGATTGTACCCCGGCGGATGCTACTGATAGGAAGGTGGACTCTGGCCTTAAACGCTCCTTTGCTGCTGGGAACCTGGTGCTGCGGGCTAGCCTTTTCTCTGCCTACTCGGCGCAGTCTTTGGTGCAAGATTTCGAGAAATTGGCTGCTGCGGTTCAGGAGGGGTCTGAATGCTCTGACCTCCTGGCTGCTATGGAGCAGCAGGCTAGGCTGCTGGCGGACATTTCTTCGGACGTGATAAAGTCTTCAGCTATGTCCACTGGAGCTTTGGTGGCGGCGCGTCGTTCCCTCTGGCTCCGGTCCTGGAAGGCTGATCCTGGAGAGAAGGCGGCTCTGTTGAAGTTGCCTTTTGATGGACTGGCTCTGTTTGGGGACCAATTGCCTGCCATGATTTCGAAGGCTTTCAAGGAGCGGAAGCATGCCTTGCCCTATAAGGGCGGATCGGCTCCGTCTGGCAGGCCTTGGAATAGGGCCCCTCGTTCTTCCCCTAAGCGTGATTCTCGTCAGTCTTTCCGCAGGCGGCGTTTTCAGCCCCGTTTTTCTCCCAAGCACGCTGCCTCCGCGCCTAAAGGCCCTGCCAAGAAGGGTCCCTGACAACTACTGTCTGGTTGGTTCCCTGCCGGTGGGTGGTCGTCTTCGGCGTTTTCTTCCTCGGTGGCAGCAGGACGTTTTGGATGGCTGGGTCCTGAGCACTGTGGGTCATGGGTACGTGATCGACTTTGTGCTGGTTCCGCCGGATTCGGGGGTTCGGCTGACTCTGGTGCCTGTCTCCGGTCCCCGCAGGGTGGCTCTGCTGGACGGGGTGTCCTGTTTGCTTGCCAAGAATGCCATCTGCCGGGTTCCTGTCGAGGAGATGGGGACGGGGACCTACTCCATTCTGTTTCTGGTGCGGAAGGTGACCGGCGGCTTTCGGCCTGTCCTCGATCTCAAGTGGGTCAACTCCTGGGTTCGGCCCGTTCACTTCCGCATGTTGACCCTTCAGGCCATCATTCCTCTGGTTCAACCTGGCGACTTCCTGGCCTCCGTGGATCTCGAGGACGCCTATCTCCACATCCCTGTGGCCGTTTCCTGAGGTTCGCTGTGGGAGACGCCCATTTTCAGTTTTGCGTGCTTCCCTTCGGCCTCAGGTCCGCGCCCAGGGTTTTCACAAAGGTCCTGGCGCCTCTCATGGCTCTCCTTCATGCAGAGGGGGTTTTCATTCATCCTTATCTAGACGACCTCTTGCTGCATGCTGCGGGGGAGTCTCTTTTGCTCGCTCACATCGGGAGGGCCTTGGAGGTTCTTCAGGGGCACAGGTTTTTGGTGAACTGGGGAAAGTGTTCTTTGGTCCCCTCTCAGGACATGATGTTCATCGGGGCTCGTTTTCAGACTTTGCTCGGCCTTGTTACCTTGTCCGACAAGCGCTTGGTCTCTCTTCAGTCGCAGGTTCGGGCCTTGATGTCCCGGGAGGCTTCTCCGGCGGTCCAGTGGCTGCGGGTGCAGGGGCACATGGCTTCCGTGGTGTTTCTGGTTCCTTGGGCTCGTTTTCATCTCCTCCGCCTGGCCAACTGGATCCTGTTGGGTTGGTCTCCAGGGTCTCAGAGTCTCCTGTCCCTGCTACCCATGACGGACCGGATCTGGGGGGAGCTCTCCTGGTGGCTCTGCCGGCGTCACCTTCTGGCCGGGGTTTCACTGGCTCCTCCGGCTCCGCTTGTGGTGACTACGGACGCCAGCCTGTCCGGATGGGGTGCTTGGCTGGGGTCGGATCAGGTTCAGGGGTGCTGGTCCCTGCTGAACTCACGGAGGTCCTCCAACTGGCGGGAGTTGAGGGCGATTTGGCTTGCCCTGGTGCACTTTCAGGACTCTCTGCAAGGTCGTTGGGTGTTGATTCAGACGGACAATCTGGTGGCGAAGTCCTATGTCAACCGTCAGGGGGGGACCCGGTCCCGGTCCTTGAACTTGATTGCCAGTGTCATCTTTCAGTGGGCTCAGGTCTGGGTGCTGGGTCTGTTGGCTCTCTACATTCGGGGGGTGGACAATGTGAGGGCGGATCTGTTGAGCAGGGACATTCCGTCATCTCGGAAGTTCTCTCTCCTTCCCGGTGTGTTCGTCCAGTTGGTGGGTCGTTGGGGCCTCCCTGTGGTGGATCTGTTTGCGGATCCGGGGAATGCCAAAGTGGTCCAGTTCTGTTCTCTGGGCAGGTGTCCCGGGTCTCTGGGGGTCGACGGCTTGACCTGTCCTTGGCCTCGGGGTCTGCTGTACGCCTTCCCCCCTTTCCGCTGCTCCGCTCCTTTCTGGTGCGGGTCCGCAGGGACTGTGCTCAGGTGTTGTTGGTGGCTCCCTGTTGGCCACGGGCGAATTGGTTTCCTCTCCTGTCCAAGCTGTGTTGCGACCGGGAGTGGGTCCTTCCACTGGTTCCGTCCCCTTTGGAGTTTCCGGCCCTTCCTCTGGATTCTCTGCGGAGGTTGCGCCTGACGGCCTGGCGGTTGAACGGCAGGGCTTAGCTGGGTTGGGGGTTCCTGCCCAGTTGGCAGTTACTTTGCAGGCTTCCCGTAGATCCTCTACTCTGCTTTCCTATGCTAGGCATTGGCGGGTCTTTTTGGCCTGGTGTGCTGGCAAGGGTGTTGATCCCACGGCTGCTGACCTCTTTGTGGTGATGCAGTTCCTTCAGGATGGGGCTCTTCTGGGGTTGTCGGTGGCTTCTCTGCGGGTGCAGTGGGCGGCTATTCAGGCTTTTCGGGCCTCCTGGCGTAATTTGCGGGATGAGGGGGCTCTGATGCCTCGTTTTTTTCAGGGTCTGTTGAATTTGTTTCCCCACCCTGTTCGGTCCTTCCCTTCGTGGGATTTGCATCTGGTGTTGGATGTCCTGTCTGGTCCTCCCTTTGAGCCCCTTGAGGGTCTGGAGTTGCGTCTCTTGACTTTTAAGACTTGTTTTTTGGTCGCTATCACCTCAGCGCGGCGCTTGGGGGAGTTGGGGGCCTTGTCTTATAAGTTTCCCTTCTGTAAGGTCTTTTCGGATCGGGTGGTTCTGGTTCCGGTTCCGTCCTTTGTCCCTAAAGTCAATTCGGCTTTTCACCTCAGTCAAGAGGTGATTTTGCCTGAATTCTGTCCTGCTTCTTCCTCGGCTGAGGATTGTCGCTTGCATTGTTTGGATGTCCGTCGGGCTTTGCTGTGGTACCTACAGGTTGTGGAGTCCTTCCGGGTGGGGGACTCTTTGTTTGTTAACTTCGGTCCGGCTAGGAAGGGTGTTAAGCCTTCCACGGCTACTTTGAGTCGTTGGATTCGGTCCACGGTCTTGATGGCTTACCATCTTAAGGGGGTGGCTCCTCCTGTGGGGGTTCAGGGGTGTTCCACTCGCAGTATGGCGGCTACGGTGGCTGAGTTGCAGGGGCTTCGGTGGTGGAAATCTGTAGGGCGGCAACCTGGTCTTCTCCCTCTACTTTTGTCCGTCACTATCGAATTGCGAGTCTGGAGCGTTTGGATACTGTTCTGGGCCACAGGGTTTTGTCCTCTATGCGGGACCAGGGATGTTGATCTGCTGTGTTTGAGGCACTGTATTACATTTTGGTGTTTCTTTATCACTCAGTTGTCCGTCTCTGTTTTCTTCTGCTTGCTATGTCCTCATTAGTACTGAAGGAAGGCGAGGGAGGGACGGGAGGTAATGCTTCCATTTCTAACGATAATGGCATTACTCCTAGTCCTACTCCCTCGCCTTCCTTCGAGGACCCTCCCTCCCTCCCGGTGCGGTTCAACTGAGTGCTAGCTCGGCTTGTTTACGTACAGGTGGAGGTGGGGGCGGGCAGAGTTTTAATGCTGGGGGTGGGTCTGGGTCGGAGGCGGGGCCTCATTAGTACTGAAGGAAGGCGAGGGAGTAGGACTAGGAGTAATGCCATTATCGTTAGAAATGGAAGCATTGGGCTCGCTTGTACCTTCCCTGCCTCCAACGCTTGATGCATGTATTATGGTTTGGGTCAGTGGCGTGCCAGCCTTCAACAACAGCAGCCTGATTCATGGGCCGAATAAAATCATCATAAAAAGAACTTAAAGAATTGTCGATGTACATGGTGATTATTAAACAAGATACAAGGTGAATCGGAATACATATAAAACTTCAAAGCCCCAAAAAATAAATACAAGCATCATATCGGGAGAGTTTTTCTGGCCCATGTACATTTTTTGTTGTGTTTTTTCTTTTGCCCTGGGAGCTGGATGTTGTCTACCACAATGCCACCAGTGCTGAGGGAGCCCACATAGTTGCACGGCCTTTCAGCATGGCACAGGGGGCTCCCCCAGGAAATTTACAAAATAGCACATTACAGAGACCAAAGCTGGAGGGACCTACATGGGTGTTTGGAAGCAGGGGAGGGGTTTAAAAACAAAGCAGGGTAGGAGAGGGGACAGTAAAATAAGCAGGGACAAGAGCAAACACACACGCTTCCATGCATTGCTGAAAGCTAGCTAAACAAGCATTTACAATGCAACAGGTCTCGCATTTGCGAGTGTTTGAGCTATTGGCATTGTAAATGACAATGCCTTTTATTTATGTGTTTTGAAAGCCTGCAAGAGGGGCGTAAAGACACAGTTTGTACTTATAGTCCTTGCTTACGAAAAGCAAGGCCGGCAGTAGAAGAGGCGCAGTTACTTCCAGCCTTGGTTCTCGTAAGCAAGGACTATAAGTACAAACTGCGTGTTTACGCACCGCTTGCAGGTTTTCAAAACACATAAATAAAAGGCATTGTCATTTACAATGCCAATAGCTCAAACACTCGCAAATGCGAGACCTATTGCATTGCAAATGCTTGTATTAAATTGCAGCAACACCCAACACAGGTTGCCAACGCGTTTCGGCTTACACCTTCAACCAGGCAACCCTGTGTCCCACAACCAAAGTGTTTAAAAAACATCACATCCTTGTTACACATTTCCTGTCAGCAACAGAACTAGTCTGCATACAATCATGTCATGTCCGAGCACAGCAGCCATATTGGAATCACGCATATACATATATCCATTGATTCAAGCTCGTTGTAATTAAAGGAGCAATATCATGTGAATTCCTTTTCAATTTCACATAAAGTGGATTCAAATTCGACACAGAGAATCTGTCGCTGGACTAATTATCACCTGTCCTCATACCTCCATTAGATATTGCACACACTCAATTAAAGTGGCAAATGCTCAAATAAAGTGCTAACATATATAAAAAGAATAGGCAACTTCAATAAATAGTACACAAACCTAAATAAAACCATAATTGCTGAGTAAAGTGCTGATAAATATACTAAGAGCATCTTCAAAAAATGACTTCAATGGCTAATGTACAGACCCATATACAAACATCATCACTGAATAAAGTGCCAGTGCATGTAGTAAACAAGAATTATTCCAGAAAATTGTCCATGCGATATATCTCTTAACTCGAATCCTCAAAGAGGATTCACATGTATGACAATCCCAATGATGAGATGTATTTTTGCACAAACCCTATTAAAGTGCCAATACGTGTTTGCATACAAACGTAATTTTAAACGTTTTTTATCACGCTGTCGCGTGTTTCGGTGAAAGACAAAGTTGTGGTCATTCACCTTCCTCAGGGCACTTTAAGATGCTATAAACCAAACCAGTGGGGGATGATACAGGGGTGTAACAGGCATTCCTGCATAAAAACTAATTATTTCAATTAGGAATAATACTAGTATAGAATGGGCTCACACCATACTCATTGGAGAAAAATAAGACAAATCCAGTATTCAATATCAACTGTGTACTTGGATAAAAAACTAAACCTAATAATAAGCTCCACCAAATCCAAGTGAACATGAAAATTGATACCCATACACCATGTGTGGCCCACAACATATTTACATACACAGAAAAATCATACACCAAAACTCATGGTATTATGGCCAAAGACACCACCACCAGGGACTAATATACATATATTTTTGTGCCTTTCAAGGAGGGCAAAAGTCCAAACAAGATTCTGATCAGTAAAGGGCACTAGGATCCCCTTTATCTTGAAAGCTAGGCAAGAGAACAAAACGATAGACAACTGCCAGGTCCTATAAGCATGCCAATACTCATAAAGCTTTTGCTCTCCCCTACCTTAGTATCCTGTAACAAGGCACTGCACTTTTGAACTACTAAACCACGCGGCTTCCATACTGAAGATGAGCAAATACAGGCATCATTCCCATTACTATTGTGTCCAAATTCATGGAAATTCCTGGTCGGTAGAGCTAGCTCGTGATGTTTCAACAAAACCATAAAGAACAAAAAGACAACTTGGTGTGGGTCACCCGACACTCAAATTCAGATAAAAAAGTGAGACAGATTATACAATCCCAGTGGCAGATATTGAATATAAGTGGAGACGAGAGGAAGTTACCTAGACCTATTTTTGCATTCCCCAAAAACCGCAATCTTAACAATATGAAAACCGGAATCTTTCTAATAAAGTATAAAAGAGTTTTGTAACAACAAACTAAAGAAATTAGACTAAAATATAGGTTTGTATACTTAATTTTTAGCGAAACATCTTTATATTGTAACTCATTGGTTTTGTGACTTAAGCAATGTATAAAAATGGTGGGGTTGGTGGGTTTTGTTGGAGTTTATATTATGTGATATTGCCCTGGTCATGCACCCCAAATTGTATGCAACAGGGGCCCTTTTTTCTTGAATCACCATCTCTCCCACACTGCTCAACCTCTATATGGAACCACTGACGGAGATTCTCAAACAAGTGAACCTTGTGTACCACATGTATGCAGATGACACGCACTTATACTTTAAAATATACTCCCTGAATGATATCATGTTACTCAATGATACTCTAATGAAAACCCAAACATGGCTTTCACGAAACGACCTCAAACTGAACTCTCTGAAAACTGAATTGCTACTCATCTCTCCACCCCACAGCTTCCCTCCATACAAGAATGGATCAACAACCTAGGTGCCCTCAATTGCAAGCCTGTCATCCTTAATTCAACAAAATTGCTTGGTATAACCCAGGATAAAAACCTCAATATGCAAGCACACATCAGTTTACTTACACGCAGTGGCTTCCACCAACTCAACCCTCTTAAGAAGGTGAAACTGTTTGTCCCAACACCAGACTTCAAGATCATAGTGCAATTCCTCGTTGCATTCAGACTAGCCTATGGGTGTGTGACCTCAACTGATTTGCGCGAATCAAGGACGGGACCACTCAATGTGACCCTCAGTGCTGCAGCAAAACTGATTACAAGAGCGAACTCATCAGCCACATCACACCATCTCTCAAGCCTCTCCACGGCCGCCCATTCTAAGACAAGATCCATCTGAAGATAGCTTGCCTGATGCACAAAGCCCTGCATTATGATATACTAATGTGCCTATCACAAAGGCTTACAATATGAGGAGGCAGCCGCTCCCTATGGAGTATAAGTTCTCTGCTGCTGGAACCCCAGAGATTCAGAGAAATGAGGAGCTATGACCACACCTTCTCAGAATCTTCCCTTAAAATTTGGACCTCTCTCCCTGTCGAGATTCACATGAACCCATCAACCACTTCTTTCAAGAAAGAGGTTAAAATAATTTTATGAAAAAGATTCGTACCTTAATTGATCAGGCAAGGGCTGACTCCTGGATGCCGGGAGTACCTGCCTGCCGAGCCGCAGCTATTTGTAGTTTTCCGCTGTTGCATCACAGAGAGGGCGACCGTGAACAAAATAGCTACTTTGTTTTGAGTACTGGTTCTCGATTTTGCTTGTCCGCTGCTTCACATCATATGTTATTGTAAAGTAAGTAGAGCAGTCCGGTTGAATGGAAGAAGCCGACAGGAAAAGGTATCTTCGAAGTAAATTTATTAGCATAGAACAGCAGTTCACTGGAGTGCGTCCTTCCTCCACGAAGTACGGGGTGTTAGTAACAGATCCACAACAACGTACTTCGTCAATGAAGGAGTGCACGAGAAATGCACCTTCAAACATAAACATGTTTGAAGTGCGCATGCAAAAGAATTAAGAACAAATGCATGTCATGAAACATAGCAACAGTGAAAACAATGGAACGTAAGCAAATGTAAGCACATCTACATCATTACATCATCTCCCTCCCATAAGAAAAGAAAGAAAATGAATACATGTAATAATCTCTAAATCTTGTAGGAATAGAACAATTGCGAGAAGTTCTGCAAGAAACATCATTAGCAAAAGTAACCCCATTAAGATTACTTTCTTGAGAAGATGCAACTCTTCCACAGTTAGAATCATCAGAATAAAATGAATTAGTTTGTGACAACCCCTGGAACTGCGTTATGAATGAGTTGAGAACCACTGGATGAATTTGAAACTTCAAAAGATGAAATACCTAAGGGAAAATGAGTTACATCCAAATTATCCTCAATAACACTGTTTTTAGACATCAATATTTTAGAAGCCTGTGCAGGAGACAACCTAACCACAGCCCTTTTGTTCCACCACCCTTTTTTTTCTAAAAATAGAGCCCCTTTGGCAGTTTTGAGAACTTGAACTGGCAATGAAAATTTCGAAGCTCCTTTTTTGACTGTTAGGATTTTTTACCATGACCCAATCACCAATCTCAAAATCCTGCAAAATATGACGAGAAGCCTGATCAAAATTTTTCTTTTGAATATGTTGTTGAATGGAAACATTTTTCTGCATGTTAAGTTTATCTTGACATGCCATACAAAACTTCTCATCTTTCTTCAACATTTTTATCCAATTAGGCCACAATTTACCATTTGGATCCCTTTTTTTAAGAAGTCTGAAAGGAGATATTCCAGTAGTTGATAAGATATGACCAAATTTTCTTTCTGAGAAAATCATCTACTGGAAGATTACAAGCTAAAGCGGACTGAATACCTTCTTTTATAAACCTATTCATCCTTTCAACAAGGCCATTTGAGGAGGGAAAATACAAAGCAACCTTTAAGTGTTTTATGTCATGTGAATTCAGGAATTCTTGCATTGACAAAGAAGTGAAATGTGTACCATTGTCAGTGACAATCTCTTTTGGAGAACCTTCAGACTTAAAAATTCTGCTCAAAAACGTAATCACTGATGAGGTATTGGATGTGTTACAAAATTCAAATTCGACCCATTTTGAGTAGTAATCAATTAATACAATGATATAACGTTTGTCAGAAGGAAGCAAATCAAATGGGCCTGCAAAGTCAAGGGCAAGCTTACACCAAGCATCCTCGGGAACAGGAACACAATGTAAAGGAAGTTTGGTTGTTTTCCAGTGTTAGTCTGAGAGAAGACAAGTTTGACATTTGTCTATCCATTGTGAAACATCTCTATCTAAACCTGGCCACCAAAAATGCTCTTTTAGTATTCTCGAAGTGGCTCCAACACCTAAATGACCTTCATGAGCATTCTCAAATATTTTAAAACGAAGAGAAACAGGTGGAACACATTGATCACCTCGAATAAGAATATCATCAGTAATGGAGAGTTGATCAGAAACGTGTGCAAACGATTTGAGAGAGGCAGGTAAGGAACGTTCTTTTGGCCAACCTGAAACAACCATATTTTTTGCAGCTTGAAGAGTTGAATCATCTTTAGAAGCCTGAATCCAATCATTGTGAGAAAAATTGAATGAAGAATTGAGTGTGTTTTCAACTGAAGCAACAACACACTCAACGTCATCAAACTTAGAATCAGAAAAACTGTCTTTCAAAGGTAATCTTGAAAGACAATCAACTCTGATGTTGCGTCCTCCAGGAATGTACTTTATTGAAAAATTGTACTCATGTAACCTTGAAAGAATGCGAACTAACCTAGCTGAAGCTTTCCCTGTGCCATTTCCATTCAGTAAGTGTAGTAAGGGTTTGTGGTCGGAGTACAAATCAAATTCAGTGCCCCAAATGAAAGTTTTGAATTTTTCGACAGCCCAGGTGCAAGCAAGTGCTTCTCTCTATATAGTACTGTATTTGGATTCTGAAAGAGAAAGTGCTCTTGAGGCAAAACAAATTGTGTGTTCTTTCCCATAGATCCATTGACAAAGAACTGCCCCAAGACCAAGCTGACTTGCATCTACTGAAATAGAACATCTTTGGCCTGGTGAGAAAGAAGACAAAGCAGGTTCTTCTGTTATCAATGCTTTTATAGAATCAAAAGCATGATTAATCTCCTGAGACCAATTAAACTTTGTGTTCTTTTTCAACAGAGCACGTAAAGGTTGTACAATTTGTGCATAACCTGCAATAAATCTTGAGTAGTACTCTGTCATGCCCAAGAATGATTTTCAATTAATCTTTATCCTTGGGAATGGTAACTTTGGAAATGGCCTGAGTGAGAGATAGTTTAGGTTTGATCCCAAAAGAGGAAATGGAATGACCCAAATAATCTATTGAATTAGCGAAAAATTTGCATTTGTCTTTGCGTAGGGTGATTCCGACTTCTTTGAACTTATTAAGAACTTTTTTTAAGTGACAATGTGCTCTTCCTTGTCTTTAGGGAAAATTAATAAGTCATCTTGATAGGCTTGCACAGATTCAATTCCCTTCAAAATATGCTCCATAAATTTTTGAAAAACACTGGCCGCTGAGGCCAGCCCAAAAGGTAATCTTAAATATTTAAAAGCTCCAAAAGGAGTTATGAAGGTAGTTAAATCAATGCAAGAAGATGAAAGGGGAATTTGGTGGTAAGCCAAGCGAAGATCAAGTAAAGTGAAAAATGTGGAACTATGGATGCCAGTTAGAAGTTCTTGAATCTTAGGCAGCGGATGGCAGTCCACTAAAATGTTTTTATTAAGAGAGCGAAGGTCAGCACATAAACGGATACTACCATTCTTCTTTTCTCACTATGACAATCGGACTGACCCATTTAGAGGAATCAGTGGAAGCAATAATCTCTTGAGAAATCATGGTATCAAGTAGTTTTTTAAGGTCATCTCTAACACTTAGGAATTGATCTGAGTTTGTGTGCTATAGGAATGGCATTAGGTTTTAACTTAATGAGATGTTCAAATTTAGAAATTCTACCTATTGATGAACTAAAGACTTCAGGAAATTCCAATGTAATTTTTTGAACATCAGGATCACAACTCTCTGATACCATGTCAATGGAGACATCATTATTGATTTGAACTGGATTGTCAGAACCTGGAACTAATTTTAGACCCATTCTAGCAAGGTCTTGCCAACCAACTATGTTTTTTCCTTTTAACGCAACATAAAGTTTTGTAAAATGTTTTCTTTCTAAACAAGTTAAATTTTCATAAAAGAACCAAAGCATATCAATTACACTATCACCATATGCTTTTGGAATTATGTCAGTGGCTTCCAAAGAAATGTGAGATGCCCAATGACTATTAAATAGAACATCAGAAATAAAAGTCACTGGAGCGCCTGAATCTGCCATCATATTAATGGTGAGTTTACCAATTGTTACCTCGCAAGTAGGGTCCTTCACACGGTCATTAACAATAGACTTGGTATTAGTGTCAACAGGTAGAATAATGTTTTGGGCAACAGAATGTAAAGGTACATCTACAGTATTAATGTTAAGACTTTCTAAAGGTAAGTTATTAAAATTTGTATTGTATTCATCACAGTGCTGAGGAAAAACAGAACTAACCTGAACTACTTGTTTGCTCCTGCAAACCAATTGAAATGAACCCATTTTGTGACAGTTCACACACTTTTTACCTGTTGCCAGACAAATTGGACTATTTCCTAGATGAGATCTTGAACCACACCTGTAGCATATGGTGTTGAATTTTCTTGGAAAAGGTTTTGAAAATTTGTTTTTAAGAGTAATGGCATTAACAGAGGGAACATTCTGTACGACAGCATTAACAGAAGGAGTATTCTGTACAACAGCATTAATAGAAGGAACATTTTGTACAACATTTATGGATGAAATGTTATCATTTGAAATACATTTCGAGGATATAATAGCCCTTTCAATACTCTTTGCCATATCTATTACTTCTGATAATGATGGATCCCTGCAACTCAAAATTCTCTCTTGAATCTTTTTGTGAAAGCAGCTATAGACAAACTGATCTCTATTGTATGTATCTAAAGAGAGACCAAAGTTACAGTCAGATGCTAAATTTCTCAAAGCCGAAATGTACTCTTCTACTGTTTCATTTGGATCTTGCTTCCTTTTCATAAAATTGAACCTCTCCAAAATGACATTTGGTTGTTCAAGAAATTTCTTATTCAGTCTTGAAATTGCGTCGGTGTAAACATTCCATCCATCACCATTCTCAGATGGAGGGGGAGAAGGTGGAAGAATATTAAAAATGTGCTGACCGGCACTACCCAAAGACTGAAAAGGATTGCCAACTTGTGCCTAGGTGAATAGTCTTCAGCATCGATAGCTATAAGATGATTTTCAAAACTACGAAACCAAATATTCCATGTTTCCTTTAGTTTACCAGGTAGAGGTAAAAATGATTCAAATGTACAATTTGATTAGTTGTCATGGCTCTGAAGAATTAATGCAGAAAATAAATCCAACAAGAAGCAAGTCTAATCTTGTTTTTAAATCCACTTCTAAAATTGTAGTAAGTAGTTCCTTTTTTTAAAAGTATTAAATTGAATAAATGGAGTTCAAATGTGTAAATACCTTTAAAAATTAATTGTAGTAGGGTAACAATTCTTCTTTGAAAATGCAGGCATTTAAAGTTGCTCCGTGTGGAGATCGGTAAAATCGTTGATAGAGGTTGTTGAGAAAGACTAGAATGTCAATATGTTACAAAGGATGGCCACTAGAGTGCGAGGGGCGTAATGACGTAAGCAGCACTGTTAATGAAGTGCTTGGGAATGCCCTGAATGCTTAAGAGAAAATAAGCTCACCTAAGATGGCCGCCGAGACGAGTTGCGTGATGACATCATCACGTTTGAAACAGAAGAGTAACGTGAGCATGCGCGTGTGGAAACAGCATCTGAAGCGATGATTTGTAGAAAAATGTCTGCTTTGATCTTGAGATCACAAGATAACCAGGAATGCAAGGAAAGCGGCGTGGAGCGAAGCCGTCCTGAGAGAAGAGGCTTGAAATCCGAGGAAATCTCAAGGAGCACGAAATTGGTGAAATTGCCGTTCAGGTCGTCGCCAAATGTAAAGTAAGTAGAGCGGTCCGGTTGAATGGAAGAAGCCGACAGGAAAAGGTATCTTCGAAGTAAGTTTATTAGCATAGAACAGCAGTTCACTGGAGTGCGTCCTTCCTCCACGAAGTACGGGATGTTAGTAACAGATCCACAACAACGTACTTCGTCAATGAAGGAGTGCACGAGAAATGCACCTTCAAACATAAACATGTTTGAAGTGCGCATGCAAAAGAATTAAGAACAAATGCATGTCATGAAACACAGCAACAGGGAAAACAATGGAACGTAAGCATACGTAAGCACATCTACATCATTACAGTTATGTAAGGGAAATGGTTTTTCTGTGTACAGCACTCCGATACCTTTGGGTATGTTTGTATTATATAAAATTCTCTAAACCAAACAATAAATAAATAAATTACCTTTGTGAATAGCCCATATGTATTTTACCAGAAGGCTTCACTGACCCTTTTCTAGTGAGAGCTCCGGTCAGTTGAAATGACAATTGTCTCTTAATTATTTGCTGTGCTGCTTGATATTTTGCATTAAATGTAAGTTAGACTTTTGGCTTCCAGACATGTAAAAACAAGAGGGTCCCCTCAGACCAAGGGGACAGAGCACCGTCAAACAGTAAAGAGACAATCTTGCTCATTGGGTGTGAGTCTTGCTCCTTGGGAGCACCATCGCATTCACTATTTGTAAATCTCACTTGTAGGAGCAAAGTCTTACTCATTTTGTAAGTGCATAGTTAGTTAAAACCATTACACTGAGAATAAAAGTACGGAAATTAATTAAGAACTAAAATATGTAATTATCCAAACAATAGAGTCGTTGACGTAATGATTTCTCGTTTCCGTTACGAAGAATGTTTAAAATAGGAATCATTTACTAAAAAACAAGGTTCTCTGTTGGAGTTTACAAAGTTCATTGTATGCCTCTTTTTAGGAGTGGAGGCGAAGCTTGTCGTTATGTTAGCGGAAGCGTTAAGTTTAAGATACCGTGTTACCCTTCCAGTTTGAGTTGGGCTTTTTGTTCAATTGTGCAAATATGCCAGTTGTGGCTATTTACGTTGCTGGACTCTGGGGCAACCATCATAGGCTGACTCAATTTAGTTATTCTGATTCTATTCATTGAAGGCACAGCAAAGAGGGTCTTGTGCCAAAGTGAGGCACGCTAATGATTGGAGACTTTTGTTTGTAGCTTGTTTAAGATGGCTGTTTTCTTACCATTCCAAAACAAGTGGAGCGTGCAATACGTTCCACACGCTTGTCGCACAGCAAAGAATGAATATATAGAAAAATCCTTATTTGTTCAATGTTCCATTTTTAATCCTTTTATCCATAATTTATTCCACAAATTTATCACATCTTTTCTCCATTTTTATTTGAAACTTTCTAAATCCCATTTTTTTCAAATGCTGAGAAAATGCCTATCCAGGCCTTTTTCAAAAGCACTGGGAATATGCAGCCCAAGGCAGCCTCATTCATAAATTACCCAATGTATTTTGGGCTAAAAACAGCCTTTCTTCAGGGGTAGCTGCAAATTTAAATCTACTTACCGTGCCATATTTCCAGACCATATGTAAGGGAGGGTGATAGTCTTACTCATTTTTAAGTCTCACCTACTAGACAGCACAGCTAACTGCTGGTAAAAAGACATATTGTCAGCTTCCAGTGGGCTTAGACATCTCCAATTGCTTACCATTGATTAGCTTTAATGTAATTCTCATTTGCTTGCCTTTTATTCATCAGCTTGCATGGGATTTACTACTTCTTTTTGGGTTTGTCCCTGCCCTGGAGAAAGGACACATAATTTGTGTCTTTCCACTGCTCAATTTTGAAGCACTACCTTTTTATTTTTGTTTCAGCACTCTTCGAGAGTTCATATGTTTTCCAGCTTTCTCCCTTGTTTACTGCTGGTTCACCCTCTGCTGTGCTCTGTGTTGCTCTATCTAGCCCTTGTTCTCTCCCAGCCCCCTCATGTTGTGCTCACTTTCAGGTGTTTCTCCCCCTGGATTTCCTGCCAGTGTGCTTCCCCCAACAGCTTCATGTTCCTCTCTCTCAACTGTGTGCTTCTCTTTCTCCCCCATGCTCCGCGTTCTTCTCTCTCCCGCCCTATGTATTGTTTCTCCCACCTGCATCCTCCATATTGCTTCTGCTCTCCCTTGTTGCTTCACACATGTACTGCTTCCTTTCACACTTGCGCCCTTCATGTTCCTTCCGCTCTCCCACCCTCAAAAAATAAATAAATATTTTGATATACTTTGTTTTTATATTTTACATATAGCAATCCAACTGGACCAGTAAATGAAAGGAAAAAAAGTGTCTACATCATTTTCATGGCACATGCGTGTTGTGTGCCTACAAAATGAGGAGGGCACACCTGTCATATCGCCTTTTTAGGTCGAAGACTACCAGACAGCACAGCTGTCTGGTTTGCTAACGACATCTAAGGGACATTCTGAAAACTTCCCTGGGAATGCATTCTGCCCATTGCTTACCATTGGCTTTGTGATTTGTAACCCACATTTCCTTGCTTACTATTTGCTGGCTTTATTTGTTTTAGCTTGTCCAGCTTGCATTTGTCCTTTCTCTTGCCCAAACACTATTTATTGTATTCTTCCACCAGTGATAGATTTCTGTAAACAGGCCTTTAAATTTTGTTCTTATCTTGTCACATTTGCTTTGCATTCAAAGAGAGAGGTCAAATGCCAGGCTCTGTCTTCCAGGAAGCTTGGTGTTTACTTTTCTTTCTCTGACTTCAAAGTGAGACGATGTATCTGAAGATCATGCTGGCTACTCGAGGCGGGCTGTACAATGTTATTTTTGTTTTCTGACACAAAACAAAATGTAAATGTCTGTAAATGAACTGTGTGGAGATTTCGGAATATGGAATATTCAATATGGAATATGGAAAACACAAATGAAGCTTCTTTTTTGGTTATTGGGAAGTGTGATGGGAACAAATATTTTAATACGATTAAAACCAATCAATATACTAGGTGATGACATTTCCACACATTATTATTTGTGCACTGTATACGTTTATCAGTAATACAAGTATATACTGTCTGAGTCTGTAAAGTATATGTCTGTGCAAATGTACTGGTCATTTTAATTGAAGATGTGTTGTCTGTAATGGCAGTCCACTATCACACCATGCATACTTCACTTTACCCCACTCCACTCTACTCTGCACAACTTCACAACACTGCACTCTACTCTGCACCATTTCACACAAAGCCATTCCACAACACTCCACACTGTGTCACTGCACTATACTCTGCACCACTCCACACTGGTTGTATGACAGAACCACACGTGCGATTATATTGCATGCCTTAATGCGGTGTTTACTACGACTGCAACTTTACCATTCATCCCTTTATTAGGGGTGGGTGAAGAATTCCGCTCTGCCGGCGGAGTTCATGGAATTTTGCCCACTCTGTGTTCCGCCCAGAGCTCAAAGTTCCGCAAAACTCCACGAAGTTACACGGAGCGGGGTTTTTTCTCTTGAGCGGCTCACCAACGTAAAGTTGGCGAGGGCTCGTGAGAAAAACTCACACGCTAGACATCCTCCAGGAGAGATTTTTCAATGCAGGTGGTCACGGCAGGTTGCGTTAGGCTGCCCGCATTGAGGATGCTGCTGCTCAAGTAGAACATCTACTGGAGCGGCAGAACGAAGCTGCGCCCTCTTGCGATGTGCGTAGTGCTGTTTGTGCTCACTTTACAGGGCGGGACAAACTCCCGGCGCTAAAAATCAGTGCCAGCAGTGCTACTTGCCAAACTCAGCCAGTAGTAGAACTCGCAGAACTCCGCGGAGCACGGGTGGAGTTTTTCCGTCACTTTGCAGAGCTTCACGGAGCAGAACTCTGCGATCTCTGCCCAGGCCTCGCCTTTACCACGCCTGCCTTTACAATGAAATGAATGAATGCCCTAAAAACAACCCTCACTCCAGTCCCCTGCCTGAGCCCTAAAACCGGCCCACGGCCCTAAAAACTACCCCAACACCCCCAACCCTACTTTCCAAGCCACGTCCCAATCGTTCCTATCACAATCCTTTCTATTCCTCCTTCCATTATCCCCGCCTATCCGCTCTGAATCTAGAGCACTGACTGACGGCATATGTGTGGTAAAGGCAAGCGTGGCAACGCTTGCGGGGTAATGGAACGTGTGGTTCCGCATAAATGCCGTTTTCCCTCCACACTATGCCACTCCACACTGCGTTGCTGCACTCTACTCTGCACCAATCCACTCTACCCCACTTCACTCAATGCCTCTCTACTCTACACCACTCTACTTTATGCCAATGCACTCTACCCCACACTACTCTAGTGTGCACCACTGCACTTAATGCCACTGCACTCTATGCAAATCCACTCTAAGCCACTATAATCTACTCTGCACCACTGCACTCTATGCAACTGCACTCTACACCACTCCACTCTACTCTAAAACAATCTACTCTACGTCACTCTATTCCACTCTACGCCATTCCACTCTACGCCACTCCACTCTACCCACTGCAATCTACCCTGCGCCACTCCACTCTACCCCACTGCACTCTTTGCCACTCTACAACATTGCATTCTATGCCAATGCACTCTGCGCCACGTTACTCAAAACCAATACACTCTATGCTATTGCACACTACCTCAATTTATTCTGCACCCTATGCCAATGCACTCTACATCAATGCCACTATAGTCTACGCTAATCCACTCTATGCCACTCTAATGTACTGTGCACCACTGCACTCTATGACACTGCATTCTATGCAACGTCACTCTACACCTCTCTACTCGGCTCAGCAACACTCTACTCTATGCCAGTGCACTCTACCTTGCTCTTGTATGCACCACTGGATACTTCGCCACTGCTCCACTGTATGCCAAAGGACTCTATGACAATGCACTCTATGCCAATGCACTCTTTGTCTATGCACTCTGCAAGACTGCACTCTCCACCACTGAACTCAATGCCATTCTACTCTATACCAATGCACTCTGTGCCACTGCACTCTATCCCAATGTACTCTACTCTGCACCACACAACTCTACACCACTCTACTACACTCTACGCCAATGTACTCTACGCACTACACTCTATGCCACTCAACTCTGCATCACTCCATGCCACTCTAATCTATTTTGCACCACTGCACTCCATGCCATTCCACTCTACACCACTCTACTTTATGCCACTGCACTATGTGCCACTCTAATCTACACCTCTGCACTCTACGCTGCACCACTACCCTCTACCCTGCAACAGTCCACTCTACTCTACTTCACTGTACTCTGAAACAATCTACTCTTTGCCACTGCACTCTACGCCACTCTACTCCACTCTACACTACTGCAATCTACTCTGCGCCACTCTACTCTGTCACTGCACTCTACGCCAATGAACTCTACACCACTTCACTCAAACCCAGTGCACTTTATGCTAATCTACTCTGCACCACCGTACTTTACTCCAGTTCACTCTAGTCCACTCTACGACACTCCACTGTTGATGCTCCACTCCACGATACTCCACTCTACTCCACTCTATACCATTCTACAACGCTCTATGCAACTCCCTCTATGCCACTCCATGCCAATATAATCCAGTCTGTTCTACGACACAATACGCCACTCTACTCCACTCCACTGCTCCAGTCTACGCCACTCTACTCCACTCTATGCCAATCCACTGTGACTCTATGCCACGCCACTCCATGATACTCTACGCCACTCGACTCTATGCCACTCTAATCTACTGTATGCCATACCACTCTCCTACACTACTCCACTTTATGCCACTCTACTCTACAACATTCTACTCCACTCCACTCTGCTCTGCACCGCTCCACGACATTCTATGCCACTCCACTCTATGACATTCTACTCCACTCTGACACTCCAGTCCCCTCTATGCCGCTCAACTCTACTCCACATTGCGCCCGTCCACTCTATGATACTCTACTCCCTCTATGACACTCCACACCACGCCACTCAACTCTACACCACTCAACTCTACTCATTCCACTCTGCGACTCTCTAAGCCACTCCATAACACTCCACTCTGCTCCACTTTACGACACCCCACTCCACTCTCCTTTATCCCACTAACTTTTAACCTTGCTGAGCAGCAACCATGCTCGTGTACAACATGGCTAAAACAAATCGGCAAAGCCAATAACTCGAGACATATTGACCTGGCCAATCCTTGTTTTGTTTACTCTTTAGCCTTGCTGCACAGCATCTAGGATGCTGTACAGCATTGCTCAAAACCATTGACACAGCCAACAGGTCCCAAAGGCAAGACCTATTGGCTTTGCCAATACTTGTTTTTTTAGTCTCACAGTTTAGTGCAGATTCACACTCACTTGGTGCAAGTTACTCTGTTCGGAACTTGTGTCTCATTCTTGCCCATCCTCAATGGTCTCATTATGTTTAACAGAGTCACTACATGAGATTTGATCTTGACCTTAAGATTGCTGTTGGGACCTTGCTTAGGGCCAATGTGGCCACTGGCTTATCTGCAGAGTGAGGTAACTAACTATAGGGTCAGGCATTAGATTTCAAAATACACTTACCGTATGCTTTCAGTGATCAAAGCAAAAATGCATAGTGTACCATGCCTTCTAACATTGCTTAATGAGATAGCAGGAAGAATCTAAAGCGAACTTAGTCCTGATGATAAGTTACTCAGTATTAAGGTAACATTAAAATTAGATGCAGGTTTATCATGAAGGTGTGGTAATTTGACATCAGTGATTTCAAGCAAAACTGCATGGCATGGGTAATTACTGAATGGACCAATTGTACAGGCTGGAAAACCACACAGAATTTGGCATTCAATGGTGTATACTACCAATCAATCAATCAGGTGTTTGTAAAGCGCTGCTTACTCACCAGTGAGGGTCTCAAGGTGCTGGAGGGGGGGAGGGAGGCTGCTGATCCATCTGGATGCTGGCTCAGTTGAAGAGCTAGGTCTTGAGATCCTTTCTGAATTGGGTCAGTGACGGAGAATGCCTGAGGTGGAGAGGCAGGGTGTTTTGGTGGCGAAGTGGGAAAAGGATCTTCCTCTGGCTCTAGTTTTGTGGATCTGTAGGACGGTGGCCAGGGCCAGTTAGGGGGAGCGGAGGTGTCTGGCGGGTACATGGAATGAGAGGTGGTGGTTCAGATATGCTGGTCCTGTGTCATGAAGGGCTTTGTAGGCATGTGAGAGGAGCTTAAGCGTGATTCTTTTGTTGACTGGGAGCCAGTGGAGTTCTCAAAGGTGTTTTGGTGATGTGGCTGCAGCAGGGGATATTGAGGAACAGTCTGGCTACAGCATTTTGAACGTTCTGTAGTTTTATGTACTACATACATTTACCACCTGCTCTAAGCAGGTGGTAAAGTTATGCTCTGGCTTGTAGTTAGGTGGAGGGAGGGATGAGGTTGAGAAACTTGAGGAGGAAAGGGGAGAGTATTTTCTGGCAGAGAGGAGGATTGTAAGGTCCCTGGTGTTTAAAACTAAAAACGGAATGCGAGAAAGCCTCACACGATTTTTCAGGCAAGTCAGGTTCTCCCACAACTGGAAAAGCTCACTACTCAGAATCAGACGGAGTGGAATTCCATAAGGGAATGACTCATACAAACCATAATCAGGCACGTAGTGGGAGTAAAAGAAAAGGAATGAAAGGACAAAATAGGAGAACACTTAAAAGAGGAGGAAAAGAGACAGTGAAAAAACACAAGGGGAGAAGAATGTAAAGAGACAGTTGAAGAACACAAAGGGTAGAAGAAAGAAAATAGAGTGGAGGAATATAAACAGAGCAGAATGAAAAGAGACAGGTACCTCGGTGGGTTGAAGTGTAGGGCTTTATGGGTCATGCAAGCAATTTATAGCTGTATCCTTGCCTCATATGAGAGCCAGTATAGAGATTTCAGATCCGGAGTGATGTGGTTGTTTCTTTTAGATTCTGTGATGAACCCTGCAGCAGAGTTAAGAGATGCCCTTAGTGGAGCCAACTTAGATGCGTAGGGCACAGAGGTTTGCACTTCCATAGCCCAACATAGAAATCACTAGAGCTTGAACAGCTGACTTGAGGTCGTTGACCTTTGAATTTTTAGGTTCTTGTCAAGGGATATTCCCAGTGATCTTGTGGAATCTATAACATGTGGAAGGCAGTTAGTTGCTTCACCCATTCTTCGATATCGAGTTATTGTGTGGGTAGGGGGATTAAGAGGAATTCCATTTTGAGAGTGTTTAGTTTGAGGTGGTTGCGGGACAGACAGTTTTGGGTTTTTTGCAGAGTTATGCTGGGGGATCAGATATCCTCGGAGGATGAGATTTTCAGATACAGTTGAGTGTCATCTGCGTACATGTGGTATTGGATGTTAGATAATTCCAGAATTTCAGTTAAAGGCTCCATGAACAGGTTAAAGAGAGTGAATGAGAGCGTGGACGCCTATGAGGCCCCTAATGTGACATGAGTGGAGATGGACAGGCACTGGTTAACCTTGATTCTTTGAGTTCTGTTGTAGAGAAACGAGGCGAACCAGTTTAGAACAAACCGTGAATGCCCCATCCTGCGTTCCAATAAGTCTAGGAGACTGTCCTGTTGGATTGTATCGAAAGCTGAGGAGAGGTCTAGGAGGATTACAAGGCAAGATTAATTCTGATCCAGCATTTTTAGCACATCGTCATATATGTGTTTAAGAGTTGATTCCATGCTTTGACCCAGATGGAAGACGGATTGGAATTGGTCTATCAGTTGGAATTGATCTATGTGGTTGCATAGTTGGGTATGGAGAAATTTCTCAAGGAGCATTGCCAGAGTCAGACTGGTGGAGATTGGACATAAATTATTTGGGTCTGCATGATCCCCCGTGGGCTTTTTCAAAATAGGGTTACCTCCCAAATTTTAGGCAGTCTGGTATAGTGCCTTGAAAGAGTGAAGAATTTACTATCTTGGTACAAAGTGGGAGTATAGACGTTTTAATCTCACTGAAGAAATTAGATGGCAGAGAATCGCAGAAGAGGTTTGACGGTTTCAGTGCTGTTAGAATTTTAAGAATGGCGCTTTCATCAAAGATTTTGAGCTATTCCATGAAACATCGTTTTTGAAGGTGTGCCCTGGGAGATATGAGGACTCAGTGATCAGAGGAGGGGGGGGCTGATAAGTAGTATGACCGGAAGGTGCTCCATTGCTGTTTGTAGATCACTTTAATTTTTTTTTGTCTTTTTCAGAAGAAGGAGGGAAATTCTTCACAGTTTGGGTGTGGATTAGACCCAATTGAGAAAGGGTTGGGTTGTCTATTAGATTGTAGTCTGACAATTTCTAACAGTTTTTGGGGCGGTTTTTGGCTTTATCTAGTTGGTTTCTAAAGAAATGTGCTTTCAAATTTCTGATGCGTTTGTTATAGATGATCCTCACCGCAGTGATTAACGTTCAAGGTATGGTGAGAATCTCCACTCATTCAGCTAGTCTCAAATTGTGTCTTTCTTCATTTAGGCTACAATTGTACCATGGTTTGGAGTCTTTAGTGGACATTCTTTTTAGCTGTAAGGGTGCAATTGATTCTAGAATGTTCATCATGGAGTTGTTGTAGTGGTCTGTAAGTTCACGGACATCTGACATGTCCACAGGGGGAGGCAAGATGTTATTGCTGAGGGATGTCAGTTTATTATGGTTTATTTTCCAGTGTCTGGGTTTGTTTAGTTGAGCCTTGTGTGTCCTCACCGATTCAGTGATGTGGAATGTGATAGGGTGGTGGTCTGTCTAGTCACAGGGGACAATAGATTCAAGTTGAATGGAATTGCCCTTGGTAATGATTAGATCCAAGGTCGCGCCCAGGTTGCGTGTAGAGCTGTCGCAGATTTAATTCAGGTTGCGGTCAAAGAGACAGTGAGGGCATACATGGAAGAATGAAAAGTGACAGTTCAAGAACACAAAGGATGAAGAATGAAAAGAGACAGTGGAGGAACACTGGCATGGGAAGATTAAAAGCAGACCGTGAGAGAACACATGAGAGAATGAAAAGTGACAGTGAGAGAATACAGAGCAGTGAAGGATGAAAAGAAGCAGTGAGACAAACAGGGTGATGAAGGATTAGCAGAGAGAGAGCAAGAATCATCATCGTGTTCCTGCGTCCAGATGGAACTGGAAATTCCACATAACACCGGAACACACAAGCCTATAAGTCACCTGCTAAGATAAAGCTGGAAGCTGCCAGTGAGGCAGACACAGAGATAGGCCAAGGGCAGCTGAGGGACTGCTGACAAGATGGCTGCAGAGACAGCGGCACGGCAGGGGGGACGATGGAGACCGCCCCACCCCAAGATAAAAACAACAAGCCTCAGTTACAAACACAACATGGCAGTTACTGAGTACAGGAAGGGAAGGGATAGTGTATATAGAGGTTGCAGAATGGTGGGAGGACAGATAAGAAGGGACTTGGGCATAAGATGCCCACCAGAAAAAAATAGGAGTAATAGTAAACATGCATGGTGGCTGTTTAATCTTTACGCTATTCTGAGGTCATGTAAAAGTGCTCCTAAGAACTATTACCTGGATGTGGGGGAGAGGGTGGTTGCAGACGGTAGCTGTTGTTGCGGGCCCTGTGTGTGGGTGTATTAGGGTCCGTGTCGCAGTGCACACTAATAACAGAGCCACAGATGCATAAAAAGGCAACAGGCTAAAGACCACGTGCGGTCTTAGCCCCTTTATTATATAGCCTCTGGCCACGCCTGGCCAGAGGATGTACAAGGTGCGGTTTCTGGGTCATCTTAGCAGGGAGGTGCTAAAGTCATTACATCCCTTCCCAACTTGGCATTGGCCTTTGTACTTGTGCTTGACAGGCAAAGTCTCTGAGTCTTTGGCTTGGTGGTGGATTTGGCCTCAGGTTGTAGTGCAGATGGTGGGAGCAGCTGTCCCCGCCTTCAGACCTTAGCTCACGCTGTGGGTCCACTTTGGTGCCTTCCCTTGTGCTCAGGGGACCAGATTTGGGGTAGGTTGAGGAAACTTCTCTGGGGGCAGATTGCAGGCACAGGTCCTCTCAAGCAACCTCCTCATCCGCTGATTGGGGGGTCTGCTGGCTGGGGAAGTCTACCTTCTGGAACCATGACACGTTCCTCATGACTGTCTCTTGACTGCTTCTGGCAGTGACCAAGGTGCCAGTCACGCAGGTGATTTTCCATGCACCTGGCTCAAAAGGTGTCCCAAATTTTCATTCTGGCCTTCGGTCCTTTATTAGCATGAAATCCCCGAGCAGGAATTTAGCATGTCTCTTCAGGCTCACACGCTCATTGGTTCGGGTGCGCCTGGCCTCCGCACCTGCAAGTTTATACGGGATCAGCACCCATTGGTGGGAGATGGTGATGGTGTTCCGCCTGTGTCCATTCAACATCAAGAACCAGGGGGACCGCTGTGTGGTGCAGTGGAGTGACCCTCGGTACTCTTGCTGGAATTGGTACAGGCTGATTTCAGGAATGGAGCTTTCTGTGACAGCAATCCTGAAGTCTTAATTTAACGTGTGCATTTAGCGCTCCACATCACCGTTAGCTTGTGGCCACTGCGGAGTGATGCGGCAGTGCTTTATGCTTAAGGTAGTGAGCAGGTCTTTGAGTTCTGTGGAATGGTGGTACATTATCTTTTTTTTTTCCTGTGGGAGGCCATACAGGGTAAAGGTCTTCTCCAGCACCGTAGCAACATTTGCAAAGGCTGTTGAATCCACCACTTCGACTATGGGATATTTAGAGTAACTGTAGACTATCAATGCTGTCATTCATCCTTCTGGGAAAGTCAAGGCTTATCTGGGACCATGGGATTGTGCACAGCTCCTCCGTGATGATTGGCACTGGGACTTCTGAGCTGGCATGATGGGCGCTGTCTCATGAAATTTTCAACTGTTGCCTCCAGGTCTGGGAACCAGGCTTTTTCTCTCATCCGGGATTTCATCCAAACGGTCCCTTGGTGGCCTTCATGAGCCAGAGTTGTCACTCGAAGTTGGAGACTTTCAGGGATTATGATGCATGCTCACAGTAATATTAGGCCCTCAGCTGTGGCGCTCAATTTGTTGCGTACTCTCCCTATCAGGGCTGTGCCAGTTGTTGGCATCTTGTTGGAAGTTTTGCCAGGAGCCTTGTTGGAGAACATCCATAACCTTCATCATGACCGAGTCAACTTTGGTCACTCTGGGATGTTAAGCACTTGATGGCATTCTCCTCAGGACACCATGCTCACATACTTCCCGTGGTGTCTGCGCTATCAGTGCTGTCATCCACGGGGGATGGTGGGAGACGAGAGAGGAAGTCGGCAGAGTTCTTGGATCCTTGTTGATAGACTACTTCCATCTAGTAATGTTGCAGCTGGATGGCCCAACGATCGATCCACGGTGGAGGATGTGGCACTGTGCCACGGAATTAAGGGATGAGCAGTTGGTGATCCGTGACCACGCAGAATGGCTGTCCACTGAGATAGAGATGGAAGTGACCACACGCCCACTTGATGGTGCTTCTCTTTCTGTTTGTGAGTATTGAGCTTCCGTTGGTGTGAGAGCTTTGCTGGCGAATGCGAGTGGTGCCCACTTGCCGGGTTCCACTTCCTGGGTGAGCACAGCTCCCAGGTCTATGGGGCTGGCGTCTACCAACAGCTCAGTGTGCCTCTTAGAGTCGAAGTAGTCCATTGTTGTTTTGTTGAGCAGGGCTTCCTTTACGTTCTGGAAGGCATCTTCACTGCGGCCTCACTTCCAGGGAGCATCTTTTTTGGTGAGGGATTGTAGAGGCTCGGAAACTGTCACAAGGTTCGGGATGAACCGGCCACACTATGTGGCCATTCCCAGGAAGCTACGTACCTCTGACACTTTAGTAGCAGCAGGTGCTTATTTGATGGTGTAGGACTTGTGGGGATCCACCTGTACTCCCACTTGGTTAAGAACATAACCAAAGCACTCGACTGAGTTCTGGAAGAAAGAACACTTGTCTCTCTGGATGGTGACTCCATGGTCAGACAACCATTTTAATGTTCTTCATCAGTCGTTGAGTGCATCAGGATGTCATTGCTAATGTTCATGACACCTTGTAAGCCGGACAGGGTCTCCCAGATCGCATCTTGGAAGACCTCCGCCGCTGAGGATATTCCGAAGTTCAGCCTCTTGTATCGGTGTAGCCCTAGCTGTGTTGAGAATGTAGTGATATAGCGACTCTCCCCCGCCAACATAAGTTGGTGGTACCCAGCGTTAAGGTCCAGCTTGGAGAACCACCTTGAGCCATTTAGGTCTGCAATGATGTCAGCCATCGTTGGCGTTATGTGCGTCTCACGTTTGATGGCTTGGTTGGGGAGGTGCATGTCTATGCATAGTGGTATCTTGTCTGGTTGTTTCGGCTTCTCAGCGATCACCATGGGGCACACCCAAGGCATCAGACCAGATACCTTTTCAATCACTCCTTGTTTTTCGAGTTTATTGAGTTCTTGCTCCACAAGGTAGTCGCCATCCTTTGTACGCCTCTTACTCTAGGCCCACCTCTGCATGCAGTGGTGAGGTGGTTTAGGGGGCCACACTTTGAGAATATCCGTCCTTGCGCTTGGCATTCCTCGAGGGGCTGTTCTTCTTGCCACAATACCCACAGCGGGAGCCAGACGGAGGAGGGGCTGATGTTCTGGGCCTGTTCACCCTGCCTTGTGCATGAATCGCGTTGGTGCGTTCTATCATCACTGATACGCTCCTTTCTGGCTGCTGCGTGATGGCTATGTCCATTTACGTGGCCCTGGCGGTGGCAGTGGATAAGTCGTGGGACCGGGACAGGATGAGGATGTGATCCAGGTTGATGTTGGGCTGCCGTAGGATGAGTCCTCTCAAAGTTTTTTCCTGCAGCCTTGTATAATTTGCGCCCTCACTTCCTTTGGTTGGTCGTCCGCTGTGCATGGACTGGCTATTTCCCGCAGGCACGCGTAGAACATGTCCATGGATTGCCCTTCACGTTGGCGGCTTTTCAAAACTTGAAGCGTTCGTAGTCCGGGTTAAGTTGTGGGTGGAAATGCGCATTGAGCTCTCTCACCGCTGCATCATAGTCGGTTGCAGCACCCGTGTTAAGCTGGTGCTCAAACAGCTTGTAGATTTCCTCACCCACGTAGTGGAGCAGGAGGGATCTCTTGACAGAGCCGTTGGTCTCACGAGTCCTGACAAATTAGTTGTCCAGCCTCCTGATCCAGGGCTTCCAGCCAGGTAGTGGCTAGGTATGCGAGTTCACTGAAGGGAGGCAGCATGCTGACCAGTGTATGTTGAGGTGCAGCCTGGGCGGGAGGCGGCCTTGCAGGGGCACCGCGTTGTTGGCATAATCAGCCATGGCTGAGGGGTCTTGTGAGCGAAGATGAGTGGCGAACTGGAAAGGAAAAGTTCAAGAGTGGATGGCACAGCTCAGCAGTAGAAGAGAATAAGACCTTGCATTAACCAGTCCTTGTTGGCACACGTGAAGTGGAGTCGTGCCGATATAAATTCTAGTAGCTGCATATTCATGTTGGCAGGTATCATATAAGAGGGTCCTAGGCCCAGCGATCAACAGGACTTCAGCTGAGGGGCAAATAAAGGCAGTCAGTTCCCCTGGGGCTGGAGCGGATGAAATGCTCAGCCGAGCGTGAGAAGCCCAGGAGGAGGGAGGGGCAGCTCCAGAGCATTTTGTTGGTAGAAGGCAGGGCTGCGTGCAGGGCCTGTGATGGACACAGGGGTGTATCCAATCATGCGGTTGGAGACTTACCCGAGACGGGGGAGCTGGAAGGGTGTTGGTGAGCTGAGGAGCGTCCCACGCAGCGAGGGCTGCACCAATGTCAGTGGGATGGATGGCCCAGCGGCCAGGATGCACACTCCCGCAGTTAGGAGCAGGTGCGGCTGGCGGCGTGCAGTGCCGATTGTGGGTCAAAGAGGCCCACCCTCATCGCCAGTGTGGCGGGCCCTGTGTTGGGTGTATTAGGGCTGTGTCGCAGTGTACACTAATAATGGAGCCACAGACGCATAGATTGGCTACGGGCTAAAGGCCACGTGCAGTCTTAGCCCCTTTATTATATAGCCTCTGGCAACACCTGGCCAGAGGATGGGCAAGGTGCGGATTCCGGGTTATCTTAGTATCGCAGGGCAGTGCTAAAGTCATTACATCTGTCGGGGTACACTTGGATGGATTCTGGAATTGTTTTGCACCCCGGAAGGTGATTTGAGTTCTTCAGGAAAACAAAACAAGCTTTCAACTTTACCTAGGGCAAAACATGATAGTCGCACCTAATTCGCCGTATCTAGGTAGCTTCTTCTGTGAGGGTGCCTTTAAAATGTGTGCTATGCTCTTGCTAGATGTGAACGCGTTGAGTGGAATGGTTCTGAATTACAAAGTGCCACCGCCTGACCTTTAGCAAAGCATCTGGCTTCCAATCAAAGACTCCGTGTTTTGCTCAGCTGGGACCCACACCAAATGTTATTCTCTACACATTTAATCAAAACTGCTAAGATTCAGACATTTACACTCTTACATTAAATCAAAACACATATGGCAGTGTCCCGCTTCTCACGTCTTGAATCTAAAGATATATTGAATTACTTGTGCAGTACACAACACAAATACCAGGCAACAACATATTTCTTTATGTTCAGAGGCACAGGTATTATTAGTGCAGCAGGTGCAGAGGCACTGGGGTCCTGGAGTGTTAGTGATTACCTAATTATGACTGTTTCATTACCTAAGCAGAAATTACAAGGACCTATTTTCTATGCTTGCATTAGGGCTCATTGAACCCTTTATGTGTTCTACATTACTAGCATATGTATAGAACATACTGGCTCTTAGTGAGGCATCATGGCACTGTGGGCTGTCTACAAGGTGTGGTTCCACATTGTTCCCGCTTTCCACGCAGGTGGGATAATGTGTTTTTAGCATGTGTGTTCTGGTATAGACTTTGATGTGCTCATTGTGTGATATAAATGTTCCCATTTGGTTCAAATGCAAGAGGATTCTAGACATCATGTTCGGAGGATTGGTGCCAAAGTCTTGGATTTTTATGTAGGAGAATTGTTGTTGGAGTGTGGGGGGGTCACTCTTTGCTTCTGAATCACTTAGGTCTATGAAATACCTATTGCACAGACGACAGTGAGACCGTGGCCTGAATTTACAAACATTTTATGTTAGTTTTAGTTACTTTTTTAACGCAGACTCAATGCAAAATCTTTTTTAGGATTACCCAACTAATGGAAATGGCGATTTGCGTTGGCTTGTAATAAAACAAAACGCAAAGCAGCACAATGAGCTGTCTTGTGTTATTTTGCATCAGGGAGGTGTTCCATCAGTGGTGCATGGGCGTTCCTGTGATTTTGACGTATGGACTTGTAGGCATGGATTTATGCCAAAATCCTGCATCTAGCTGATGCTGTCGCAACAAGGATATGTATCTTTATTTCTTCTTATTTTTTCGTCTTTGCACATAGATAGAGGAAATAGCATTAAAGCCTAATTTTTGTGCAGAAATAGGGGCATAACGCAGAATGTTGGGCCCCTCTTCAGACTATGACAAGACTCCCGTACCTCACAGATATTCATAGACCATGGGCTGAATGGGGGCCGCTCTGCACCGCGGGTGGTACAGGGGCTTGTGTTATACCCCTGTGCAGGAGAGAACCCCTTGCTGCACAAAAAATATGCAGATCACAACGCACACACCCTTAAACTATGACGCAAGGATGCTTGAGTTGGCACATGGAAAGAACAGAGCTGCACTATCTCTTTGTATATATGGCACAGTTCTGCTCTTTCTGGTACACGCAACGCAGTGCAGCAACTTTGGTTTAACTAAGTATATCTGGACCCGTGTGTGGTGTTGTTGGCTATGTGCTATATATGATTTGCACTGAATGCATGTGTAATGTTCTGTGAAATTAATTCTATTTTGTGTGTCATGTGGATCTCCCCAGAGTGGTTAATTCAGTCAAATGCAAGGTGATTCTCGTCAATCAGGTATATCTGTTCTGTCTTGGATGTGTGTTTAGGAGTTAGTCTGTTAATGCTGTGTTTGATCTGAGGTCTTGTAGCAGTTGGAAATATAAGCTAAATGGCATATCGGTGCTGTGTTGATGCATGTAGGATCTTCAGTCTGCGTGTTTTTCTCTACTGCATTTCTGTAGTAGAGTGTGTGGAATATTATGTTGCTCTCTTCTTTGGTGGCGTGTATTCCACTGCTGTGTTTTGTATTCTATTGTGTTAAACGTGCTGAGTTAATAGAAGTCAATACACTCAATTGAATAGATCACAGTGTTAACAAAAATGTAAAAAGTTGAAAAGAACAATCACAAATGTTTACAGCAGTAGCAGAATACAAATATATAATTGCTGCCACTTCCAAATTTTTCTCTTGATTAAATTACAATGCTGAAATTTAAACACCAGACAGACAATATATGGAGCACATCTTGGATGCCAATATATATATGTATATATATATATATATATATATATATATATATATATATATATATATATATATATTTATTTATTTTATCCAGTGGTGGTCGCCACTGGGCAGTTATAGTTAGGACCACATTTCCATAGCAAATTATTTTTTTGGTTTACTACGGTGCAGTTTGACGATATATGGATACCCTGCCCCGCTGGGCTTCGTTGGGGTGTCCGAGAGGGACCCCCAAACCCCGGGGCCCAAATTTTTTTTTTTTAATTGACTGTGAAACCCACCGTCCCTGGGGTGGGCCGGGGGGTTGGGGGTGACGGAATATATTTTTGAGGGCAGGGAGTGTGTGGCCTCCATCCCAGGGTCATTTCTGGGCCCCAGGGACCACAACCCCACCGGGGTGATTGGCTTATAAAGAGGTGGGGGGGCATGCAGCCCCCCTCTCCTGGGCCATTTTCAGAGACAGGGACCTCTTTCCTGGGGCTGATTGATTTGAAAAGGAGAGGTGAGTGTGTTGCTTCCCTCCATGAGCCTCGGAGAGCCCCCCGGGGACTCCAACCCCCAGGGCCATATTTAAAATGAAGGGAATGGGGGCATGCATCCCCTCCCTGAGCCTCCGAGAAGCCCCAGGAACCCCATCCCCTGGGCCATTTTATCTTTAATGGGGACACGGGAGGGTAGCCCCCCTCCCCAAGCCGTGCTATTGACCCGGGGATTCCATCCCCCGGGACAGGCTCTGGAATGGTGTCCCAATTACCCCATCTCCTGAGACACTGTCTTTTCTCTGCCTGCAAGAGACAAGGAAGAGAAGTCTTATGAGCTCCCACCAGGCGGGAGGAGAAAGCTGCTCCTTCCAGGTTGGAATAAAAGCATTTCTCCCTGCCTGCGTTCTCATACGCAGGGAAACATAGAACTGCTCCCACCCAGCGGGAGCAGAAATAAAAGATGCTCCTGCCAGGTGGGAACAATGTCAGCTCCCACTGCACCAGGGATAGGTGCTGGCGAGGAAGTCCGTGGGGCTGCGGTGGCCTTGGTGCCCCCCCAAAGCTTCCAGTGTTAAAAAATGCAGTGGGGTGCTCTGGGCGGCAAAAAGGGCACCTCCCTGTTTAAAAATGGAAAGTGTCTGGCTCTTGCATGCCCCCATACAATGGGGACATTTGCAGAAAGCCAGTGGGGCTGCAGGAGCCCTGAGGCCCTCAAAGTAAAAACTGTTGTGGGGTGCCCTGGGTGGGCACCAGGGCACCCAGAATCAAAATTTTAAAAAAGCTGTGGTCGGCTCCTGCATGGTCCTTTCCAATGGGGCCGCTTGCAGTGAGCCAGCAGGGCCGCAGGGGTCTTGGGGCTCCCCCAACGGCCCCAAACATTAAAAAAAAGAAATGTGTTTTTGGAGTGTGGGCAGGAAAACAGAACTTAAGTCTGCTCCCAGCTGGTGGGTGCATGTTTAAATCTCCCACCGGCGGGGAGCAGACTTGCATGTTTACTCCCGTCTGGCAGGAGATTTAAAAATGCTCCCGCCAGACAGGAGTAAACACATGTTTCCCAGCCCAGCCTGGTGAGGGTAGGGAAACTACTGTGTCCCGGGGATGGGCCACAGTAAGTGAGCCTATAAAGGATCAGGCAGGGGGCCGTGCAACCCCCCTTCCTTTAAAATTTATTTTGGCCCTTGGGAATGCGGGCCCCAGTGCTTACAATGGCGTAGGGAGCGTGGCAGCATTGCCCTCTCCCCCTTTTTTTCAGCGATCAGCCCCGGGCAATGGGTCCCTGGACCCCTCAGAGGCTCGTTTGTCCCCTTCCCATTTTCTTAAAGAAATCGGTCCCAGATAATGAGGTCCCTAGGGCCTTTTAAGGCTCAGTAATAGGGGGTTGAGTCACCCTGTGGGATGGGGTCTTTGGGGGCGTAAGAAGGCTTGGGGAGGGTAGCCGGAAGCCCCCTCCCCTTAATTATTATACCCGCCCGTAGGGGATTGGATCCCAGGGCCCAAAATGGAATTGGAGAGAGCGGCCCTAATAACGCCCCCTCCCCAAATATTTTATTTTAAAAGTGGCGGGCACCATTTTCTTATATTTTTCTTCTCTATACCGGCGTCCCATGGGAGTCCCACGGAATTGCGGCAAAAACTGCAGATTTATTTTAATTATTTGTTTGTTGTGTTTGTGTGGTATCTCATAGTGGCTAGCTCCTTTGAGGATTAGAGTCAAGATAGCTAACTATATAGAGCCTGCGTGCTGTGCTGGATATAGGTAAGGTGTTCTATTTAATGTGCTGTGTTGTGTGCTGCGCTGGTTGCAGGTCAGGTGTGCTAAGAAATGTGCTCAATTGTGTCCACAATCCATAATTTTATCCCTCAAAAACTCAGAATAGGTGCTATTTATCGCACCTGATAGACTCAATACTCAGGAGGAAGGCATGGACGACTATTGTTAAAAGGGATGAGGCATCTGCATTGTGCCACTAAAGACGTCAGAAGAAACAGAGGAGTAAAACGTGCTGCACACTCAAGATATAACCAATGCTTAAAGAAGGGCTCCAGTGGCCGCGTATCTCTTACAATTACCAATAGATAGTAAAAGGTAGATGGAAAAGGATTGGATACTCACTTTCTTTAAGATTTTACCGAAGAAGACCCAGCTAGTGGAGAGCCACTGTTGGAGTATGCCCTGGTTTGAGGAGTCTCTTGATATGCTGGCACAGCCCAGGTTTTAGAGTACTAAGTTAGTGGGTTCTAATAAGGCTAACAACCTTTGGCATGACAAACTCAGACAGATGGCCTGTCAATCATCAAGCTAAGGGCAGGTCACCTGGTGTCAGGGAGCAAAGACAGAAAGGGGCTATTAAGGAGGTAATACTTAGCAGGGAAGCACAACAAGGCATTAACCTTATAGGCTGCTCATAGGAAAAACTTTTGGTCACAGAACTGCAGAAATCAGGAGCTGGCTGTAAGCAGAGGCAAAGAGAGAGACATGTGAAAAGCAAGAGCTCAGGATGAATGGTTCTTATCAAAGCAAGGATCGACAATAGGTCACTGTAGTGATCCTTCGCAGCAAATAACGACTCCACTAAATGCTTTTGTCATCTGCTAGCTCATAGGGAGGGAAATATGAACAAGAATAAAAAATGTCCAAACTATCATAACAGAAACTTTCAATTATATTAAGGACACGGAGGTGAGGCTTATGCTTTACTTTCTTCGGCTTTATTGACAGCAGCCAAATATTTAAACATTTAACAGATTTAATTTCCTATAAACCAAAGGGACGAAGTCACAGTTCAACAAGTATAAGCGCCCAATCAGATAATGCCAGGACCTCTCCATAGGCCTACGATGCTGTTGCTGCCTCCTCTTACTTCCTGCAACTGCAGATGGAGAGTAACATCCTTAATCCTGTTTTGACCCATCGGATCCTAGGAACAAAGTTGAGCAAGTGTATATGAAACCTGAAGATGTCAAACCTGTACAACACTAAATGACAGCATGCACAAGATACTTACACTTAATAAATCACCACAAGCATGTGAAACAAATGGAACTTCTGAACTTATCCTACTGAAAGCACATCCCACACAAGGGACGAAAGCAATACGGGGGGTTCATCCTCACCTCTGTGTCCTTAATAGAATTAAAACATTCTGTTACAATAGCTAGGAAACTTTTCATTCTATGGCAGGATCGGAGGCAAGGATTCTGCTGGTTTAAAGCTTATCTACAAACAGCAAAGCAATATTGGGGACTGGCTGAAAGTGAAACCTTTTAAACATGGAAAATCGGGTGACCAGTCCACTGCATTGAGGATATCCTCCAAGCGAGCCCTGAGGGAGAATGCCTTGGATGCCATCGTCCCTCTGGCAGAGTGTACCCCAAACATCTTGGTGTCAATGCCGGCTTCCTGCATGGCCGATCGGACCCATTGGGCTATTGTAGGCGAAGTGACCGCCCTGAACAGTTTGCGTAATGCTATCCACAGTTGTCGTTCTCCATGGGGACGTACATCCGTTGTCAACGCCTCATAGGCCTTTATACATTTCACCACACACAATTTTGTGAAATCTGGAAAAGAAGGGCAGTTATCGAAATGAGAGTTATATTTTGTACGCGTTTAGAAATATGGAAAGAGACCCCTTCCGGAGTAAATACTCTACCTGCTATGTCCAGAGCTGTGACATCCGAGACACATCTGCAAGATATGAAGCACAGAACAGTGGCAAGTTTAGCCGAGATTTCTTTCTGCGTAAGGTATCTGTTTGATGACCAAGACAGGAATAGATTGAGGACCTTGTTAATGTCCCATAGAACATAGTGAATGCCTCTCAAGAGCTTACACACCAACAGGTGCTCCCCTACTGAGAGGTCACCCACCTGCAAATGGCAGGCCGAAATCGCCAATCTGAAAGTGTTGATGGTTTTATAGGCCAGGCCCTCCGAAGCCAAGGAAGCGAGGAAATTCAGATTGTGGACAACCTCCGCCCCAACAGGATCTAGACTCCGTGTATGACACCAGCCCATTCATCTAGACCATGCCGATCTATAACGTTTGACCGTGCTGTCTGCCCATGCCTCGGAGAGGAGCGAGGCAGTGTGTCTCGAAAGGCCTGGGACTTTCCAGCGTTCCCTGTAATCCTCCATGCCATAAGAGACAGAGACCACTCCAGGACTAGAGGATGGGGATTGTCCTCAGGATCTCGAAGGACACCTGGAAATAGGGGTAGAGGGATTGGAGAATCCCAAGAAAGTTCAAGAAGAACAGGATACCAAGTTTGTGGTCTCCAAGTCAGGGTCACTAGGACGATGTCCACTGTTTTACGGTTTACCTGGGCTGAGAGGTGCATGATCATCACAAATCGAGGAAAGGCATAACCCTGTTCCGTTGGCCAATCCTGGAGAAATGCATCCGTGGCCACTGCCTCTGGGTGCCAACTGAAGTATCTCTGGACTTGGAGGTCCAAGTGAGATGCAAAGAGATCCACCAAGAAAGGGCCCCACCATTCTCATAGAGTCTGAAAAATTGGCAGATGTAGATAACAGAGGCTCACATCCCAGAGATGACAGGAGTGCCAGTCAGTTACCTGGTTGGCTACCCCTGGAGATGTTCTGCCATTAAGAGACCCGATTCTGCAGGCAGTAGTCACAAAAACCACGGGCCAGGTCTGCCAGATTCTTGGAGCGAGTTCCTCCGAGATGATTTATGTGATTACTGCTGCCACGTTGTCCTTCTTGAGGACTTCACAGAGTCAGGGTCAGAGCCTTCAGCTGGAGTGCGATTTGAGTCCACTAACTGGTGCTAGATCCAGTAATGGAATGGCCCACTGTTCGATGCCCACATCATCCTTTTCCAGGGGTTCAAAGGTGACATTGATTGAAGTCACCTGCCAGGATCAAATGATGCTTAGAGTCCTTTTTTTCCAGAAGTTCCTCAAGTCGCTGCAAGGTTTCCTATTGTTTGCCACCTTTGGTGCCTCTTGAGTAAACGTTGTGAACATCTACGAAAATGCTTGAGGTCCCTTGATTCGGATTGATCCGGATTCCTAAGATGTATGGGCAATCGATGGACAGCTGGCTTACTGCACAATTAAGGGACATTTTTACCCAAATCAGTAGGCCGCCAGCGGCATACTTTTCAATTATGGCAGTGTACTTTAAAATAGGAATATAGATTTTACCAACGTGTAGGGAACACAGGTTTGAGAGCCTCCAACACAGATGAAACGCTCCAACAGAAGCATCTTATTAAAGAAGAGCAGGGAGAGAAAGGCAGTTGAGGGCTTGTTCTCTAAACCTAGCTTTTGTCGAAACAGAAAACGGACATCTTACCAGCCACGGAAGGTAGGAACTGGGCTCGAAGGCAGGACTCCGATTCCCAGTCACCGTCTCTCGTAGGAGTTGAAGCAGAGAGTGGAGGCCTTCTGGGGGTTGTAGTTGTGCATAGGCAGGCCGTCAGCAAGGGAAATAGGGCTGCGTACTACATTCCCCAGGAAGGTCAGTCACTGCACCAAGCGAACCGAGCTGGTGCAGTTTTGCGCACTGATAAGCTTCAGTTAGTTCCTCGCCCAGTCTTCTGGGGCTTAGTAACACCCTCTGTTGGAGCGGGGGAGGGGCGGGGGGGAGGGGGAGGTGCGTTCACGACGCCATTGACCTGATGGCAGGATGCAGTATTCTGACACCTGCTGACTTGTGGTGAACACTGGTGGATCTGATGCCAAACATGAATTTTCATCTAGACATGTTGAGCAGTTATTTTGGGTGGAGACACTGTATAATAAATATGAAAATGTATTTGGGAACCATAGTATACACAGGAGTACCTGAAACAGCTGCAAAATAGCGCCAATGCTAAGGTTATTGACATAAATACAACAGACTGCACTTTACATATTTGTAAATCTATTTTTTGTGTCCTTTTTAACAAATTATTTCTCACATGGACAAGTTCACCTTTTAAACTCGAAGATTCTAAGCAATATGTCACAGAGTGGTATACGTTATAGGCAGAATAGACCCTTTTACCAGCATGTAATCCTCAACCTACCACATATCATTTACTGAAGCTCTAACCCTTTAACCTTCACTTCCATCTTTTACCCTAACCAAACTCTTGCCCAAAATTTGATTACAACAACTTTACACCCCGATTAACTTTAATGCCAACCCAACCTCTAAACTAAAGCTGACACTAACTGCTTACCTGAAGCACGTCCGTTAACTTTAACACCTACACTTTACACTGGCCCATTGCTTACTCTAGCTCTAATGTAACTGTAAATGTTTTTATGCAACAAAACCTATGAACCTGTTGTTTTGTTAAATACTTGTATGCAGTAGTAATTGTCCCTATGTAAAGCAACCTTTTTTATCTGATTTTAAAAATACAAAGAAAATATATTTAAGTATTTTTTTACACCACATTTTTGTGTCACCTTTTTTTATACACATTTTTACTACAAACTGAATTGTCTACTTTAAAGTCCTATTTGATGATAATCTGTACACAGTGCATCCCCTTTCACTGCAGGCACCTCCCGATAATGTCAACATCCAAATTCAGTGCCACTTCTAATGTTACTTAGCAAAATGGATGTATTTATGTCGAATTTAAATACAACCGTACAACCAACTGAACTTCAGCGCAATGATGAGCTAATGTAGAGATTTACTTTCAGCAAATGTAATTAAATTTGACCCATGCTTATTATGTTTTTAATGACTTCTAATTTCTATTAGTTATTAATTAATTTCAAACGTAAACCCACAACGACCTACCTTTCGTATTACTCTGGATCCTGTAAGTTTTATTTCGCAGTGCAATTCTCTGCTAGATTTCTTTTCATTGGAGGCAAACAGAGCGTTTTGACATTTTTCCAGTTAGGTAGGATCGATGTCATCTCAAATGTATCACTCCAGTGCGTCTGCTGACAAACACTTTCACTGCTTTTGCAAAGGGAAAATGTTGTAGGTCAAACTGCTGGCACCTCTCCCTCGCTGGTCAGTCAGTAAATGGAACCTTCTCCAATTATAAGGCGTGAAATGGTGGATCATCACCTTAACAGACCTGTGGCCATATCACACGTAGGGGCGCAACAGGTGCCTGTGCCCGCTTTGTGGACACCCGAGGCACTATGGTTTTACAGAAGGAGCCACAGACCCTTTTGTAATGCTGTTAGCACTGTTGCAAATGTAGGGCCAGTGCTATCTAGACAGGGCATTATCTCATTGGCATGGGGTGTGGCCCTATGCAAATGAGGGAAGCACTTTGCTTCTGCACCTGTGCCGTATTATGTAAACGCGGGCATAGAGTCAAAATAGGCCCTTGGGAGGTGCACCGAGAGTGTGCCACAAGAAGGTGGTGCATTGTCAGTGTGCCTCCTTCGCTAGCACTCTGGATGGGGCAGAGAGGATCCCACAGGCCCTCCCAGACATCTCCCTTCAGGCAGGTGCACTTGTCTGTAATGAGATCTCTCTCCCCCTTTTAAAGTGCAGGTGGCATGCAGCCTGCCTGCACTGTGAAACACAGAGTGGCACATATTTATTGGATAAAATGTGACTAATTTTAGAGGTAGGTGACTATACAAGGTAACATGACAACCATTCAATAAAAATGTACATATTTACACGTTATGCCACGGTCTGAAATAGGCATCACCGACAGAAGACAAAACAATATGTTGGTTAGAATGAAGGTAAAGAAGTGGTAAATTGGTCACTCTGTTGCCATTCCATGATTTCAAGGCCAATGAGAATGAACAGAGAAAGGAGATGGTCCCTAGGATCACTGCAGAGAGAGGGCTAGTGAAGGGGCAGAAGTATCAAAATCGGGATGAGATATTATGGGGTAATATAGTTGTTTAGGCCAGCAGATCACAAATCAAGACTTAGAGTATATCTGGTTATCATTTGTGATAAAACATTAGGGCTGCACCTAGGATTGCTTTAAATACAAAAAAGAGAACGTTGTATATGTCTCTTGGCTTCTTGGCCATGCAGCCAGGCAGAAGTGTACCTGGAGAGAAAAAAGATTTTGTGCCAATTTGCGTCACTTTTGTGATTGAGCTGAAGCTTTGAATGATTTTTGATTGTGTACTGACGATGCTGCAATTCATACTTTAAAATATAAATAATAAAAAATGGGAATGAAGGAAAAATATGTATTTCTGAAAGATACTGAGTTTAGGAACAGTGGTTATTTGTGCGCCTCTAAATTTGTGTTGCCAATACTGTCATGTGATTCAGGGGCATTTTGCAAAAAAGATTTTCTCTTGCACACTGGCTTACATTTGAGAGCAGGCCAAAAATACATAGAAATCCAATTGGTAATAACAAATGTTCTACTATTCTGTGTTTCCACATACCTACCGATAAAGACAGTATCCCACTTGTGTGGCGGGCCTACAGGCTGCAACAAAACACCCCAAAACACAACCTGAAGACATCACATTTCACCTAGCAAAATCAATGCTTTTGGTTTTTTACAATATAGGTAGCTGCGGAATTTGGGCCCTAGCTCAGCTGGAACCCGTTGAAATCTACCACGGCCAGACATTTCTGAAATCTAGACACCCAGGGTAGGTCAATTATGTGTGACATGCGTGGATCCTACAATGTTTTCTTTTAATCCGGAAGCCCTTGTACAACTTAAACTTTGGCCAAAAAACAAACATTTTCCAACAATTTCTATGACGGAAAGTTCCAGAATCTGCAGGATGAACAAACTTCCTACCCACCAATTCCACATTTTCCAAAACAAATGGTACCCTATTTGTATGGGTCGGCCCAGGGTGTGCTGTAGGAAAGGCCCTAAACCGCAACATGGACAGATCACATTTTTTACCACTCAAAACCAACTTTTTTTTTGCAATGTTAGTACCTGTGGATTTTTGACCTGGTGTCAGCTGCCACCTAGGGAAATCTCCAAACCCACGCATTTCTGAAACTAGAAACCTGGGGAAGTACAGGGTTATATGACATCTGTGGATCTCACATCATTTTTTTACTCAGAAGCCCTTGCAAACAACAAACTTTGGCTACAGTGAAACATTTTCCTTGTATTTCTGTGAGGGAAACTTCCAAAATCCATGTGGATCCTCAAATGTCCTACCACCTAGCATTCCTATGTGTCCCCCGATAAAAACAGTAAACCACTTGTGTGTTTGGGCAAAGGGCCGTAATAGGGAAGGTCCCAAAATGCAAAATTGACAAATCAAATTGTTCCACTCAAAACCAATGCTATGGATTTTGGGTCTAGGCTTGACCAAACATCGGGCCTCATTATGATCTTGGCGGATGGGATACTCCGTCACAAATGTGATGGATATCCTGTCAGCCATATTACAAGTTCCATTATATACTATGGAACTTGTAATACGGTGGACGGGAGTATCCCATCCACCAAGATCGTAATCACGCCCATAGAGATTTCTCATTAGATATTCCTACCCAGAATCCCTTGCAAACTTCAAACTGTGGCTGAAAACAAACTTTTTCCTCACATTTCTGGTCCTAGCAACCTGTCCTTCTCTCTTTGGCATGACCTACATGTGAAGAGCTCATGGCTTTGAGCATTTTTGATGCTGAAATCATGTCAATAGTGTCCGAGGGGGTTAAAGTAAAGGGGATGTGCTGTGGTTTACTGCCTAGATCTCATCTTACCAGAAGGTAAAGTTTCTCATAGAGTTCAGTTTTACAATGCTAAAATACAGTTTGAACTTTGTATGCCTGTCAGACGTTTTGGTGTTAGTGCTACAAATGTTCCAAAATATTTTGCGGAATCTCCTATTTTTCCACAACACACAACAGCATAATTCAGGGCTTTTATAAAAAGGTATTTATATTTTTTATAAATAGCTCAAGAGCACTTGATTTTTGTTATGTAGTGAATGTTCTCTGACCCTGTGAATGCAGGCCTCTTGCACTTGGAGTGGAGACAGAGGGTGCCTTCTCAGGCTACCAGGTGACCTTATGACAAACAGCAATGAGAAAGGTAACGGTGAAGAGTTTCTTTTCCTACTTGAGAGCGAAAGCACAAACTGAGTTCACTCTTGAATGCGAAGTCAAAAGAGTTGAGGGACTAATTTCCCTCACAGGATTAAGTGCTGGAGTTGAAATACTCAAGGTCAGGAACTAGTGAGAGCACTTAAAAGCCTGAGGGGGAGAAGGAAAAGAGGTACAAAAGCTCAAGGAGAATTTGACTGCACTTTAAAATGCTTTAGGTTTTACACAGCCTTAGGTCAGTGATCTGCTTTTTTGCACAAAAGCTTGTTTGTCCAAATTTGTTTTAGAACTGCTTTAAAATTTGTTATCATTGTATGTACCTCTGAATTAGAATGCACTTTAAAATGCTTGAGTTTGAACCTGAATTGCACGTAAATCGAAGGGAGGAGAGAGCAGCTAAAATAATTTCTTTTGTGTATTAGGACAACTTGATGCATTTGACGGGGCATGCTACTCAGACGCGGATGCGCGCAGCGAGTGAGCCGCTGGCGCAGCAACAGCATGCCAAATGTAAGCCTATCTGCACCCGTCAGCATCCCGGAAGAAACCAGCACCAGCCATGCTGCCTGTGACCCTCAGTAAGTAACACAACTATTCAGTATGGTAAAGATTTATTCCCGAGTTTTGCACCAAAGTCAGTTTGTATGAGTGCAGAGCCTTTGGACCTATTTGCTAGTAACCATCCATGCCCCCACTGTAATTTTCAGTCCACATCTTCACTTGGGAGTGTTGCCTTGTCTCCTTCTCTGAGGCAGAAAAATGCTAAGGTGGAGTTTTTTCAGCAGCCACGAATAATGCCGGATCTATGCACAAAACGCTGATAATATTCACAACCATTTAATAAGTCTGAGAAACTTGACTTACTCTTTTTGACAGAGACTTGACTTTTCGAGTCCTGTAACCCAGTCATTGCATTGGTTATTCGAAGAGGTTATTAAATTCATAGAAAGGATCGCCTATTAGGCAGGGGAGGTGGTGATGGAGCAGGGTAAATGAAAAATGTTAACCTCCTAATATTTACTTTAAATAAATTAACACACAGGTTCGTCTTAGTGAATAACCAACCATGTATGTTACATGTAAAGGGTTAAAGGTAACACGCTATATATGTGCAAACTAATTTACTTACAATTGTTAACGTGAATAACATAAGTCTGACAATTGCGTACTAATTAGAATAATAAATGTATGATTTGTGCTTGGAAATAAACTGTGTAGTGGCAAAACAAAGCGTTGGTAAGTAAGGGATGGCTTTATATGTCGCTTTTGCTAGGTAATACCTAATTGGGGTACGTAGAATGACGGGAGGGAAACAAAAAGGCTTATATTCTTTATTCTTAACTCTGTTTTGTTTATCTTTATAATAGTGCGCTTAGGCCTGTTGAGCAGCGAAATAAAATGGCCGCCATGAGTTAGAGTACGCAGGCGCGAGAGGGGTTACGAAAGAAAGAAAGGCCGTGAACAAGAGGGATCATGTGATCATTCCAAAAGCCTAGGATGGAAGCGTGGTCAAGGCTGTGATGACCTTATCGCATAAACGTGTGCCAAAGCAAGACAGCAAAAAGCATGAGAAGTCGCAGTGAATAAATGAATGGACAATAAACTGACCGACTGAAAAGTATCAGAAAAGGATACAGTTTGAAACCTATGAACTAAGGGGTAATGTCATGAACCCGTGAGAAACGACAAAAGTATGAACTTGCCACAAAGAACTGGTTGAAACCAGGATATTCATAATGAGATGTATACTGACCTGAATGGACCAATTTGAGAGAATCTCGCCATAAAGATGTAACATTTTCACTTAGTAAGCTAGTATTAGGGTATAAGAAGACCTACTCTTAGAGGGGAGGGGGTTGCTGCTGTTGCTGCTAGCTGCTATTGATGCTGTTGTTTTCAACGCTGCCATTTTTTACGAACTGATGCTGCGGCTGCTGCTGCTATTTTATATTTTTGATTGAGCATGAGACGCTAATATTGGAGAACTTTTTTAATCCTAATAGATTTTTTCCATTTAAAACATTAGACCTTTATTCTTAAAATACTAAAGGGGAAAGGAACGAGAAGGCCAGGACAGATAGATAGATCTTTCGAGAGTTCTTGCTGTGACGAACTTTATTTTTCCATCTAATAGGTATGCATTGCAATTTCAATTTATTCTTATAATGATGCTAAATGTAATAATCTGAATAATAAATTTGAAACTTATTCATGCTTCTAAACTTTATATAAACTTTATTATCTTTAAAACAATGAGTCAGTGGTTCTTTGGCTCAATGATAAATGTAAATGTTTAAAGGTTTATAGTGCTTGAGCTGGTCTTAATCACCATCAACTGATTCCTACTAGTTGGTCCATCGACCAATGAGCGGAATACCTTAGAGCTTGAGAAGTGTAATGTCGTCTTTATAAAAAGGTATCCCGTCTCCTTCCAGCATATCATTTAACTGTTTTTCTCCTAGGTAAGAACGGATGAAATCCAGGGAATAAATGAGTGAGTGAATGTATATGCGGTGTTATGGGCCCCACCGTCATATGGATATAGTTGTGTTTAAGAGGAATATTTGCACCTGGACGTCCAAAGACATATAGGAGAAGAAATTTTATTGATAGCGCTGGATCAGATTTCTTGGTAGCAGAGTTATGGTTACTATAGATTAGTTTGGTGATTATTGATTATTGATTATTTCATGTCTAACATTCTATGTTGAGTCGCGTTATGTTATATGTAAGTCAAAGTTTTAACGCTTCCGGGAAGTAGGAAGTGGAAAACGTGTGGCAAGAGAAGTCACATGGAATAGTGCATTGTCGGAGTTCATATTGGTGATAACACAAGTTGTGTTATGATAGGGACATTTTCGGTATAAAAGGTGTGTGAGTGAAATAGCAACCGGTTTTCTTGTGAAACTCTTGCCTTAATTCTCAGGAGCAGTGTAGTCTCCACATGTGTTTTATCCCCAGAGAAACGGGTTTACTCCTTGCTTGAAAGAAGGGTAAGGTAGAGGGAAGTGCTACACTTATCGAACGAAACTGTATTCTTGCGAGCTAGAATAAACTGTCACTTTTGTTTAGCGAAATCAGACAATGGAAATGTGTTTTAATGTTGTAAACTAACAAAGAATTGTTGAAAAGTAAATTGCCGATACTTTTTGTAAAGGAGGGGTCAGGAGCAGAACTGACGTAGACAAAAGCCGCGCTGGGATTGGACAGTGCGCTAGTCATACAAAACTGACGTAGACAAAAGCCGCGCTGGGATTGGACAGTGCGCTGTCATACAGAAGCAGCTCTGATTGGAGCGTTGGTGTGAGTCGCGCTGTAATTGGTCAGATAAACCAGTGACGTAGAAGCTTAGGATTGGAGCGTTGGTGTGAGTCGCGCTGGGATAGGTCCGAATAACGCATAGAGAACAGTGTTGAATCGCGGACTTTTGAGAGAAATTGTGAATCATGGCTTGTTATGAGTATGGTAGAGAGAAAACGTCGTGGATATCTAAAGTTAAGAATTTTTTAAAGAAAGACAAAAAGGTAGTGACTAGAGAGGGACAAGTAATTCCTCCGCCGAAGTCACCAGCTTCGCACATGATGTTGAAGTACGGATATCATACCTGCATATGGTTAGAAAATTGGACTAAATATACAAAAAATGATGGAGCATTGGCTTTTCCTGAGAATGGTTCATTTAGTGTACCTGTACTTCGGAATTTGAGAGAGAAAATGGCAATGCTTGAACCTAAACCTAGACCAACACAGTTTGAAGCATTAAGTGAATGGGAAGATGAGATGTATGAATGAGAAAGATTCAGAGGATTAAGAAATCATGAGTTTGTACCCGGAAGGTTGTGGGGAGTGAATCATGAGGACAGAATAAAGCGTTGGAGATATGCTAATATGACAGGAGGTTTGTTTCCGGCTTTTACAGTTGAGGAAGAAGCAAAGAGAAAGTGTACAGAGAAAAAGAAACATGTGGTTACTGAAAAGTATGGGTATGGTGGTAGTGAGACAGAAGATGAATTGCTGGAAGATATTCTAAACAGAAACCCACCTCCATACCAACAGAATTCTGCGGTGGTGACACCTAATGCACCGCCAATGGAAACTGGGAGGAATAAAAATTCAGAACGAGGATATGAGATAAATAGGTCACAAGATCAGTTGAAAACTCCACAAAATGAGAAGACAGAAAGTGACAATACAACTGAATTGGCAAAAACCACAAGAGAATTAACTGAAAAGATAAGAGAATTAACAATGAATATGGAAGCTGTAACTGTACCAGTAACGATAGGTCCAGTAATACCAGTTTTTGAGAATCAGAAAATTGAAGAGCATTCTTTAGTCATTCCTATGAATTCACACTTGCAAAGAAGGAAAGAAGGGATGGAATTAGACGGTGAAGGTGCAAGAAACTTGGTTAGTACATATAGACCAAGCCCACCTACTAATTTAACGATAACTGAGAATGAGTTTAGGAGAATACCTATGGTAACTGAGTCTGCATCAGAGACACCAGAAAGAAGTAAAAATTGGATAGAATTAAATAGTACGCCTGTAGGTCCGACTCCAGATGAATTGAATGAATGGATGAAAACTCTAAAAACGAAAGAGATCGAAACAAAACCCTTAGATGTAATTAGGTTAAAAATAGACATGGAAGAATTGATTTTAGGGACAATTGGCACAGAAAAACTGAAATCTTATCAGGATGACGAAATTATGTTCTTATGCAAGAGCATTACATGGAGAGCTAGAAATTTACATGACAAATTAGAAGAGACAGCAAATGAACTAGGAGTAGAGTTTGTAAAAGTGAGAACGTTGCAGAAACCATATAGAGTAGATTTTTGCGAAAAAGATATAGAGAATTTGAACACATCAGGAAGATTAACCCAAATAAAACAATTAATTGTTTTACTTAGGAAATGGGGTGATGTGGATAGATGGAGAAGCAGATGGACTAAAAAGAATGAGAAAGTGACAGACAAAGCGTCTTTTGCTTTTGCAGTGACAGACAAGGAATCAATTGTAAGGGAGTACCCGATGTGAGTAACTCCAGGAGGTAGTTATGTGCATGTCCCATGGTCTAGACAGGATATATTGTCATTTACGAATGATTTTCCAAAATTGAGAGAGAAACCAGTAGAATGGTACAGACAAGTGGAGAGATTTGTTAAAGTTTCAAAGATAGATTTGGATGGATTGTTTGATATAGTAGTACCAGCTGATTTGTGGACAGAATGTAAGATTACAATTGATTGGCCAACTGTAGAATATCCAAGAGATACTAAAACAGGAGCGCCAGGACCAGAAGTGATGAGAAAATATGATCAAGTAATTACCTTTTTGAAAAATAAGATTCCACCCAAAGAAACGGATTGGGTAAAAATAGACAGAACCACACAGGAAAGCAAAGAATCAGTACACGCATACTACGAGAGGCTACTGTTAGTTTTCAAACAGTATAGTGGCTATGAGACACTAAATGAGTCATTTTGTATATAGATTTGTTTATGGGTTGAAACCAGAGATAAGTGAAATGATTAAACAGCATATGATTTGTTGGCAGAATAGCACAGTTGATGAAGTTTTGAGGTATGCTAAATATTGTAGTGATGATATTGAGAGCAGACAGCGTAAATTGAAAGAGAAAGCAATGTGGGCACAAGTAAAAGTTGCAGAGAAGCAAGAAGCTCAATTGAGTAATCCTGTTAATGAGGCAGGACCGACTAGGTTTAAACCAAATATAGGTAAAGGAAAAGGTCAAATGAGCATAGAAGAGGCAAAGAAAAAGTGGCCATGCAACAACTGAGGAAAGTTAGGGCATTGGAGAAATGAGTGTAAATTTCCTCCAAAACCTAATACGGAAAATTAATCATTAAATCCACAGGTGCAGAGTGAGATAGTTACCCAACAAAGTCAGGTGCCACAACCACCACTTCCCAAGAGTGTTAATCAACAGAAATACAGTGCAGAAACAGGATTCTACGGAGGAGAGCAGGTAACACAATTGCCGCGCGCAGCTGCCATATCTCAGTATTGGCTACGACAGGATGGTGATGAGTCGGATGAAAGTTTATGACGGTGCCTAGGAGAGGAGGAAGAGTGCGTGCTTGGCGCAACTCTAGAGGTAGATCAAGCAGGTCCATTTGTGGATGGAGAAGTGAATGGTGCAAATGTAACATTCCTTGTGGACACTGGAGCTACCCGTTCTCCTGTTAGGTCAGTGGAAATTCCAAACCTTCCTCTCTCAGGTGAACATATCCAAGTAGTGGGTGTTTCGAATCAACAAATTAAGGCGCCTCTTACTAAATTGGAGGTAAAAATTGGTCCATTTAGTGAAATGCACCGATTTGTGGTATGTGATTGCAGTCCTGTGAACCTATTAGGACGCGATTTGCTTTGCAAGATGAATTGCACCATATATTGTACGCCAGATGGAATTGCATTTCAGACCCCAGATGAAGATGTATTGTATAAAATGACAATGGTAAAGTTAGAATCAGAAGTGAATGATTTATTTCCAATATTTGATGTAGAGAAAATCCCAATTGAACTGAAAGAAACAGTGAAACAGGAAGTGTGGGACTTCACTGGAGAAGATATAGGGTTAATGAAAGAAGTAGACCCTGTTAAAATTTCTGTTAAAGAAGGAACGAGTTACCCAAATACGCCCCAGTATAAATTGACACCAGAAATAATTGAAGGAATAACACCAGTAATAAACAAAATGATTGAGCAAGGGATTCTGAGAGAAATAATGAGCAGTCCATGTAATTCGCCGAAATTGGGACTGAAAAAGCCGAATGGAACATATAGAATTGTACAGGATTTGAGAACGGTAAACAAAATTGTTGTGCCTTGCTGCCCAATAGTGCCAAACCCTGCTGTAATTCTATATCAGATTCCACGCGAAGCAGAATGGTACACAGTTATTGATTTGTGCCATGCATTTTTCTCTATTCCGTTACATCCAGATAGCCAGCCATTATTTGCGTTCAGGTTCGGAGAGCGTATTTTGGCATGGTGCCGAATTCCTCAGGGGTGTACAGAAAGCCCTCGATCTTTAATCAGATTCTAAAGAAATCATTGGAAGATTTGAAAATGCCAGAGAAGTCAGTGATGGTTCAGTATATTGATGACCTACTGGTGGCATCAAAAACAAAGGAAGCATGTGTTAATGATACAATTGCTTTGCTGAATCATTTAGCAAAAAGAGGACATAAGGTGTCCCCATCGAAGTTGCAGTTTTGTCAACAAGAGGTCCAGTATCTAGGGCATAAGATTGAGAAGGGAGTGCGAAAGGTAACGACAGAAAGAATAAAAATAATCCAAGGAATGAGAGCTCCAATGTCACAAAGAGAGGTAAGAATGTTCCTAGGAATGGTTGGATATTGTCGACAATGGATAAGTGGATTTTCATTAATTGCAAAACCATTACAGAGATTAACAAAGAAGGATGTTAAAGATCCTTTTTAAATGAATGATGAGGAAATGAAAGCATTCAGAGAACTAAAAAGGAAACTGTGTGAAGCTCCGGCATTGGGAATGCCTGACTATGAAAAAGATTTTGAGTTGTATTGCAGTGAAAGAGATGGGTGTGCGTTTTCAGTCCTGGTGCAGAGACATGGAAACATGAAAAGACCCATTGCATATTTTTCAGCTGTTTTAGACCCAGTAGCGAAAGCGTTGCCTGGATGTTTGAAAGCAGTTGCTGCTACTTGTGTAAGTCTGGAGCAGAGTGAAGGCATAGTGATGGGATATCCACTGAGAGTATATGTCCCTCATTCTGTGGAAATTCTGTTGACAAGAACCAAAACCCAATACATGACACATAGTCGGCTGACTAGGTATGAAAAAGTAATATTGAGTGCGGACAATGTGACCATTGACAGATGCATGAATGTGAATCCTTCAACATCATTGCCAGATGAGGAGAGTGTGATTGAAATGGATGAAGTTGATCATGATTGTCTGAATGTACTCGAGTATTGTACAAAACCGAGACCTGACATACGGGATGAGCCTTTAAAGGAATCAGATTACATTCTATTCGTGGATGGCTCATGTTTGAGAACGAATGATGGAGTTCTAAGTGCAGCATATGCAGTTTGCACAGTAGCTGCTGTAATGGAAGCATCGTGTTTGAAAGGGATACGTTCTGCCCAAGTAGCAGAGTTGGTAGCTCTAATTCAAGCATGCAAGTTGGGAAAGAATGTTCGAATAACAGTTGTCACAAATAGCCAATACGGCTTTGGAGTGGTGCATGACTTTGGCCAGATCTGGTCTCAGAGAGGTTTCTTGACGTCTGCAGGGTCACCGATAAGAAATGGTGAGTTTGTGAAAAAGTTGCTTGAGGCGATACAGCTGCCTAAACAGATTGCGGTAGTGAAGTGCAATGCACATAAAAATGGGGAAGACTACATAACTATTGGTAATAAGTTTGCTGATGAAATTGCACAGTATTGTGCTAAAAATGTGGTCTCATTGAACCGGAACCAAGAAAGAGAGCATATTTCATGTCCTTTGCTTTTTACTAACTCTGTTGAAACATGGGAGGAGGTGAGACAATTACAGGAAGCAGCAGATGATGAGGAAAAAGATAACTGGATAAAAGCAGGATGTAGAAAACATGAGGAAAATGATGTTTGGGTTTACAGGGATGACAGACCAGTTATGCCTGATAGCATGATTTCTGACATGGCACGGATGTACCATGGACAAGCTCATTTTGGGAGAGATTCAATGATCAGACTTTTTAGACAAACATGGTATAATCCAAAATTCAGAGCCATAGCTTAGAGTCTTTGTCAAAGGTGTCTTATTTGTCAACAGCTAAATCCAGGAAGAAAGACAGTAGTGAGTCTGGGAACAATAGGACGAGAGGGAGGTCCTTTCACGAGAATGCAAATGGATTTTATTGAAATGCCTCCGAGCAATAGACTAAGGTATGTCCTTGTAGTCATCTGTTTGTTTTCCCGTTGGGTGGAAGCATACCCGACCAGAAGGAATGATGGAATTACAGTAGCAAAACTAATGCTACGAGAATTCATTCCAAGGTATGGTTTCCCAGTAACGATTGAAACAGATAGAGGAACACATTTTCAAAACGAATTAGTTCAATTGATTTGTGAAGCACTTAGTATTAAACAGAAACTGCATTGTGCATACAGACCAGAGGCTTCTGGAATAGTAGAGCAAGTGAATGGAACAATTAAGAACAGACTAGGTAAAATGTGTCAAGCCACAGGACTCAAATGGCCAGATGCCTTGCCATTAGTCTTAATGACAATCAGAAGTATACCGGAAATAAAGACAGGACTCAGTCCCCATGAGATAATTATGGGACGAGCAATGAGACAAGCACATGTACCGGTCAACAAACTACTGACTATAACTGATGATCTGGTGCTGGATTATTGCAAAGGATTGGCTGATGTGGTACGTTCTGTGTTTCATCAGGTTGGACCGGATGCGAACACTCTTGAAAGAAAACCGGCTCACGATTTGAATCCAGGAGATTAGGTCCGCATAAAAGTCCATCGAAGAAAAAACTGTTTGGTGCCTCGTTGGGACCAACCACGACAAGTGATCCTGGTGACAACAACTGCAGTCAAGTGTGCTGGAGTGAAACACTGGGTACATGCCAGTCACACCATCAGAGTTCCAGATCCTGAAACTCGACCTGTGAGTCGACATCTGGAAATATCAGATACCAGTTCAGCATCTGATGCAGAGGAAGAGACGAACAGGGCTCCAGAAATTGAAGATCGACCTGTAAGTCGACATCTGGAAGACCCAAGTACAAGTGTAACGACAGGAGGAGAGGAGGAAATAGCAAAAGTTCCAGAATCTGAAGATTGACATGTGAGTCGACAGCTGGAAATATCAGACCCATAGTTCAGCATCTGATACAGAGCATTCTGACAGTGATGAAAATCTGAAAAGAGATTGGAAATTTGATAACATAAAAGAAGAAACTGAGCAAAAAGACAGTAACAGTGAGCAACCAAGCACAAGTGGTGGTGAAAACACTTCAGAGACAATATTAATAGATGAAGAAGGGAGAGTTTCAAATAGAAAGTTAGAAGAATCGGAAGATCCCTGAGGAGCAATAGGGACAGATAGACGAACAAAAGAACAGGGAAATTTAGAGACAGATAGAGAGATTGACACAAATTCGGAAGAACCTCGAGGAGGGACCGAAGTAGGTGATCAAAAGAAAACACGAGAAAAACCACAAATAGATGAAAGAAATGAAATTATAAAATGTAAGATAAGAGACAATAAAGGAAGAACTGAAACAGAATCAGAAGAAAGTGGAGAAGAAGGAAACCGGAAACTAGAGTCGAGAAAGAGAACTTGGAGAACAGAAAGAGAGGAAAAAGAAAGTGAACCAAAAAGGCCAAGAAAAGGAGACAATTGGCCCGACAAAGTTAGAAAACTGAGATACAAGATCATAAGGCTAGTTGGAAAAAGTGCAGAACAAGTAAATGAGATAACAAGTCAAAAAGAACCAGAGAAACAAGGTGGAAAACACTTACAGAAAACAAAAAGAATAAAGAAAGCAAATCTGAAGTATAAATCGCCTGAATGGTTATACATTGCATTGACTGATATCAAAGAAGAAGAGATCACTCACGAGAACCCGGAACAAAGCTACAATTTAATGGGTGAAGGTGAAGTGCAACAAATTTAAAGAAATTTGAACGAATTTCTACCGGACTGGACAAAACACTGGATTTGACAAGAAAGAGTTCTGAAAAGAATTAAAGAAAGTACCAAACAAGGCAAAGTGAGAGCGTAGGGTGGCTAAGAGGTCATTTCTGAGGTGTGGTGACACATTTTCTGTACATACTATATAATAGGTAATAGAACAAAATGGTAGATACTAAAAATAGAACATGTAGATGTGAGTTCTTACATAGATGGTGTAAGATGTGCTTCTTTTGTACAGGATTATTAATGACCGTATGGATTATCTTAGCAATCACCATTCCAATAAGATTAGCTGTAGAAGAAACGTCTATATTAAAGAATAACACAGAGAAAGAAAATGGAGCTAACATGCAGGAAACAGCTATATTAAAAAGTAGTGCAGAGTTGCATAAGGACAAATCAATAACAGATTTTTCAAAGAATGTTTTTACTAAATTATTATATGAGTATGTAGAAACCATGGATGTGAGAGATTGTTATGTTTGTATGCAATTGCTCATGCGTCTGTTGCAGAAGGTGTGACCTATCATCACCTTCCTTTGATGTATGGAATAACATGTAGTGTTTTAGCAAGTCTATTTTACAAGACTGGAAGATTAGAATATTATTACACTAATATAGATAAGATTTTTGCAAAGATTCCTGTAGTTTCAGAACTAAATAAAGTAAAGCAAAAACATTTGGTGAATTTTTCATAGAAGACAAGATTCTAATATTAGATGATATAGTTAAAAACAACCTTACCTGAGAGTTAAGAAATGAAGAAAAGGTATTTTTAGAAATGGTCGAGGATAGAAGAGTGAAATTTCAAAGAAAAGTGATAGAAGAGACAAAAACACCTCTTTGGGCGTTTGAGGAAGAAAATCATGACAAGAAAAAGACAAATGCAGCTATGTCTCTGGATTGGCCCCAACAGGGAAAGTTGTGCATTAGAAGAAATAGAACAAGATATGACAATTATTTCGTGGGTTCCAGTGATTGCCAAGACAATTATAACATTTTAGGAGGTTGGGGATTCAAAGGGGGAAAAGATCCAATATTTCCTGGGATCTATTACATATGTGGTAACAGAGCTTATTACAGGTTACCGGACCATTGGTATGGATCATGTTATTTAGGCCTGGTCTTTCCAAAGCTTTTTCATGTAGATAGAGCAGAAAAGGGAACACACGAAATGGTAAAGACATTTACACATAGGAAAAGGGAGAGCTTTTCAGAAATAGTAGGTGATGTTTTTGGAGCATTGATACAAGCAGTGGGAATATCTTTGAATGCATTTAAAATTCGGAAATTATCCACAGTAGTAGATCGTTTATCTACAGATACTGCTGGAGGGTTCTTGATGGTAAATACCGAAATGGTTGCCATGAGAGCTATGGTGATGCAAAATCGACTTGCCCTTGACATTCTTTTGGCAAAAGAGGGTGGAGTCTGTGGAATGCTGAAAGTCCAACATTGTTGCACTTACATTCCAGATAAAAGTAAAAATATACAAAAGTATATTAAGAATATTACCAATTTGCACAAAGAACTTGTTCCACTGGAGGTTGAAAATGCATTGGGAAAACTTGGTAAGAGTTTTTCCTCAGTAATAAATTGGTTTACTAGAATGAGTAGATTAGTAATAGGGAAAATAATAATAGTAGCGACCATGATAATCATAATAGTTTTAGTACTGAAGCTAATCATTACATGTATAAAGAGAAGAAGAAGGCAGAACAAAATAGAAAAAGAAAATAAGATAAACAAAGAAAGAGAAAGAGAAATGGGTGAAATAGAACTAGAAGAAATAAAAGAAAACATGTATAAGAAGACAAAGAGACAAGTTGAAAGGGATACAGTTGTGTAAAACTAACAAAAACAAACGGACAAAGAAATATGCTATCTGATAGAATTGTATAACATGGGTTTTTTGTGGTGATATTAAAAATCACCAAAGGGGGGAGTTGATGGAGCAGGGTAAATGAAAACTTTTAACCTCCTAATATTTACGTTAAATAAATTAACACACAGGTTTGTCTTAGTGAATAACCAACCATGTATGTTACATGTAAAGGGTTAAAGGTAACACGCTATATATGTGCAAACTAATTTACTTACAATTGTTAACGTGAATAACATAAGTCTGACAATTGCATACTAATTAGAATAATAAATGTATGATTTGTGCTTGGAAATAAACTGTGTAGTGGCAAAACAAAGCGTTGGTAAGTAAGGGATGGCTTTATATGTCGCTTTTGCTAGGTAATACCTAATTGGGGTACGTAGAATGACGGGAGGGAAACGAAAAGGCTTATATTCTTTATTCTTAACTCTGTTTTGTTTATCTTTATAATAGTGCGCTTAGGCCTGTTGAGCAGCGAAATAAAATGGCCGCCATGAGTTAGAGTACGCAGGCGCGAGAGGGGTTACGAAAGAAAGGCCGTGAACAAGAGGGATCATGTGATCATTCCAAAAGCCTAGGATGGAAGCGTGGTCAAGGCTGTGATGACCTTATTGCATAAACGTGTGCCAAAGCAAGACAGCAAAAAGCGTGAGAAGTCGCAGTGAATAAATGAATGGACAATAAACTGACCGACTGAAAAGTATCAGAAAAGGATACAGTTTGAAACCTATGAACTAAGGGGTAATGTCATGAACCCGTGAGAAACGACAAAAGTATGAACTTGCCACAAAGAACTGGTTGAAACCAGGATATTCATAATGAGATGTATACTGACCTGAATGGACCAATTAGAGAGAATCTCTCCATAAAGATGTAACATTTTCACTTAGTAAGCTAGTATTAGGGTATAAGAAGACCTACTCTTAGAGGGGAGGGGGTTGCTGCTGTTGCTGCTAGCTGCTATTGATGCTGTTGTTTTCAACGCTGCCGTTTTTTACGAACTGATGCTGCGGCTGCTGCTGCTATTTTATATTTTTGATTGAGCACGAGACGCTGATATTGGAGAACTTTTTTAATCCTAATAGATTTTTTCCATTTAAAACATTAGACTTTTATTCTTAAAATACTAAAGGGGAAAGGAACGAGAAGGCCTGTTTTTCCAGGACAGATAGATAGATCTTTCGGGAGTTCTTGCTGTGACGAACTTTATTTTTCCATCTAATAGGTATGCATTGCAATTTCAATTTATTCTTATAATGATGCTAAATGTAATAATCTGAATAATAAATTTGAAACTTATTCATGCTTCTAAACTTTATATAAACTTTATTATCTTTAAAACAATGAGTCAGTGGTTCTTTAGCTCAATGATAAATGTAAATGTTTAAAGGTTTATAGTGGTTGAGCTGGTCTTAATCACCATCAACTGATTCCTACTAGTTGGTCCATCGACCAATGAGCGGAATACCTTAGAGCTTGAGAAGTGTAATGTCGTCTTTATAAAAAGGTATCCCGTCTCCTTCCAGCATATCATTTAACTGTTTTTCTCCTAGGTAAGAACGGATGAAATCCAGGGAATAAATGAGTGAGTGAATGTATATGCGGTGTTATGGGCCCCACCGTCATATGGATATAGTTGTGTTTAAGAGGAATATTTGCACCTGGACGTCCAAAGACATATAGGAGAAGAAATTTTGTTTACACTGCGATACCTTTACAACGCAGGCATTACAACGCAAGTCATTACGACTTGCGCTGGAGGGCGCTGGACTTAGGAATAGTATGATTTACTATTCCAACTCCAGCCTACGTTACAGTAGGGAAGGTGTTGGAATAGTAAATCATACTATTCCTTAGCTTAGAGCGCCATCCAGCGCAAGTCATTGTAATGACTTGCGTTGTAATACCCGCGTTGTAAAGGTATTGTGGTGTAAACACCGCGATGTAACTGATGTTTCCCTTAAAAAAGTATCACACTGATATTAAAACTGCAAAACTTGAGTTCTTTGAGGCTAAAATCATGGGTTCTGATTAAAAAAACTAGAGAAATCTTTACCATAGAGAAAAAGTTTTCAACACCTACAGCTGTTATTAACACTCACCAACCTTCTACTACTTGGTGTTCACAGCTTGCAGCCTACTTTCAGTTACAAATTCTGTCAATTCAGGCTAGTCTCTCCTCCTGCTTCCCACCGAATGATGAGATTCTTGAAATGATACTGAGCACTAGGATTCCACCTATCAAGGTGTCGCTATCTAGCTTTGAGCGTATCTCGCTGGAGAGCTCCCTGACGGCATTAAGTACTCTAAAATATGGCTCTCCATCTGACCCTTGTACGGCCAATCTGTGTGCGCTAGGTGCATCTTTAATTAACCCTCTAGTAAATAAGGTACTAAACTCTTTGTTAGAGTCAGTTAAGGTTCTAAGCTCTTGGAAGCAAGCAGAAATGTTGCTTTTATTAAAGAAACCCTCAGCAGATCCTGGGATTTTGTCAAATTACAGACCAGTATCCCTACTCCCAGCATTTTCCAAGATTCAAGAGAAGCATGTTAATCTTCAACTGTCCAGGTATCTGGAATACAATAATTTGCTCCACCCCTGCTCTCTTGGAGGTTAGCAAATACATCAAAGGCACATTGGATGGAGGGGAAAGGTGGTGCTGATAATGCTAGACTTGTCAGTAGCCTTAGACACAGTTCCCCATTCCAGCCTCCTTGAGCGCTTGCAGTCAGTTGGCCCTGAACTGGTTTTCCTCATTTTTAGACAGATGCAGCCAGCAGATCTGGATGCCACCCTATTCATCAGAGCCTCATGAGTTAACAGTGGGAGTGCCCCAGGGTTGCACTCTGAGCCCTACATTATTTGACCTTTATCTTACCCCTCTACTCAGTTAGCGGTATCCCGAGGTGCCAAAGTTATGTCATATGCTGATGACACCCAGCTTCTGTTCTCATGGGTCAAGAGCGAAGAGCTTCCTGGGAATCTGATTGAAATCTGTCTAACTGCAGTCTTTCATTGAAAGGCAATACATCAGCTTAAGTGTAATGCTGAGAAGACAGAGATTCTCTTTTTTGGCGACATCCCACTAAACAGCTGGCAGGCCTTCTTGCTTGAAAATGCCTCTCCTCCAGGCCCTCAAGATGACATTGTGAGGAACTTGGGGGTAAATTTGATGACCATCTGTCATTTAAGCTACAAATAAAATCAGTGGTGGGTACATGCTCAGGGATATGAGATCACTGAAAAAGTTCTTACCCCTACTGTCTCCCTCTGCAAAAAAACAAAACTGGTATTCAGACTCCTATTACATCAAGACTTGACTATGGTAATGTGCTTTACCCAGGCCAGCCAGAATACTTCCTAGAGAAATTGCAGGTGGTGCAGAATTTGGCAGCTCGCCTCCTATTGAAACAGCTGGTGAGAGTGTATATAGCCCCACATTTGCGAGCTCTGCACTGGTGTTGCCACATGGGATCCTATATCAATCAGGGGCTGTATACCTCAAAGCCAGGTTCAGCTTCCATTCTCCTACCCGAAATCTGAGATCTGCTAATAATTTATTGGCTGTGGTTCCTAGAATACGGAAGACTAGAATGGGAGGCAGATCTTTTCCGAATGCCACTACTTGGAACAAGCTCCTGTTTGATTTGCGTGCCATCTCTAATCAATCAGACCTCAAAAAAAGGCTGAAAACTTGGCTGTTTAATCAGTTTTGAACAATGGTTATCTAACTTCTGACCTCTGGCTTCTGCGGCAGTACACTCTGTTGAGTAGCATAGCACATTATACGTTTAATTTCAATTCAGTTCAATTCAAGGAGGGTACGAATAAGAAAATATTTTAGAAAGTACTACTAACAACTTCCTTTAATTGCTGGCTTGAGGGAGGAAATGACCTAGAAGACTGGGAAAGGACTGCATGTGGTCCCAGCACAATCAAAGTGAAATATGATTTTTCCTGTTGTATTTTTTTCTATATTTAAATACCTCTGTGTCCTATGTATATGTTTGCCGCATGATGCTAAGCCCTTGCCCAATAGCCCTGTGCACAGGGCCAGACTGGCTGTAGTGGGCACTGGGCATTTTCCTGGTGGGCTGGAAGGGTGGGGGCGGGCTTTGGACCAGTGGGGCCGTTTTTGTTACTGGGGGCCAGTTTTGCAGCAGTGCTGCAAAATCGGCCCCCTGTAACAAAAGCGCAGCAGCAGTGTTTTCCACCAGGCCCCTTCCCCCGGCTCTCCTACCCCCACAAGGCCGGTCGGACATAATTGCCAGGGCTGTTTTGCAGTCCTAGTCCGGCCCTACCTGTGCACCTCTAAAATCACCATTGCAGGAAGCCAATAATCATGAATACCACATGATCACTGGTTTAAGGTAACGTTTATTCAAGTTGAGCTTGTCCAATCACAAAAGCACAGCCAGCCCCTATTCCTCTAGCATTCTGCTCCAACGGTTATTTGCTCAACTTCCACCAACATTTTAGACCTACATGCGCCCCACACTTACATTCTACTGATGCACAACCATTCCATTACACTCATCAAGCCCTCATATAATTCATTACATAGATGATACCACACACCTGCAGTTGTATAGTTCCATTTAAAGCACTGCCTATAACCCTGACACCTGTTTACAGGTAATATGTCCTGTGTTGTGTGATAGGGTTCAGTGTCTAATGTGAATGGGGTTCCTTTGGGGTTCCTTTGGAGGGAGTCTGCACAAGTATGTGGCATAAGGTTGTAGTGTTGTTGTGCGAGTTGTGCAAATTTCTCTATGGAGTGGTTTATGATGGAAGGCATATGGTAGAAGGAGTCTATCTGCCTTGTGTTGAACCTCTTCTCTTTTACCACTATACTCCAAAGTTTGGACTCAACTTTCATCTGATGCCTACATACCTGCCTGAGTCTTCATGTGTTTCTGTTTAAATGGTAAACCTTTCTCTTATGTGCACTTTACACTCCTAATAGAATATGGCCTACCTCAGGCCACTCGTAACTATGTGTACATGCTGGACATCATAGTTGGCTGGTACAGTACATTTGTAGTACTTTAACAGAAGCACTTGATGGAAATGCATCTTCCCTTTAGAAGCCATATTTTGTCAATTGTTTTAGTAATAGGGAAACACAATTATACATTTGATGTCTACAGGCAAATGTATGAAATGCAACTTCTACAGAGGGAATGCTTAAATTCATAAGTTCAAAGTTCTTCTTAAGTAAAGATCTCCTGACTCTTTATAGATGGAAATTACATAGATCATTATTTATGGACCCACTCCTGTTAATTACATTTCTGCCTCATATCTTATCTTACTGTATGGGACACTCTTAATCCCACATTAGAGGACTCACCACCCCAGTTGTGATTTTAAGATTTTGAAAGATGCAAGCTAACAACTCTTCCACTGGTAGCAGGATGAATATTTCAGAAGCATTACATGCTTTCTGTGTTGCTTTGGTGGGCAAATGTACTACTGATGGCATTTAACATAAAAACGTAGACTCATTCAGAACCCCTGCTCAGTCAACAACGAGGTGCCTTACTGTTGAACTGCTATCTGTGAACACAGTGATTGGCTATGTCCTAATCAAACAATATAACATTTTAGTGGTTTGTAACAAGAATTTAAAGATTCAAATAATTTGAAGAATTCAAAGATCTGAATTGAATAAGACGATCCAGAATACGAAGGCTCCACATATTTACAATATCAGTTCAATACCATTCCTCATTCTGTAAAAAAATCACAATTCACCATTAGCAGGAGACATGAATATTGATCGCAAACATTAGAAAATCCATTGTCAGTTTGTCCTCTTTTTTTCTCTGCTCATTCAGCAAGCAATTCAAACTTTTTTTACTTTTTATACCATTTAATATTCCTGGTTTCTCTGTGGTAATCTCCTTTCCCTGATCTATCCTTGTTAGGTTCTGCTCTACTGCTTTTTAAAAGAAACTTTCTTTCCGATTCCCCAACTTTCTAGAGAGTTTTTTCTCAATAATGCAATGGATGTCCCATAAGTCACATTACAAGTGCATTATAGTCAATGGTACTCTAAAAATGGCAGACGGGACATCTGTTTTGATGGAGTACCTTGTTCTCTGTTTTTTTTTTTAGTCCTCATATGTGACATAGGTGGGAGCCATGATCTAAAAGGTGGTCTGGAAACTGGGCGCCGCATAACCTGCATGATCTAGGTCTCCATTAACCAGCCTTCTTCAACTAGTAATCGAGGAGGGTTCTAGTAGTAGCCACCACTATCCTCGTCACCCTGTTGAGCTTTGTCTTAATCCTTGGACTTAATTGCCGTATAACAAGCTATTTTATTATAGTAATACGAATGCTCAGTTATTATGGGAAAACCGTGGAAAAAGGAGCCCACATTTATTCTTTCTTGGATGAGCCAGATTGGCAGTTAAGTCTGGCAACATGTCTGGAGAAGCTTAGCCAACCCTCAAAGGTAGGTGGTAGTTCGGAGACCCATTTTATGCAGATTTCCTTTCGTGCAATAGCTATTAGTATGATGACTAAGTGAGATCTAATTTTCCCCCAAAAAAGTTTTCTTCATTTAGAACTCCAAAAATAACTAGGGATAAGCTTACCTCAATATTGGCCCCCAAAATGTTATTCAATACTTCGCCCACTTCTTGTCAGAAGGACTGAATAGCTAGACATTGCCAAAAAAGATGTAGATCATCCACATTCTCCAGCTCGCACTTCGGGCAGCATCTCTTCTTGCTTCCACCCATCTTTGCAAGTTTCTTGGGGTACCAGTAGACCCTGTATAATGTAAATAAGTGGTTCCTCCTGAGTGGTGCAGACTTTACTGACGACCAAAGTGTAGATATAGATGCTTGCCTTAAGTGCAGGATGTTGCAGCCTGGCATGTCCAGCTTCCAAATCTATTCCGCTAGAGTTGAAGAGCCATCTTCTCCTTGTACCAGGGCCCAGTACCACTTTGAGACTTCCTTTCTATAACTCTGGTTATTTTGTAGTTCCTTCTCTATTTTGGTTTCCATCCCCAGGTTCGTCTGGGTTCATGACCAACTTGCCAATTGATAGTACTTAAATCTAGATAAATTATAATTTGCACTTTGCTCAGCGAGTTGGCCCCACCTTAGTAGACCCGCATTTACAATTGGGGTCGCCAAACTGTCCTTCAAGCAGAGCGGGGTCCCTGGGGATCTCCAAATTGGTGCCATACTACTATAATATGGGATTTCTAGAATTCTCCTGGTTAGAGTCCATACTTTACCTGCTGCAATTAAAGTGTATTGAATTTGATTTTTTTGAAGAATTTGGGATGGCCGAACTTAAATAGGAAGAATTTGCCTTCCTCTGCTAGGTTTCTTATTAGAGCTCTATTTCGCATTGGCATATCTTGGATGTCCATCAGAAGTCGTCTAGCATTTTTCAAGAAGAAGGACCAGTAGTAAAGCTGGAAGTCAGGAAGTGCTATTCCGCCCTCCATCTTTTTCTTCCTAAGTTTTTTCCATGAGATTCTTACACTCTTGCTCCTCCATATTAAAATCTACTAAGTTCCCCATGTAGGTTTGTAAACCAAGCTGGTTTAAAATGTAGGGGGAGGGAGTTAAAAATAAAAATGAATTTTGGAAGAATCATCATTTTGACTAGGTTTGATCTTCCTAAAATGGAAATCGGGAGGAGGCCCAGCGATACAAGAGTTTTTGGTCTCATTCATCAGTCTGTTGAAGTTGATGTATGTCATTTTTTCCAAGTCCTTCCTCACTCGGATTCCTAGATATCTAATTTCTGTTTCATCTAGATGGTTAAGGGTGGGACCGTTCCACGTCTTAGGGGCCGATTCCGATCTCGGTCGGAGGCGCACCCAATACCATTCGGTCGGGAAAAAAGCCATGCGAAAGCCTGTTTCCCGACCGATCCGTACAGCACACCGAACGAGTAAGTACGATGAGCACAACAGCACAGAATCCGGCCGAGCCGTACTCACCCAAACCAGGTCCTGTTCTCCGACCGAGGCGAATCCGGAAACGCTGAATCGAGTCGCACGGAAGGGAAAATGCAGCTCCGTCCGGCCGACCAAGTACGATGCGCTTCCCGTACGCGCCGAACCCGTCGCTACGCACGGCACGTCAAAGCATCCGGGAGAGGCGCACATAAGCTCCGATTCGCGCCACATCACGATCCACGGCTACGAGACGAACACGCCAGCGACGAGGACGATGCGAAGCGACGAGGACGACGCGAAGCAACGAGAAGGACGAACGACACGAACCAACCATGAATCCCTTCGTCCCGATCATACCAATATACTACATTTACTACCGGAACAGGCACGGACGCGTACGGCGCAGAAGGTAAGTCAGACACCAACCACAAAACACATACAACACGTACACGACACATCACACACACACAGAGGGATGCAGAATATACTTACACCAGCAACAGCAGCACCATAGGGGCGGGATGCCCATCACCAATGCCACATATGCACACAGGGGCCTGAATGCGCACCACCACCCCTACCCAGGGGGGCAGGATGCCTACCACTACTACCACCCTCACCCAGGGGGCTGGATGCCTACCACCACTACCACCCTCACCCAGGGGGGCTGGATGCCTACCACCACTACCACCCTGAGCCAGGGGGCTGGATGCCTACCACTACTACCCCCTTAGCCAGGGGGCTGGATGCCCACCACCACCCTTAGCCAGGGGGGCTGGATGCCTACCACTACTACCACCCTCACCCAGGGGGGCTGGATGCCTACCACTACTACCACCCTCACCCAGGGGGGCTGGATGCCTACCACCACTACCACCCTGAGCCAGGGGGGCTGGATGCCTACCACTACTACCACCCTTAGCCAGGGGGCTGGATGCCCACCACCACCCTTAGCCAGGGGGCTGGATGCCTACCACTACTACCACCCTGAGCCAGGGGGCTGGATGCCTACCACTACTACCACCCTTAGCCAGGGGGGCTGGATGCCTACCACTACTACCACCCTGAGCCAGGGGGGCTGGATGCCTACCACTACTACCACCCTTAGCCAGGGGGCTGGATGCCCACCACCACCCTTAGCCAGGGGGCTGGATGCCTACCACTACTACCACCCTGAGCCAGGGGGCTGGATGCCTACCACTACTACCACCCTTAGCCAGGGGGCTGGATGCCTACCACTACTACCACCCTTAGCCAGGGGGGCTGGATGCCTACCACTACTACCACCCTGAGCCAGGGGGGCTGGATGCCTACCACTACTACTACCCTGAGCCAGGGGGGGCTGGATGCCTACCACTACCATCACCCTTAGCCAGGGGGGGCTGGATGCCTACCACGACTACCACCCTGAGCCAGGGGGGGCTGGATGCCCACCACCACCCTTAGCCAGGGGGGGGCTGGATGCCTACCACTACTACCACCCTGAGCCAGGGGGGGCTGGATGCCTACCACTACTACCACCCTGAGCCAGGGGGGGCTGGATGCCTACCACTACTACCACCCTCACCCAGGGGGGGCTGGATGCCTACCACTACTACCACCCTGAGCCAGGGGGGGCTGGATGCCCACCACCACCCTTAGCCAGGGGGGGCTGGATGCCTACCACTACTACCACCCTGAGCCAGGGGGGGCTGGATGCCTACCACTACTACCACCCTGAGCCAGGGGGGGCTGGATGCCTACCACTACCACCACCCTTAGCCAGGGGGGGCTGGATGCCTACCACGACTACCACCCTGAGCCAGGGGGGGCTGGATGCCCACCACCACCCTTAGCCAGGGGGGGCTGGATGCCTACCACTACTACCACCCTGAGCCAGGGGGGGCTGGATGCCTACCACTACTACCACCCTGAGCCAGGGGGGGCTGGATGCCTACCACTACTACCACCCTTAGCCAGGGGGGGCTGGATGCCCACCACCACCCTTAGCCAGGGGGCTGAATGCCTACCACTCCTACCACCCTCAGCCAGGGGGGCTGGATGCCTACCACTACTACCACCCTTAGCCAGGGGGGCTGGATGCCTACCACTACTACCACCCTGAGCCAGGGGGGCTGGATGCCTACCACTACCACCACCCTTAGCCAGGGGGCTGGATGCCCACCACCACCCTTAGCCAGGGGGCTGGATGCCTACCACTACTACCACCCTGAGCCAGGGGGCTGGATGCCTACCACTACTACCACCCTTAGCCAGGGGGCTGGATGCCTACCACTACTACCACCCTGAGCCAGGGGGGCTGGATGCCCACCACCACCCTTAGCCAGGGGGCTGGATGCCTACCACTACTACCACCCTGAGCCAGGGGGCTGGATGCCTACCACTACTACCACCCCCACTCATAGGATGGACAATGCATGACACAACCAGCACACCACAACCTAGGGAATGCAAGAAAAGACATCCCCCAACACCATGACAAGCGTGTGTAGACTGTGTCAAATGCCTACAACACCGAACATGACTTTGAACATACAATGTGACCCCTAGCACATGTGCCACACATATATGTGTGTGGCACCCACAATGCAAGCAGGCCAAGACCATTGTGGCAATGGGGTCCAAACCCCCATCATCACAGTGAGCAAAATGTAAGTGTGGGGTCCATAGCTGAAGCACATTTTGAACATTGTGGCAATGGGGTCTAAACCCCCATCATCACAGTGACCAAAATGTAAGTGTGGGGTCCATAGCTGAAGCACATTTTGAACATTGTGGCAATGGGGTCTAAACCCCCATCATCACAGTGAGCAAAATGTAAGTGTGGGGTCCATAGCTGAAGCACATTTTGAACATTGTGGCAATGGGGTCTAAACCCCCATCATCACAGTGACCAAAAGGTAAGTGTTGACAAAGAAAGAGCTGCAACTGCCAAACTGCATGGATGATTCCTGGTCACAGAACAAAAAACACATCAGTGGCAAAGTAGTGTATGTGTCCCATTGCAACATAAATTGGGTGAGCCAAATACCGCAGTGCAAATAAGACATACCTTTGGCCATGTGCAGACAAACAACACCCATGGGGGCTGACACTGTCAACATTCATCAATGACACAATGACAGAAGTGACCATCAGAATGCAGACCCACATATTTGCACCAATGGGCACACAAATGCAGATACCCTGTGGAGAATGCAGATGTGAGGTGAACAGATACCATACCATGGCAGCAATGGGACACACAAACCATGATCATTGTGCTGACCGATGACCTAGGAGTCCCAGGGACAGCAGGGGAAACCCACCAAACTACATACAGCCAATGGCACACCCAAGATATGCCAATGCAGTGGTGCAGATGCACAAACACAAACAGGCAGACCCACACTGCACATCATACACAACAGGTGAGGGGGGGTGTGCCAGTGTCCCCAGGCAACCACACAACACATGAGGAGACCTGAATACCAATCATACAGATGTGCATACAGTGCCACACAAAGGTAACTCATGGATCCAAATCCCCTATGTGGGCAAGCAGGCATTGTCAGATGAGAGGGAGCACAAATCACACATGTCACACAGGCACGTAGGAACAGCAACTGACACAGCAAGACACAGACACACCACAGCACCACCCCCAGGGCCCCCACAATGTGGTGACCCTGGGCTGCATTACAATCCCACTGTGATGACAAAGCTAAATGTGGTTCACACTGTGAACCACAGTCATGTGTCCTGAGCAACAAACTACCATCACACCTACACAAGCACAAATCAATCAGCATGGCCAGTAAGCCAAGGCCAACATGGAGGCAGGGGCCTAGCCGGGCAACAACTCTCATCTGCACACACTCAACACCACACCCCTCGACCTCCAACAATGTGCAGCAGTGAAGTACACATGCACTGGTGACATTGCACATGCACCCATGACTATTCCAGGGTGGTGGGTGGGAACCAAGGTGCAGAAACACATGACACATGGCCACTCAACAAGACTCCTGAATGTCTGACAAACTGCACACTACGCTGTACATGGACATGACGGCAATACCACACCAACCAATGGGATCCCAGCCACAGTCACACACCAATGAAGAAGCCAAGGTCACCCACAAAGAACACACATAGACAACAACCAACATTGCAGCCCGGACCCTGAGGAGTGCCAGCAGTCACACACAACGTGTCACAATCACTGAAAGATAACACAAACTGGAAATCACATGACAGGGGCAAACAACAAGTGCCAAGGGGAAACCTGACTGTGACCCATCTGTGTCTGCACACAAACTCAGCCCTGACAGCAAACACACCTATGGGTGACACCCTGATGACCAGTAATGTGCCATGCACCCACATCACAGAGAACCCAGGGAGAAGATTTTGGGGGAACATAGGTCAACTCAGCAAGCATCACAAACAGGTACAACACTAGGGATCACAGCATGCACAGCTAAACGGAAGTGAACACACAGACATGCACATACAACACACACCTTGGGCGCAGGCAATGTCACAGGTGTACACACTGCCATGAGGGGACTCCACTCCTGTGTGAGGAAAGCTGTGCCATGTGTTGCCTCAGTAGGGCCCCATCATGTCAGCTGAGCACTTGGTCACACAATCAACAATTAGCACCAAATGAGGGCTCCCGTCACATCAGCCTGGTCATGGAAGTGCCAACGGAATCATCAGCACAGATCCAACACACTTGTATAGCAATGTTGCACTGACTACACGGATGAGTCCTTCCCCATTGATGCCCAAACCTGCATGTCCAGTGGAGATGGCCAAACGGTCAGGGAAGTAGACGAATTGAACAATGGCAGGCACAACAGATGTGCAGGGGTGGAAGCCACAGATGTGAAACAGTAACACTTCATTATCATGAGACCAAATATCACCATCACTGCAGCAAGGGCATGGTTAGCATCATCAACAACATGTACATCAGAAGCATAAGCACTAGAGAACAGAAAGTTGCTTTATTCAGCATATGTGTGGAATGAAAACAAAGTCCAGAAAAAACACAAAGGCCAATGGCCAGTCCATTGTCAAAGTCCAAACTTGGTGACAGTGGCAGATGTCACCCTACGCATGCCTGCACAAAACCAGGGACAATCCACTAGGAGGGGCAACCGGGGGGCAGGCCAGGCACCGCAGGGACAGGATCAGGGCTCACCAGGAGGAAGCAGGGAAGGGGTGGTGGGTGCTGGAGAGCCACTGACAACTGCAGTGGAGGTGTCTGACATGGTGTGTGCCGGCACAACTGGGGGGCATGACTCAGATGTTGTGGGTGCCGGCACGACTGCAGTGGACCCTGCAGATGGAGTGGACAGGTCCGCCACTGCAGTGCCCAAGTCAGACAGGGTGGTAGTGGACTCCACTGCAGTGCCTACCACCAGGGGAGGAGAATGGGGAACAGGCAAGGTGGGCTGGACAGAGGGGAGGACACCCTCACCACATCAGTGGCACAGACAAGCGCAGCGGGGGGTGTGGTGCCGGGAGAGCAAGTGCCAGGGGGAGAAGGCCGGATCCTCTTGGGGATGGTATATCTGTGGGTGGGGGAACCTGGGGCAGGGTGTGGTGGGGGCACCTGTGGAGTGGGGGCCTGAGGGATGGAGGAAGGAGACCTGGTGCCTGAGCTGCAGGGCGGCGGCGGGGTCTTGCTCTTACGACTCCGGGGGACTTGCGGGTGGGGGCCTCAGTCTGTCTGCGCCTGGGGGAGGGTGTCCGGGGCGAGGGGCACTCTGCTCCGTGTGGGTGGGCTTTCTCTTCCCCTGGATGCTGGAGCTGCTGGATCGGAGGGGAAGAGGCCGAGGTCACTGAGGAAGAGGCGCTGGGTCTTTGGGGTTGCAGGTGAGGCAAGGGAGGGTGTTTTGGAGGGAGAGGCAACTGAGGACTGCGCAGTGCTCGTGGATGCGTGTGTGTGTACCAGGGCCCCATCCCCTGTGAGTCTGGTTTCAGTCCCCTGACTGTGCGTGCGTGTGCGTTTTGTTTGTGGCGTGTGTGTCTGTGTGCTGGATGTGTGTGTGCTGGTGTGTGCCTGTGCCGGTGTGTGTGTGCTTGGGACGGGTAAGGTGCTGGGGAGTGTGGATGGAGCAGAGGCAGGAGGGGTGAGGGACTGTCTGAGGAGGGACACTGCTGCCGTCAGGGAGGAGTCCATGGACCTATTGCCCCTCTGTAGGTCAGACATGCCCGATGAGATGCCCTCCATGAACGACACCAGCTGAGTCAACAGAGCGGTGTGCGCATGGAGGACACTCAGCATGGCTGTCTGCCCTACATGGAGCTGGTGAAGGAGGTACACAGACTCCTCACTCAGGGCAGCAGGGGACACAGGTGCAGGGGGTGCGGTGCCTGGCCCAAAGGAGACACGCTCCCGAACATGGGAGCCTCCACGGACCTGGGGAATGGGAGCCGATGGGAGGGCGGTGGTGGTGCTGGTGGTGGCGGGGGCAGCAACACTAGCTGGGGTGTGGTGGCTGCTGACACCCGCCTCCATAAGGGAGTCATCCTCCGAGTTGCTCTGGTCCTCAGCTGAGGTGGATGGACTCCTCGGTGTGGCTCCCCTCGCCCTCCGTGCCACTGGGTCCCTCCGACCACTCCTCAGCTGCTGACCCAGTCTGGCTATCCGGCTCCTCCTGGTCCGTGGAGCTGTCCCCTTCCGTGGCCTTGGATGTATCTGCAAACAATGGGGAAACAGACAGACATCAGTCACCTGCACCAAACGCACACACCACTGTGAGCACAGCACATTACAGAGCAAGCCCTGGCATCATTAGTTGTACATTGCTAAAAATGCCCTAACTGAACAGGAGCAGCCAATTGTCAGTCTGATGCCAACCATGGCACTCACATCCCACATGGCCATGCACCCATCTGTCTGGTGTCTGTTGGATTGCAACACCCCAGTGTGGACACATGCACCAACTACACAGTAGTTGGACAGTGCAGAGGACACGGTGTAGCATGTGGACATGCACACATCACAGCTCTTGCCACTGAGTCAGTACAGGTTTCCGGATGAAAGGGATGCCCAGAGTCAAATAGGAAATGCATGTGATGCATACCAGCGACAGACAGCATGATGCACCCATGTCCTGATAGCCATCGCCACAATGGTGTGCATGTAGCACATGTCACTCCCCTGCAGGATCACCAATAAGTAGATACATGCCATGGCGGAGGCATGACTGCTAAGTCATACATCACTGTCTCAGTGATGTATGACTTGGCAGCCAGACAACAACACTCTGCACTGTGTCACAATAGTAGGTCATGGGGAATGCAAGTCCTGGAGCTGCACAAGTGCACATGTACATCCCCCACAACACATCATCTTAACCCTCATCTGTCCAGGTCATACCTATTGGACATATGGGAGACCTGTGACACTACCCTCTGAACCTGAGCCCCTCACAATCTGCTGTGAATGGGGAACAGCTGCCTGAACTTCACATTCGCATACCCCAGTCTGCACGGGCAGCTGATCAAACACCTATGTGACACACAAGTATCGTGTCCTATGGTCACATCTCCAGTGGCATGCTGAGCCCCTACCAAGAAACACCCCAGCAGTCCTGGCAACTAATCCACAGCACACTGACACAGAGGCAGACACCTGAGGGGTCAAATCACTGCGCACAATGTGTCAGCTGATACACGGGAGTGGGAGTACAGAGTGCATTGCATGGCCTGGAGTAGGCATGACTGTCCTGCCCCACATGAAAGAGGGATGAGCCCTGGACAGTGGATAGCTGGCTATGTATGTGTGACACACGTAATCTGCACACTGCTGGGGCCCAAACATTGTTCCCACCCGCTGCATGGGCGTGTGCCACATACCCCAGGCACATGTGGTGGCTCAGCTCAGCAAGTGGACCGCATATCAAAGCAACACGCAGATTACATGTCCGAACACAGGCGTTGTGTGAACAATGGACCCACCCATGATGCCCACAACAGAGTTAGGGAAACAGATGCTGTCCCCCACCTTTAGTGAAGCAAACTGCAAGGACACAGTCCCAAGTGACACAATTCCCTGAATGTAAGGGCCACACCTGGGTATCAGATGAGGAGTGGGCAGTGCACAATAGAGGGACATGGCTCCTGGACAACATGACTGCTGCACTGTGGCAGTTGAACCAGGCCAGAGGAGGGCACAAAGCATGTAATACAGAGTTCACAGTGCAGTCTTTGACTCACCCCCTCCTTGCTGCTGTCTGGCCTTCAGCTGCCCATCCAGGTCTGGAAACACCACCGCCAGGATCTGGAGCATGTGGGGGGTCAGGGTCCGTGTTCCGCCCCTCCTGCGAGGAGGCGACAGCTTCAGCTGGACCCGTGCAATCCTCCGGGTCCAGCCCCGAAGGTCCTGCCACCTCTTCTGTCAGTTGCGGATCCGGCGCTTGTAGACCCCCACGGACCGGACAGCCCGGACGATGTCCTTCCAGATCTCCTGCTTCCGATGGGCATTAACCTGTCAGGATGACAAAGTGAAAAGGCCATTACTACACATGCAACATATCCGTGCATGACACAGTTGTATATACATGTCTCAATCACAGGGGCACATGATGTACACAGGCAGTGCAAAGCTGCCCATGGACAGTTTGCCAGACGTCACTACATGGTATCATTGCATGGGAAGTAAAACCTTGTTCACTTGGACTGTCACTGCACCATACCTGTCCAGTGCATGTCACTACACACTATGGGGGGTGACAACTACTCAGTGAGCCTGCTAGCCAGTGGCGTGCAGACTTCCAGCCTTGCTAGTCAGACAAAATGCACATTCAGAAAGGCAGTGCACAGAACACTCACCTGCTCCCCTGGTGTCCCATTCAGCTTGCTGTACTGTGGAACTAGGCTGTCCAGCAGGGCCTGGTTCTCCTCAAGGCTGAAGGCTGGGGCTCTCTCCACAGTACATGCCATTGCAGGGTCCAGAGGGGCAGAGACAGCAGCAGTGCAGTGGCAGATGTCGTCCTGGAGCATGTAGTGCAGGCAAGTGAGCTCTCAGGGGAACAGCCAGCAATATATATGTGCTGGAGAGGCAGATACTGTCCCTTGTGTCCAAAGTGATAGGTCCAAGTAGTTTGCATCTTCTGAATCTGGCCAATCCATGGAATAGCAGCACCAATACACGCCCACAGCATCCTTCAAATCTTCAACTTCATGACATACATGATTTTGCAACATTGTTGTGGGTGACCAACTGAATTTCCGATCGGTCCATTGCAGTACAACGTGTACAGGGGTACAACGCGTACCCGCACACATTGAATGCAATGGGCCGGCCGGGGGCACCGATCGGTCCATTGCTGATCAACGCGTACAGGGGTACAACGTGTACCCGCACACATTGAATGCAATGGGCCGGCCGGGGGCACCGATCGGTCCATTGCAGTACAACGCGTACAGGGGTACAACGCGTACCCGCACACATTGAATGCAATGGGCCGGCCGGGGGCACCGATCGGTCCATTGCTGTTCAATGCATCACTGTACAAGTGACTGGCATATGTCACCATGCTTGTCTCAGATGGACATATGCCAGCCACAGATAGCACCCAGGGAGTGAGGGGCACACCTACATCACGACAGCCTGTCCAAACTTTATCATAAGGCATGTAAGGCTGCATTTCCTATTGTGTGTATGTTGGTGTACATGTTGTCCTGTGGGTGTCACCTGTGGGCAGCCACCGCCAGGCTGTGCACGTGTTCATGGGGACAGGATCCTGGGTGTTACGTGTACATGACCACTGTGATGTGCAACTGTTCATATCTGTGCATGTGCCATGGTCACATTTGACGGTGGTGTATGTGTATGTCATGTCACATACCCCTTGAGTCCCATGTGGGACGGTATGTTTGAGCCAGGGTGTCCCAGTGGCACAATAGTGATGGTCCTCCACAGTCTGTGTGCATGTAGTGTTTACAACGTCTCTGATTTCATGTGCACAATGGGAGACAGTCTCCACATCCACGTTGTGTGTGCATGGACTTTGATGTTGTGCGTGTGTGTGTCACAGACGTCCATGTCTGTCCTGCCGTGGCATGTGGGACCACTACCTGTGGGGGTCATGGTTGTTTTTCTGTGGTGTATACATGATACTCCATGTAATGCCAGTGTCCATGTGGCAATACAGGGTCCCTGGGAATGTACCTGTCGTTGAGCTGTGGTGCCTGGGGCACATCTGTCCTCACATGTCACTGTGGGGGGTGATTGTGACACGGCAGCAGGAGATGGGAACTGTGACACGGCCTCATGATATCCAATGGGCCAACCTGGGACTAATTGATGCCACTTGTTGGACCGTGTTGACAGATGTTGGCCATGTATGTACCATACATGTCCTTACGGAACTGCACACTTCATGTAGTTGTGCCTCATAATGATGTATGTTGGGATATTGAGTGTGTTCAATGCCGCATATGTGGGGTGACTGACAATCTTGCTTACTTCTCCTCTGCACTGCAGGGCTCCTGCTGTCCATCGACCATTCCCAGACCTGGCAACGATGGTGGAACGGGACAGCATCCGACGGTACCGCTTCACCAGGCAGCTGATTGAGGATTTGGCAGTGCAGTTGTCCCCACATTTGCAGCCTGGCCGGCGTATCCTACAGCGCTGACCCCCAAGGTGAAGGTGATGGCAGCCCTACACTTCTTTGCCACCGGTACCTTCCAACATACTGTGGCGACTGCTGGTGGGATGTCACAGACCATGTTGAGCCGTGTGCTCCGCGATGTTTAGGCGGCAATGTTGCTATTCCTGAACCGGTACATCTATTTCCCTAGACTGCGACGACTCACTGACGTGAAGAGTGACTTTTATGCCCTGGGGAGGATGCCGCATGTCATTGGCTCCATTGATGGGACACATGTTGCTTTGGTACCAACACAGGCCCAGGAGCAGGCCTACAGGAACCGCAAGCACTACCACTCGGTCAATGCACTGGTGGTGTGTCTTGCAGACATGACCGTCACACACGTGTGTGCCCGTTTCCGTGGTTCAGCACACGATGCCTTTGTGATGAGGAGTAGTCGCATCCCCAGGATGATGGCACAGATGCAGAACCAGCGTGCCTGGCTTGTCGGTGTGTACTGACTTTGTGCCATTGTGTGTGATCTGATCTGTAGTATTCCGCCCACTTTTCCAAGTCAGCTAATGTGCACTTGTCTGTCCGTAGGTGACTCGGGATACCCCAACATGCCGTGGTTGCTGACACCCCTCAGGAACCCTGTGACACCAGCCCAGATGCGCTACAATGAGGCACATGGTCGGACCAGGAGAGTGATTGAGCGGACATTTGGTCTCCTGAAGAGCCGCTTCCGCTGCCTGGACAAGACCGGAGGGTCCCTCCCATATGCCCCTGCGAAAGTGTGCAAGATTATCATCGTCTGCTGCATGCTCCACAACCTGGCAGTGCGGAAGGAGTTGCCTCTCATCCAGGATGACAATGACCAACATCCGCCACCTGTGGAGGATCCTGGCCTGGACCACGATGCCAGTGACGATGATGATGATGATGATGAGGGTGATGTCCGCACACAGCTCATCACCAACTTCTTTAGCTGAATGTGAGTATCCTGAGGTGTCATGTCAATGATGTGAGTTGGCATGATATGTGTAGGTGGTGCTCTGGTGCTGTTGGAGTGTGTCCATGGGCTACTTGACTGGATGTGTGTTGCGATGTGTGCTTACAGGTGGGCTGTACTCCCCAACAGTGTTGACATGCTAACTTGGTTCTGGGTGGGTATCTTGTAACATGTATTGTGCATGAGTTTTGCTGTTCTGTCCTGTACTCCATTGCTTTTGACTGTGTGTCATTTCTGTCCTTCACAGGGTACTTTCAGATTCGTTTGGTCAACTGTGTCCACCGACGACGTGATTGCACTTCCAGGGTGGTAGCTGTTGTGTCCCTACAGGTGATGTGCGCCACACCCATGGACTTCCTTCCGTCTACAGTTGTTGACTGTGTGCCCACTGCCAGGTGGGATTACCTTGCATCTGTAGTGGTTACGACATGTTGCAACTGTGTAATAAACCTGTGCTTCACTTTGTGATGTGCGTTGTCTGTGGTCACACATTTGACTGCCATTTGCTTACTGCACCTGTGGGCTACTTGACTACAACTGGGAATGGGTGTGGTGTCTGTGCATTGCACCGCCTTCCCTGGCAACATCAGTGTAGGCAATGAGTCAGATGGCCTAGGTGTGTATGTGTTGTGTAGCCCTGGTGGTGTGTCTCCCTCATATGTGTCACGTTGCCTTTACTCACATGCCTGTGTTGTACTTGCTGTTGCAGTTCGCATACACAGTGTAATTTTGCAGTTCATCATCCCCATAACAGCACCCACGTTGGAATCACAACAGAGGCAAGTATGGTGTATTAGTGTGTTTATTGTGATACATTTGTGTGAATAGTGCATAGGATGGGTAGTGCTGTACATAAATCTTGCAATCAGAAGTTCCTAGGTGAATTGAAAGTCCTGGTAGACAGAATTCCCAGTATCGGGGCCACAGTTGTCTGAGACATTGGTCCAACTTGTACTCCCCATGCAATGTGTGGGAGTAGTGTTGCCGTCAACAGGGTGAACAGTCTGTGCACAAAGGTGAACATCCAGAACAGGTTCAGGCTTCCTGGGAGTTGCGCTTGCCCATCGGCCTCTCACTTGCCCCTCTTCAGACGACCCCTCTTCTTGGGGGGGCCCCTCAAGTACAGGCTGCTGCGGTGCAGGGGACTCTCCGCCAGAGTCATCCTCCCTCCCTGTGGCAGTTGCAGTTTGGGCAGCACCAGATGTTGTTGGCACACAGGGAGGTGTGGACTCGTTGCTGTTCATCTGGCGGAGGCATTGTAAAATGTCCCTGTGCACCGCCGTCATCTCATGCAGTGCATCCCACTTGGACTCCACGCGGGACATGTGTGAGTCCACGCGGGACATGTGTGACTCCACGTGGGACATGTGAGAGTCCAAGCGGGCATGATGGGCAGCCTGCTGCTGTTTCATGTCTCTGAGGAGCCCCACTACCTGGCTGAGGTCTCCGGTGCTGGACTGGTACGCATCAGCTATACGTACCAGTTGTGGGTCATCATGCACACCAGCAACCTCAGCAAGCAGCGACCTCTGTCTCCCACCCCTGCTGACATGTGCAGTGTGTGCAGTGGCACGCGCAGATGACCCTGGTCCACCTTGGAGGTTGGTGGTGGTGGTGGTGTCCATGGCCCCAGGTTGGTCCAGGGTCCTTGTGCTGGTGTTGCTCCTTGTTCTGTCCATGTCGGCAGGGATGGTATTTGTGTTGACAGTCGTTGGAGGGGTGGGTGCAGGGGGTGCAGCTGGTGGTCCTGCTGGTGCTGCAGCTGGTGGTCCTGCTGGTGCTGCATGTAGACTTGCACCGGATGTGCCAGGTTGGTCTTCTTCGTCCGAGGAGGGCAGAGGCTGTACGACACCAGTGAGCTCCGCATCCTCTTGAGCCTGGGACTGGGACTCCTCAGCGTCTGCTGCTGTGTCCCCATCATCACCTGTTTTTGGGAGACACACACAATGTATGTTATGTTTCTGCAGGCATCAATGGTTGACACACCTGACAGTTGTGACTGTGCCTCTGGGTGCGTGCCTGTACATTGCATTGTCCTAAGTCGTCACAGTCAGGGGTTGATATTGGTGTGGCACATTGTCCTGCATTATTTGGGCATTTCTATGTATTTGTTGGGGTGTGAACATGGTCTGCATTGGTTGTGTTTGGTTGACAGCCGGCCCTCCTTCCCACCCACCCAGCCAGTCAGTTATCCCACCATGGACTGTGCTTGCATTGCAGGGAGTGGAAGTTGTCTCTCAGGATGTCAGTCAGTGGTGTCCTGCTGTTTGTTGGTGCACAGTTGCCAGCAGGGCCTTGTGCTCCCCACAGCAGTAGCCAGTGTCAGCCATCTTCTGAGTCCTTCTCCACTCCCTGTGATATGAGCATGGTTCAGGGTGGTGTTGATGGGACAGTTGTGGGGGTGACCAATATCAGTGACTGCCACTCCCATCATGCTATTGCCTCCACCCCACTTGCCAGCATTCCCATACTTACTTGCTTTTGTGGGGAGTTCAGTGTGTGTGGGTGTGAGGGCAATGGCAAGATGGCTGACAGTGGTGTCCTGCTGTTGGTTGTTGCACAGTTGCCAGCAGGGCCTTGTGCTCCCCACAGCAGTAGCCAGTGTCAGCCATCTTGTGAGTCCTTCTCCACTCCCTGTGATGTGAGCATGGTTCAGGGTGGTGTTGATGGGCCAGTTGTGAGGCTGAGCAATATCTGTGCCTACTACTCCCATCATGCTTTTGCCTCCACCCCCTTCCCAGCATGCCCATGCTTCCTTCCTTTTGACTCTGCTTCCCTGTGGGGTGGGCTGGCTGTGCTGACAGGATGGCTGGGAGTGTTGTCCTGGCAGTTGTTTGGCTAAAAGTCCCAAGAGTGTCCCTGTGCTTCACACAACATAACCCAGGGTGGTGGTTCTTTGTGGGATCTTGAGTTAGGATGGGAGGCATTGCATTCTACCAGGTGGGTTCTGTGGAGTTTGTGTTGAGGGGGTTTGAGGGGCGGTGCTTGTGACTATGGTCAGTGCTGCAAGTCCTCCTTCCCACCCAGCCAGCCAGATATCCCACCATGGAACGTGCTTGCATTGCAGGGAGTGGAAGTTGTCTCTCAGGATGTCAGTCAGTGGTGTCCTGCTGTTTGTTGGTGCACAGTTGCCAGCAGGGCCTTGTGCTCCCCACAGCAGTAGCCAGTGTCAGCCATCTTGTGAGTCCTTCTCCACTCCCTGTGATGTGAGCATGGTTCAGGGTGGTGTTGATGGGCCAGTTGTGAGGGTGACCAATATCTGTGACTGCCACTCCCATCATGCTATTGCCTCCACCCCACTTGCCAGCATTCCCATACTTACTTGCTTTTGTGGGGAGTTCAGTATGTGTGGGTGTGTGAGCAATGGCAAGATGGCTGACAGTGGTGTCCTGCTGTTAGTTGGTGTGCAGTTCCCAGCATGCCCTTGTGCTCCCCACGACACAGCAACAGTGTCAGACATCTTTGATGGGCCTTTCCACTCTCTGTGGGATGTGCATGCGTGAGTGTGAGCTTGCTGGGCCATGTGGTGGGGGATGTAGAGCTGTGACTACGACTCCCATCATGCTATTGCCTCCACCCCCTTCCCAGCATGCCCATGCTTCCTTCCTTTTGACTCTGCTTCCCTGTGGGGTGGGCTGGCTGTGCTGACAGGATGGCTGGGAGTGTTGTCCTGGCAGTTGTTTGGCTAAAAGTCCCAAGAGTGTCCCTGTGCTTCACACAACATAACCCAGGGTGGTGGTTCTTTGTGGGATCTTGAGTTAGGATGGGAGGCATTGCATTCTACCAGGTGGGTTCTGTGGAGTTTGTGTTGAGGGGGGTGTGAGGGGAGGTGCTTGTGACTATGGTCAGTGCTGCAAGTCCTCCTTCCCACCCAGCCAGCCAGATATCCCCCATGGAACGTTCTTGCATTGCAGGGAGTGGAAGTTGTCTCTCAGGATGTCAGTCAGTGGTGTCCTGCTGTTTGTTGGTGCACAGTTGCCAGCAGGGTCTTGTGCTCCCCACAGCAGTAGCCAGTGTCAGCCATCTTGTGAGTCCTTCTCCACTCCCTGTGATGTGAGCATGGTTCAGGGTGGTGTTGATGGGACAGTTGTGGGGGGCAATATGTGTGACTGCGACTCCCATGATGCTATTGGCTACACTGACTTGGCCAGCATACACAGAATTCCTTCCTTTGAGTGGTCTTCACTGTGTGTTGGTGTTGTTGTGGTGGCTACATGTCTGGATGTGTTTGTTAGTTCTATTTGTGCCACTGCCTAGCTGTAGTTGTAGTTGTGTTTGTACATGTGATGGCACGGTTGGATGTAACTTTTTTGATGGCATGTGTTGTGTTTATCTGACTGACATACACATTTTGGGATGATTCTGTTCTGGTTGCTGTGTAATTGCTATGAGTGCATGGTTTGACTCTCCCCTTGACAGTGATGTGTGTGTGTTTTGTGGCAGAATATTGTGTACATTTGTTGTGTACTCACCAGGCTCTGGGATGTTCTCTAGTCCATATACGCTCACTGGCGAAAGGATGGCCCGCACCTTCTCCTCCCAGGGCCTGAGGTATATTGGCTTGGCAGGAGGGCCACTGCCGGTGTATTGGCTGATGATGTAGTCTTTCTTGAGCAGGTCCCGTACCCTCCTGCGCACGTCATACCACCTGTTCTGGATGTCGGTCTTTGTGCGCAGACATGGTGATTGTGCGTTCACCCTGTTGATGATCCTCTCCCACATCTTGGTTTTCTGGGAGATGGGGTCTGTTGGACCAGTGTGCCAAACAGCTGTGGCTCTACCCTGAGGATCTCGTCTACCATGACTTCCAATTCACAATCTAGGAACTTGTGATTCTTCTTGGGGGGCATGGTGATGGTGGTGATGGTGAGTGATGTGTGTGTTGGTGTGCAGGTGAGGGTGTGTGAGTGTGTGTTTTGCTGGGTGTATGTGAGGTAGGTATTTGTTGGTGTGCTGATGGTGTGTGGCTTGTGTGAGGGATGAGCTGTGGGTGTGTGGTTGCTGTCTCTTGGGTGCTGGCAGTGGAATGGCATTTGCAAAGGATCATGGTTGTGATTTGTGTCCTTTATATGGGTGGAGTTGTGGGTGTGTCTTTGTTCTCTGTCCCCACCCCCCAGTATTTATTGGCTTTGTAATTGCTTGTTTGGCCTTTTTTGTGTGATTTTTCCTTTGTACTGTCTGTGCATGTTGGAAACGTTCTTGTGACCGAGTCGGACCCTGCATTTGTCTCGTACGGTGTTCTCCGTTTCGTTCACGCTGTGTTTGTGCAGTTTTCTATGCTGCGTACGCGTTGGTCGCAGTGTTTTGTGTTGCTTCGGCTCGGTTTTGTATGTGTGTCGGTCGTACGGCTTGTCCTCCGTCCGACTCGGTCGTGGTTTTCGCGCCTTGCATCGTACTTTGCGGTTTGGAGTTCGCGTGTACGTTTCGGTCGGATTTGTTCCGGGTGCGTGTCGGTCGGTTCGATTCGCGTGTTTTCCGGCCAGATTGCTGTTTTCCGTGCGGCTCGGTCGTTCGGCTTGGGTTCGATGCGTGTCGGTCGGATTTTGCACGCCTTGCATCGTACTTGGCGTGTCGGGCGCCACAGGTACGTGTCGGTCGGTATAATTTCCGGCTCCGAGTCGGTCGGTGCTTTTTCCGGCCCGAATCGGAATCGACCCCATAGTCTCTGTTTTATCTTCGTTAACTAAATATCCAGAGATTTTCCCAAAATTTTCTGCTACTTCCATAATAGCCCGCAATGACACGACAAGGTTGCTTGTGTAAACTATTAAATCATCTGCGTATAGTGCTTCTTTTTTAAACAAACCCAGATAAAAAGAATGGGGGAATTCTTTGCTCTGCTCTGATTTTCCTCGCTAAGGGCTCTATGTACAGATTAAACAGTAGAGGTGAGAGGGGGCAGCCTTGCCGTGTACCTCTGTTTATACGGAAGATTGGAGTTGTTGAGCCATTGACCAATATCTTTGCTGTAGGATTGAATATATACTTTTGATTGCTGAGAGGAAATTGCCTCCCAAACCATTCTTAGATAGGGGGACTCCCATCACAATGGCCACATCTATTGCACAAACCAAATCCCGAATTAAGTCTGAGAGCTGTCTTCCCTTCATAAAGCCCTTCTAGTTTTCATGTTTAATTTCTCCCAAAACCTTGTCCAACCTTTTGGCAAGGATCTGTGTGTAGATTTTATAATCTGGGTTGAGCAAGGATATTGGTCTGTAGGATTCACATTTTTTAGGGTCTTTCTCGGGTCTGAGTATCAAGGTTATAACTGCCTCATTCCATGTAAGGGGGTGTGTGTGTGATGCTTATATATATTATTCAATAGCTTACCTAGAAAGGGGTACGTTCCTCCCTCAGAGCTTTATACACTTCATTGGGTAGACTATCAGGACCTGGAACTTTCCCATTTTTTAAGCTTTTAATGATCTTATCTATTTCCGGAATGGTGATCTCTTGGTTTAGAGATGCCTGCTGATCTATATCTAGGCAGGGGAGTTTATCCTGTGTTAGCCATTCCCTAATTCCTGCTTGTGTAGCTGTCGTGTTATCAGTATATAAATCTTGGAAAACCCCCCAAAAAACCTCCCCAATCGTAAGATCTTCTGTACATCGGCTTTTTGTTGTATTATTCACCACTTCCTTAATTTCATTCCTAACATAATCTTGCCTCACCTTCCAAGCTAGCATCTTTCCGCACCCTTCACCATACTCGTAATGTGCCAACTTACTAGCCTCCCACCTCTTTTGAACGTTCCCTTCGAGGTAGTCTAATAGAGTCTCCTTCGCCTCTCTCAGTTTATTATGCAGCGCCTCATTTGTGGAATCTTGCCCATGCAAACTATTTGTTATCTTTCCCTGTATTTCCTTGATGGTCATTTCATGTTCCCATAATTTGTTCTTCCCTTCCCTTCTTTTATATGCTGCAAAGCTGTTTAATGTTCCACGGATATAAGCTTTGTAAGCATCCCATACAATAAGTGGGGGCTGACCATTCATTTTGTTTAAAAAGATAACTGTGTCAGCTTTTAAGGTCTTCACTATTTCTGGGTCTCCTAAGAGGGTTCTATCTAAAGTCCATCTATTCTGCGATGGGAGATTCTCCAAAGACATCTCAAATTTCACTGCGGCATGGTCTGATAGATGTGGTGGTTGGTGTACTACACTACTGATGTTCTTATTTAGTTTTAGGTCTGTGAGAAAGAAGTCGATTCTAGAGGAATGAGAAATCTTTTTATTCTGAAAAGTGTAACCTCTTTCCTGACCTGCTTTTAATCTCCAGATGTCTACCAAACCTAGATTCTTTATCAACTGATGAGTATTATTCCTCATTTAGGAAAATTCACTGCTGGTCTAGATGTAGATTTATCCAGCACTGGATCCAACAATGTATTAAAATCTCCTCCTATAATAATATGATATTTTGTGTCAAGAAGATGTTGATATAATTCTCTAAGTGGAGATGGGTCATCAACATTTGGCCTGTAATAGCCCAAAAATGTGTTTCCTATGTTATGTATTTTAGCATAGTTTATTAGCCATCTACCCCCTGAATCTACCGTGGTACTCTCCACCCTAACCTGCGCTGAGCTCTTATGTATGACCACCACCCCTTTTACATTACAAGATTGGTTAGTGCATGAAAGGTGAGTGATCCATTTATTCCTCTCTAGTACTCCTTGCCAGTCTTCACGTCGTAGATGTGTCTCCTGTAGTATTATGACATAATTATCAGAGAAATCGTGAAATTCTAGGATCTTCCATCTTCTAGTATTAACCCTCAGCCCATTCATGTTCCAGGAGAGTATCCTTAATCTATGTGCCATTTTCTTTTCCCCTATCCCTGTTGATGCGAGCGTATTCACACCCTCTCCTGCTAGTATTCTTTTTCATTGTACTAATGAGGACCATATATATATTTTTTCCCAATGCTCCCCACCCAGTGTTCAAATAAGCTTCAAAAGTATGAGTTCTTCTGTGCCCCACCGTCCCCTCCCACCCTGGGGAACCCTCCCTTTATCCAAATTGGGTATTCCATCATACCCCTTGAGCTTTGTACCTCCAACCTCTTGTAGTAAGTCTTTATGAATCTTTGTGTGTCTTAATCTGGGAGATGAAATTTTTGACCTCAGGTACCTCTCTTAGATTATACATTTTATTGTTCCACATTACTCTCAACAATGCCGGAAATTTCAACTGTGCCATTGCACCTAGAGCCTTCAAATCCTGAATGTATCTTCCTAGTTCCCACTGGCGGGTCTGAGTTGCTTTGGAGATGTCTGACCTTATAGCAAAGAACCAGTCATGCTTTTTAAACTGCTTAGCCCTAAGGGCAGCCTTAAGGATTAGTTCTTTAATGGAGTAGGTCTTCCTCGGTTTCCCTTTTTCAGGGATTCTCCTAAAGGGATCACGATGGACCCTCTGAATGTCTATTTCTAGGTCAAGCTCCGCTACTACCGGGATATATTCTTTAAGTATATTGACTACAAAGCCCTTTACATTCCCGCCCTCTGTACCCTCAGGAACGTTCAGGAGCCTTAGGTTGGACTTCCAGTTTGTCTCTAAGTTCTTTTTCTCCTGCTTTTAATGCTAGAATCTCCTTTTGGTTGCACTTTACTTCCTCTTGCAAGGCCCCTAGGGAGACCTCCGTGGTGAGAAACCTTTCCATAATATAGACAAACTTCTCCTCTAAGCTCTCACAGGCCTCTTGAATTCTAGCTTGTTTTTTCTCCGATATAGCAAACTTCCCGATGTCGTTGGATAGGGAGAGCAAAATCTGACTAATGTCCGCATTCGCTGTCTCATTTTTTTCTAGGGTGCTTGCCCTCTCTGTGCCCAAGGCTTTCCCAGTATTTTCTATGTTGCTAGGACAGATCAGCATTCCTGTCTCAGGAGCTGTTGGAGTGATATCCTCAGGTAGACTATCAGGATGCGCATCATTCGTGAGTGCAGAGTAACGATTAGAGATGTGGAGGTCCTGAGGCTTATGCTGCATGACCATTGATGTTGCCATCTCCAAAGGGGAATGGGTTGTATCAGTTATCTGGGCACAACCAGAGTTGCTACTCTGATATTCTGTGTCCTTGAATTTAAAGAAGGACCTCAATGAAGGGGTTATTTTAACTCTCCCTCCCAAAAAGGTGGCATGATTTCTTTTGAGTGGCTGGTTGCAGGGGGGGTTGGGGATGGATAGTTTTCTGGATGACCTCAGTGGGGGAGACAGTTGTCCTAGCAAGAATCTGTTTTTTTTGGTTATTCCCTCCACCCTGTATCAAATGTGTCCCCCCCCCCCCCCAAAATCCGCATTCATTAATGTATATCTATTTTGACCTGGTTTGGTGTGGGTTGGAGAGGAGTCAGCTAGTGTCCCTTCCGCCAAACCAGTCGTCTTTCCTTTGCTTAATGCTGTTGTATGTCCTGCAGAATCAGAAACCTTATTGGGGGTAAGGGGCTTTGCCTTTCTGCAGGTGCAAGTTTTTGCTCCCTTTTTGGGGGTCATAGATGTTATGGGGAATTCTCTTCTGCGCGTCTGCCTCAGCGCTGTTCAGAGTAGCAGGCAGCGTTATGTGGAAAGTGCTGGCTCTGCCCCGAGAGACCAGGAAGCCGATGCGGGCTGCCACTAGAAGAGCACGCGTAGCTCTGGGTAGGCGATCAGACCCGTGTCTGCAGCTGACGTTTGCTCTCCTCCCCCGCAGACCGACAGGGGAGGCACCAGATGAAGTGCAGTAGGCGCCATGAATCAATCTGGAGTTAGGGACATGAGAGAGCGGTCCTGAAGATCGGTGTAGACATGGTGAGTGACGGTTGAGAGGCAGAGATACGAGCGCTCACGGCCGGCGTGCTTAGCTAGCCTCCATGTTCCCCCATCATTATTGATGGAGTACCTTCTTCGCTAAACTCTTATAACAACCCAAAGTCTTCTGTCACAAGTTTAATAAAAACAGGGCCACTCTTTCTGATATCTTCATACCTACACCAATCACTGTTACCATGCATGTATGACCCCGCGTGCCATTTTTCACCAATTAATGGCTTGGCCAGCAATAGCTAAACTGCATGGGATAACCATGTATTCCTGGGAACGTGGCTTAGTCAAAAAGTAATGTAAACAAATGTTCCTTCTGTGTTGCTTTTTGAAATGTGAGTACTATTTGAGGGGATCAATCAATGTATTCCCAAATGGCATATAAGGCAAAAACAACTCCTAGTCGCATAATGTCTTTTATCGGAGGTAAGGTTTTATGACAATAATTTAGAAAAATTCAATTTCTAAACAAAAAGAAAAATTAGAACTGGTGCAGTGTACATGAATTGTGTGATAGTGGCTAGTGATCATATGGGAAACGGCTTCTATCTCCCACACTTCTGGCTTTCCGAGTGCACACATTTTGGGGGACCTTTCAATCATGCCTTTACAAAGTACACAGTTGGGATATTTCCCAGATCTATCTGATGTCATGAGAAGGAGCGCTTTATAAGTCAGGGCACTACAGGGGTTGAAACATTGACTTTTGTTCCTTTTCGGACTGGCTTACAAATTAATTATGTTATGGGACAAGTTCAAATATTCAAAATGTTCATGAAAAGGGTGGCAGAGGCAACTAAGAGGGCCCTAACAGGGCCCCCTGCCACTTCTGGGGTTGGAGGTGCATGCAGGGGAGCACATGTTGTGCCCCCCTGTAAGTGCACACCAGTCCCTGCACGGTGTTGCATGCATGGCACACCGTGCAGGAATGTGCTGAAGGCGATGTCACGGTGGCAGCTGCAGTTAAGGCTCACCTATGAGCCTTATACAGCTGCCACCGTGAGACCGCCGCAGGACCACCCGCCCGCCATGGATTATGGGCTTGGAGGTCCTCCTGTTGGTGCTAAAGTGGCAGGCTGACAGGAGGACCGCCAAACTCGTAATAAGGCCCTAGTATTCCTTCACATGTTGCTGAACAACTACCCACAGTTTCAAATATACATAGAATGGTTTGTCATAAAAGACAGGCGAGTAAATCTTGTCCAGCTGAACATAAAAGCTACTCTGACATACTGATCTCAAAGAAACTTACTCTCATGAACCCTTCCTAAACTATGATAGCACTAGCTCTGTCAAAAAATACTAATATTTACCACAGCTCACAATCTACTTACTCTTGAAAATAGTAATATTTGGATGGTGGATGGGGCATTCAAAACAACACCCCCTTCCATTCATCCAAATATATACTATTCATGCTTCTATTTATCAAATGACAATTACATTTCCCTAATTTGTGCTACCTGACAAGGAATCCTCAGTGTACAATGATTTTTTTCTGTTATGAAAACTAAGACTATGAACAAAAGTCCTGCAAAAATATTTTTTCACTTTTATTTGGCCATGATTACGTCATTAATCAAATTATATCCTCAAACATCTAAGGATATTTTTTCCGTTTTTCACATGCAATCTGGTGTAAAATACAGAAAACATCCTTAGCTGGAGATTACATGACAGATAGCAAACTGTAATTTGAAGTACAAAATTCACACCGTTAGCTTTTGTACCCTATGAACATGTAGACGAATACTTCACAGCATTTAATCAAACATACTATTTTTCTCAAAATAAAGAAAAATTGGCTCTGCAGCTAAATTATTTTGAGCAAAACTGGATTGCCCTTCTAAAAAGCTTGGGTTAAATGAAAGTACCAAGGTATCAAATTGAATGGTGGAACAGCTACTCAACATGTATAGAGGAGAGTGCCAAACCTAACAATGCCAGAACAGGGGTGGCATAACTTTCTCCTGTGCAATTGGTAAAGCCCATCCACCGTCAACCATTTCTTGGAAATTTTGAGAAAGGAACAAAGTTTTCAAGAAATGAGACAAGCGCAATCTTTTTCCAATTGTCGACAGCAAAAAAGTAAAACACATCAATGAGTAATTCCTTTCCAAAATTCAACAATTTGGCATGTTTCAGGGGGTAACATTTTGGAAAACATTACTTATCACCAACTAACCTTACTAAACACAACACATCTTTTGACTCTTTTACTCTCCTTTCTACCTATTGTTATCTATACTTTTCAAACCTTGGAAATTTGTTAAGGACCATTTACCAAGTCTTTCTTGTAATCAACATGTTTTATCATTGGAACCAATCCCTTTAAAAGCCCAAAAAATGTTTAAACATTTTTTACAAACATCTCATTTAAAATGACTAAAGAAGCTAAAATGGAGGAAGAATGAGCAAATTTATAATTCATTGCACCTCCTTTTTCACCTAAATAAGACCCGTCTAAAAAAAAAAAATCACAATAGCAAATAATCTGTTTAAAAAAAGCATTTGAAAAGGAACATATACCACTAGTATGAAAAGTAAGCACCACTTCCTGAAAAAAACTAATTACAAAAAAAAACAAATAATAATGTTGTTATTCAGCTCCCAGTGTGTGTAGTCTTCAGCGACCTGGACATGTAACAAAAGTTGTAAAATTAAACAAATACATAATGATTTCAACATCTTAACTACACATAATCCTCTCTTAGGTAGTCATTACAATAACCATTACAATATATGTTATTTATTTTTAAAATCTAATTTACTTACCTTTGGAACTCAGATGCATACCTCTGTCCTGCTCGACAAACTGCAGCCAAATGTCAAAAATAACGCAGCAACCAACTGAACATTTAAAAAAAAAAACAAACAAAAAAACGCCATTAGTCAAATAAAAAAGGACAATACTCTCCCTAGACTTCTGAGGAAAAATCATGGGAAAATGTTTTAAATAAATGTATATATAATGATTTGAAAATATTTATTAAATATAAAAAAATGCACAAATACTTTTAAACTAAAGTAATTTTTATATTGTTATATAATTACTATTTATATTACTTTTGTTAAAAGAATTAAAGCGAAACTTAAAAAAAAAATTAATGGAATTGGTTTCGTATTTATCTATTTCTTTTCTGAATATATATCTATAAATGATTTACAAATACATTATTGAGTGTGCACTAATGAATCAATAACTACAATTTGTTGATTTTTTATATTTTAATTATTGTATCCTTTTTCATAAGGTTTTTAAACTTTATATATTTAAGGGTATTTAAATTTTTATATGAAAGGTATTTATTTTTTAGATCTAAAGATATTTAATTCATTCTTACATTATCTTATTTAATACTCAGGCATTTATTTTAATACCCAAGTATATTATACACCCACCGTATAGTCCTTGCATCCTGCTACAAATTTGTTATGTGAATTTATATTGATATTTAGTTTTAAAACTTCAAAAAAATTGATACCCTTTAAAATTATTTGCTCACAACACTTAAGTAACCCTGGGCGGCAAATTCCGTTCCGCTCGCGGAACTTGCGAAATTTCGGCATTTCCGCGTTCTGCGCGGAACGCGGAAATGTCGAAACTTCCGCGATCCGCGAGCGGAACGGAATTCGGGTATAAATAAAGCAGGTGCCCGAGTTGAAGCTCAAATTCTGTGAGCGAGGTTGTGGCTAAGCAGATGTGCCTTCTCTCCATTTCTACCCTGAAAAGTTAGCTGTAATCCTTGATGGAGGTCTTTGCATCCTTGATTTTCTCGAGCGCAATACTCGTGTAGTTCCTGTGTTACCAGGAGGTTCCTTCTCCTCGTCTGCCGCTGAGATCCTGCTCTGACCCTTTATAAACAAGAAGCATGTGAACGGGCCTAGAAGCCCCGCCCCACATACACTAGCGGTATGCCACATCTACCCGCCCTTTGCCCAGAATGAAGGACAGCTTAATCGAAGGACCCCGGTGATTTTCTCGAGCGCAATCCTCGTGTAGAATTCGTGAGCGTGGTTAAGCAGATGTGCCTTCTCTCCATTTCCACCCTGTAAAGTTAGCTGTAATCCTTGATGGAGGTCTTTGCATCCTTGATTTTCTCGAGCGCAATCCTCGTGTAGTTCCCGTGACCAGGAGGTTCCTTCTCCTCGTCTGCCGCTGAGATCCTGCTCTGACCCTTTATAAACAAGAGGCATGAGAACAGGCTAGTAGCCCCGCCCCACATACACTCGCGGTATGCAACGTCTTTCCGCCCTTTCCCCACTATGATGGACAGCTTAATCAAAGGACCCCGGCACATTCGGCGCGGTGGCAAAGTTAGACACACAGGTCACTGGAGACAATTCTTCTGGTCCTTTGCAGCTGTAGTGTAGGAAAGGCACTATACATTTTCCCAACGAGGTAGCACTTACTGATTAGCCAGTAGAAAGTACTCCAGTTGAGTAGAGGTATTGCACAAAACGGACTCATCTTCTTGGATAAATATGCAGGGCAGGATTAATTCTGGGCTGGCACGATGCTCCTGTCACAAAAATTAAACCTCAACAGGAAGCACTTACAGATATAAAGGGGCGCAGCAAAATCTCCGCGAGCACGCAAAATTCCGCGTGCTCGCGGCGATTTTTTGCCGTTTCGCGGAATTTTGCGGAACGCAATTCCGCAAATTCCGCCCACCCTTACACTTAAGTATTATTTTAATAACTGACTAATAATACACTCCCCTCCCTATTCCCCTTTAATGCTGCATTCCGCTCCTACTTGTTGTTTTGAAGTGAAATTATAAATAATTGACATTTTATTGGGGGGATTATACCCCCCTGTTTTAAATTTAAAAAAATGCTGCCCTAAATTAAATACTTTTTAAAATTAACTTGCATTTGAACAAAGTATTATTTTTGACTTGAGTAATAATACGATCTCCGACCTATTCCCCTAATACAGTTGCATCCTGCTCCTAATATTTGTTTAGGAAGTATTATTATAAATTAATTACAGTTTTATGGGGTGACCCTCCCCCCTTTTGTATTTAATAAAAATGTTCATACTAAATTAATTAACTGTTAAAATCAATTTAGAAATTATATTGAGTATTAATGTTAATATCAGAATAATAATACACTCCTCAACGTACTCCCTAAAACATCCCACGCCTAAATTTTAGGAAGTAAAGTTTACAATTATTCATTTTTGGGCTAACCACCCTTTTTTATTTTAAAAATATTTTAAACTGACAAATAATTTCTAAATAATATTTGTTAAAAAATAAGTATTTTTAATACCTGAGTACTACAACACTCCCCACCCTATTACCCTATAACCCATATATCCCACTTCTACAATTATATTTTAAATATTTTATTTTATTATATTTTCTTTTATTATTATTATAATTATTATTATCTAAAAACCCTTTTATACAAAACTAAATAACTATAAAAAGAAACTAGACATTTTTTAAATTATACTAAATTGCTTAATTTGTTTACATATATGTTAAAAACCTAAAATAACTTACAGTATGCAAATTAGCGTAAATGCATGCAGAGTAAAGGAATGCAGAAAAACTTACCTGTGGAGTAAAATGTCCTGCAGAGTAAAATCTGTGGAGTAAATAAGGCATAACATTCTCCTAGTCTTGACAGTCTTTGACTGTGCCTTTGCTATGTAAACCAGTCTTTGTGGTTTGGGCTGCTTCTCTTGGTCAACCCTCCTGATGACACAATTAGTCTTGCACAGAACTGCCACCTTGCCCCAAGGTAGTCCTATTCTGCCTGATACCCATGTTTTGAAGCAATTACAATTTAAGAAAGTTCGGAAAAAAGAACATTAGAAGAACAGATTTAGATTTATATTAACTAAATGTATTTTAATGAGATTAGTGTTAAGAAAAGGGTGCATAGCCACAAGAAGGTTAATCTAATAAAATCCAATGCCCTTTGATAAAATACACCAGGCATTTCAATTCTAGCACTGAAATGCACATGTGTTAGCCAGCCTTGAGTCCTCTGCATCTGCAAAGCTCATGGGGAGAGATACCTTCTTAGGCTTTCAGAGACTTGGCCTGCTTTGAGCGTCCAATTGTTTACTACTATGAGGATGAGAGAGATCACTTTGGCTGGAGAGGTGTGGCCCAGCAGCCAGGGCGGCTGACTCCAGAGAGCAGGTCTCACAGTTCAATTCCCGGCAGAAGCTCAGCCCAGCACCATGTGACTCTGGGCTAGAGCTCACTTAATCTCCCTGATGGCCCCCAGCGCCTTGAGACCCTTAGGGGTGAGCAGTTTGCGCTTTACAAATAACGGATTTTGGGCTAGTGGGATGATGATTATGAGCACTCTGATTCAATTTCCAGTCCATCCCACTCTGTATGACTTGCCAGAGAAGCCCAGATTTTGGATCTTCGAGGTAATCGCATATTTGATCCGAGTGGCCAAGTGGATGGAATGTTCTTTCGATAGGCCTTCTCATAAATTCTTCTGGCTCACAAATTCCAACCTTGCTTATTATACAAAGTCTTCTGAGCCCCTGGATTATCAGCTTCCTCCCTAATCCTGGGTGTGACTTGTACAAGGGAATACCTTGCTTGTCGACAGTTTGTCAGGGAAAACCCCTTGTTCTTGCCCATGCTACTTGCCTGCAAGCTTGATATATCTAAGGAAGCTTGTAAGGTGTACATCACATTGAACATGTTCCTAGTTTGAGGATGAGCCTAGCTTGTATTTTGTCCACCTGGCAGTGCCAGTGGAGCCATTACTGGAGAGAGGAGCCATAGCATTCTTCCGAAGAACTGCCCAAAGTTTCTGAGGCTGTCCACAGAAATGCTGATCCTGAGGAAGAAAGTATCCTCTTGGTAATTTGTCTGTCAATTAATTTGTCATGGTTAATGTCATTTGAGCATGTACAAATCAAACTTACAACATTTCTTTAGTCATGGTGTCCTTACCAATGCTGGAAAAAGCTGGGGTTGCTTTTCTGAGAGAGACTCATATACAACCTCAAATCGGGACAGAGAAATGGGTCAACAACACTGAATTTCAAGGTCAGTGTCAGTTCTGAAGCTGACACAGTTAATGATCTGTCCACATGGCCTGAGCAGAGATCAGATGCTACAACCAGTAACCTCACACATTGTGAATCACTCAGAACAAAGTGAAACAAAGTGTCCTTTAAGTCATATTTTTTGGAGTATTTTGCAATTTGCCTTAAATATTTTTCCTTCCTGTAAGCTAGGAATTTTTAAACTGCACACTGAAAGCAATCAGCCTATTTCTTATCCCCACCTTCAAAGAATGTTTTAATGTTCATAGTTCATTTGGTCATTGCAGCTGGAATATGTTGTGATAAGGCTGGAACCAGGCCTAGCCTCGGTTCTTAGATCGCTGTGTTTAGAATCCTACTGATGTCATACTGCATGTACCCACCTGGATTCCGGAGCTGGCAGTTGGAATCTGGCTGACCTGAAAATAGGTTGATGGTTTATAGTCTGCTTCTGATTTGCTCTTAATTTTGATATTACTCCAGTCAGGTCTTGTTGGCATTTCTTTTGGCCCTAATGCAATACTAGTAATGTCCACAGTGAGGAAGTAGCTCAAACGTACTTATGCTGTCTAAACCCAACTTCATCCAGGGCTCAGAAGGAGTTTACATATGAGAAAGACATGATAGGTGTGTGGTCTTACTTTCATCAGTTTTGGCACAGGGTCAACAGTGCTTTACCACATTCTCAATCTGTTGGTCAAGACCCGGACACCAATAAAGCTTTCCCATCCTAGCCTTGGTGAGGTTCCTCCCAAGATGCCCCTGGTGCGCCAGAGAAACAATCTTTTCTCTCAGATAAACTGGCGAAACAAAATGAGAGCCTCTCAAAATCTCCTTATCCACACAATTCAGTTCTTCATGTACATGCCAACATTCTTTCACAATATCTGGAAGATCTTTGGTATTAGGCTAACCACTGACTACATATTCACGGAACGCTTTAAAAACGTCATAATAATCCCTTGCTTGACTCCATTCTTCCTCAGTGATAGCATTTTCTTTAGCCCAAACAATCATTAAACATGCACAGGACCTGTTGATAGGCCAATGACAGGTCCATGGGGAAGAACAGCTTAGCCACCTTGAGCATCACCAGTGTTTCCAAGATATTGGGCAGCAGCTGGTCATCCACACAGATGTGCCTGAAGAAACACCGACAAAGTACGAGTGAAGTAAGATGAAATTTAGTAGCAAATCGGAGTAGAACATAAACCACAACCTATTTCTGGGTTCCAACTGCCTATTCTGGAAACCATGGGACCGATTTCGATATCGGGCGGTTGGACTGCCGTCTGCTGGTGTGTTGATCAGGAGACCACCCAACAAGAAGTTGGCGGTCCAATTATGATATGACCACCGTAGAGGTGGTCAGAAAGTGCTCTTTTCCACTGTGGCTTGTGCTGCAGCCCAGGAAATTTCCTGCAGCACAAGCTGTAGTGGAAAAGAGCACTTTCTGCACATACATGCACTGTGTGCAATGCACCATGTGGTGCACGGCACACAGTGCATGGATGTGTGTGGGGGCACTACATTTGCCCCGGGGCCACTTTGCAGTGGCCCACGAGGGATGAGGGCCCTGTTTGGGGATCCAAAGTCCATTTCTGACAGTCTTTTCATTGTGGTCAGACCGCCATGAAAAGGCTGTCAGAAGGGGACATCGTAATCCCAACGGCGGTTCCTGCCTCTCCACCGCCTGTTGTCGGCAATCGGAACATAAACCGGCCGGTCATTCCGACTCAGTTCCAACCGGCTCTCAGAGTCTTCCTGTTGGTTGGAACCGCACCGTAACCCCCTATAGACAGCATTTCTGCCGTCGGGATTATGATGTTGGTTTCGCACAGCCTCTCCATGCCGGCCTTTTCGACATGGAAAGGCTGTCGGAAAGCGACTTTGGGGGCCCCTAGTAGGCCCCCATTGGGTCCGCGGCCTAGAGTTCATCGTCGAGGGGTACCTAGGGTACCCCCCTGTAAAACCCTGCACTGTGTGGCAGGCACCAAGAGGTGCCTGCCACAGGGTGCAGGATTTTACACACACACCCATTTCTCTGTAGGAGCCTGTATTACGGCTGGTTTACGGCCGTAACACATGCTCCCACAGAGAACAGAGGGAGTCTGACCGAACAGTGTTTGGTCGCATCGTAATCAGGTGGTCGGAACTGCCGACCTCAGGTCGGTCGGTCCCGAGTCCGAGAAGGTGTCATTCGGAGGCAACTCCGACCGACATTGTAATAAGCCCCTAGATGATGTAAGAGCCCAGGCTAAGTCTGTCTTCCAGTATAACCATAAACCATCCGTTTGGAAATACAGAAATGGAAAAGTACAAAACCAGAACGACTAAGGCAACAGAACAAAAGGGAAAAAGGAAGACAACATAAGGTGCAATGAACAACCACAGAATAACATGAGGGAAGACATGATATATGGAACAAATTCAACTTGCTAAGAAACACACTATGTCGAAGCATAGTCCTTCCACCACTGGGGTCTTTAACACTGGCGCTCTTATGTTTTCTAATTCCTAGAATAAACCACCGGAGCATCATCCCACAACCAATCTTCTGGTGTGGCAGACTTGTTAGCAGCAAGGCGATCCAGAGAATCACTCATGCCCTCTTCAGCATGACCAGGTCTGAAATCTGAATCTGTGTTTACTAACTTAGGGGCTCATTAGGATGGTGGAGGGACCGCCACCGCCGGGCCGGCGGTGGCGGTCCCTCTGCCATCTGACTCCCGTTTCCCCCCGCCACATTAGGATGGCGGGGGAAATCGCTTTGCGACCGTGGCGGTCACAAAGGCCGCCATCAACGTTTCCGCCCTAGGCAATCATCACGATTGCCTGGCGGAGCGGTCAGCATGGGTAAAATGGCGGCCGTGCCTAGCAGGCACTGCCCACCAGATTACAATGCTGGCGTCAGCCAGCCTTTCCATGGCGGTTGAACCGCCATGGAAAGGCTGGCAGAGGCTGGGTTCGGGGGCCCGTTGCGGGCGCCCCCTCAGTGTGGGGGGAGGATGTGTGTGCACTGGGGGGGTACCCATGGTACCTCCCTACATTACCATGCACAAGGTGGCAGGCACCGTGTGGTGCCTGCCACGTTGTGCATTGAAATGCACTACGTGGCATTTTGGCATTGCGGACGGTGCTGCAGCCAGCAGCACCGTCCGCAATGATCAGGGCCCTGGATGCGCCCGCCATAGTGATGATGGATTTGGGAATACCCCCATGATTAAATTCATCTTTTAGAAATTCAGCCACCACTCTACTATTCATAGAACCAACACACTTGGATGCTACCCAGTTAGAAGTATAATCAACCAGTAAAAAAACACAACTCTCACAATGAGGTAGGAGCTCAAAAGGACCTCTGATGTCTATATCAAACTTCACAGAGGCAAAAGGAATTTCCACACTGAAAGTGTAGAAGAAATTAAGAGAAAATTGGATGCTGAAGGAGCTCATGTTTTTTCTGAATGAAAACACTCAACTAATTACAGCCACAGCTAAAAGCTAACAGTTTTTTCCTTGATAAGCTATAACCACACAGAAAGTATGCAAGAAATAAAGACAAAATTGGGTGTTGTAGGAGCTTGTGTTTTTTCTGAACGGAAACACTCAACTAATGACAGCAACAGCTAAAAGCTTGAAGTTTTTAATTAGGTAAGAAATAGTGTTTTGAAACAGATACAGATAGACAAGTAAGTTCAGAAAAAGTCTGAAATGAAAGTCACTTATATTATCAAGTAAACTGAAAGACTGAATATTTAAGTATTTTAGCAATATACGGAAAAATAGTATTCATTGTTTTAGTTGTATAAAATGTTTTGTTTGAAAACAAATACATTACTGTGCATGCCTTTTTTGCTTATTATTGTATTGTATTTGTATTTTGTATCATACATTTATAGAGCACACTGTGACCAGACTGGTATCCATGGAGCTAAATTTGCTAAAGTCATGGTAAGGAGCAGAGAGGGGAAAAAAGAGATAAAGGAGGGAGTGAGGGGGGATAGCTGTCATCAGATCAATACAATTTTGGGAACAGCCAAGTCTTAAGTGTTTTCCTAAATATAAGTAAGTCGGCCTGAGATCTTAGCTGAAGTGGAAGCTTGTTCTAACATGAGAAGCTTTGATAGAAAAGGCTCACCCCCACACCTTGCCGCACCCTACTGAATCTGTGTTCTTGAACAAGATAAGCTGTAGCTGAGTGTAGCGGTCTTCCTGGTGCATATTTCCTCAGTCTGGTCTGCAATAGCTTTGGGTCCTTATTCTGGAGGGTTTTGAATACAATGCATAGCTATTTGAAGAGGATCCTCTGTTCAATGGGTAACCAGTGAAGATCCCTAAAAGCACTGGCGGTGCAGGAATTCCGCGGTCCATTAGCATCAGTTTGGCTATAGCAACCTGAACTCTATCTAATTTCTTAATCAGATAGTAAGGAGCTCCCAAAAGAAGGGCATTATAGTAGTCTAGTCTATTAAGCACTACACATCTGGCAATTAAAGATTTGGCTTGAGCAGGTAGCATTGGAAAAAACTTTCTGAGGCTCAGAAGAAGAGCAAAGCAGACCCCTACTACTTCATTAACGTGTTTTTCAAGAGAAAGATGTTCATCTAAAGTTACTCCAAGGGTCCGAACCTTCTCTGAGGAACTGAGAGGAGTCTCCATAGAGACAGGCCATCAATTAGAGGGCAGAGGCGCTGGAACCTTACTAGGAGAGCAACTAAGGAGCTCTGTTTTACCTCCGTTTAGCTTCCGCGAATTTACACTCATTCAATTTGAAATGTCCATTATGCAGGCCTGAAAGTTGTTAACAGAGTCAGACTGATTGTTCTTCAGTGATAACATCAGTTGAGTATCATCTGCATAGTTGAGTACAGTGATCTTATAGGTTTTAATAAGCGAGAACAGTGGCTTGATTTAGACATTACACAAAATTGGACTGAGTGAAGAGCCCTGTGGGACTCCATGTAGAATAGTTCTGAAACTAGAGCAGAAGGGAGGCAGAGCCACAGCCTGGCAGCAGCCTTGTAGGTATGATTTTGCCATTTTGACACGAGACCACCAACACCTACTGAGGCTAATCTGGTGAGCAGGGTGTGGTGGTTCACTGTGTTAAAGGCTGCTGACAGCTCGAGGAGGACAAGCACCACTGACTGACCATTGTCAACCATCCTACGAATTTTATCAGTGGCACAAAGTGAAGCTGGCTCAGTTCCGTGGCCTGGTCTAAAGCCAAATTGCTCCTCCTCTAACAATGAATGTTCCTCCAAATGGTGGGACAGGATTTTACTAACATGTCGTTCCAAAATCTTTATTGGGAATGGAAGGAGAGAGATTGGTCTATAGTTGGCCAAGATTGTAGGGTCGGCTGAGGCTTTTTTTAACAGTGGCTTGACTATGGCCTTTTTCCGGCATGCGGGCACCACACCAGATTTAAGGGACTGGTTACAGAGTTGTAGCAGTAGGAGCGATAGTTTGTCTTCCTATTTTTTCCATTGATTAGGAGGGAGAGGGTATAAAGGGGATCCGGACCGGATAGACCCAAACAGAGTATGGAAAGCTTCCATGGACATTGGATCAGGGCTACCCAACCTCAATTTGGAGCTATGAAGAGGCTGTGAAATGTCATTCCGGAGGCTGAGGGGTTCAGTAATGCAACGTTGGGGGGATAGTACACAAGATGGAAGTGTTTTCGTAAGAAGGGGGGATCTCTGACTCCTGAGAGCTCTCAATATTTTTTTTAATAATCCTGATTTTATCCTCAAAGAAAGCTGATAAATCATCACATAGCTTCTGTAAAGGTGTTATATCTTGCCTAGGACAAGATGGGTTTGAAAGGTCACAAAGAATACCGAAAATCTTTTTTTCATTTTTGAGGCAGCCGAAACTAGAATGCAATAATAATCAGTTTTTGCTTTCCTGACTTTATTTTTATAATCATTTAAAGCAGACTTTGTCGTCGTCCAGGTAGTGCCTCCGCCATTTCCTTTTGAGTTGCTTACAGACTGATTCAGTCTCCTTTAAAGTTGGGTTGTACCAAGGGGCAGATAAGCCTGGACAAGGTTTTTGAACCATGAGGGGAATCTGCTTATCAAGTACAGTTATAATTTACCTCTCAAACATTTGACAGTCTCTATAGAATTTAAGGAGTTGAGAGCCTTTGGAAAGTCAAAGACAGGCCCTGAATGAGAACTAAGAAGTTTATGCCGACCTCTGCTTTTAGTTCTAGTCACAGCTGTACTCTTATGGTGATCTGTGCTACCTGTGTGTAGGTAAAAGGTAATGAGTGAATTATCTGTCCCGCACAGGGGTGTAATCTCTTCTACTGATACCAGTCCTTCTGGAGAGAATATAAGGTGAAGCGCGTGACCACCCAGATGGGTGGGGCCTTGCACCAGATGGCGTAAATCAATATATTGACTTTCTGGTTAATCCTATTGCTGAATGACAGATGATTTTTTTACTTTTGTCTATATAAGTATTTCTGCCTAGCTTGCATAGCACTTTGAAGTAACCTAGATGTTGAAGGAGGTGCACAAAAGATTAATTGAATTTGATTGGATTTTAACACATGGGGCATATTCTCAAGGATTTATCGCCGATTTATCGGCACTTTAGCGCCGCAAAAGTGGCGATAGATTTATCGCCCTATTCTCAAGCTGGTGCAAACTGCCGATATCGCCAGTTTTCCAGCGATAGCTTCCGCAAAAAACATCGCCACGGATGAGAGCGACAACTAACTCTAATGATATGCAGAGTAGGTGTTCCCATGCAAAAACACATGAAAACACCACTTCGCGATATTCTCATTGACCAGCCAGATCTGCGATGCGATCCAAACACAGGCGATAAGGCGCGTTAGCAGCAGGGATTTAACACCTGCCTTTTACTGGTGTTAAGCAGGACGACAACCTGCAGTATGAAAGGGAACCCAGCCCAGAGCCACATCTGAAGACCAACACATGTCATGGAGCTACTGATCATGCAGCTCGGAGACCACCCCAGACTACCACCGAGACAGCGCAGAACAAGACAGCTGACCTTCCGAAAACGGCATGGCCCCTCAGCCACACAATTGCAGAATGTGGGGAGAGGTGGGAACCAAGTATGTGTGAAGGAGGCAAGTCACCCATGAATAAGAATGTACACAATGCCAAGTGTGGCGGTGATGTGCTGATCAGACTTCAGTATGCAGAGCACAGACATGTCCATGTGGACATATACTGCTGGTGTATGTAGTGTTGTGGACAGTGGATGCAACCATGTTACCTCAGGCAGTGGGGAAGACCTCGGTCATGTAGCTGTATCCCCTCCCCCTGTAAGCATAAGCGGAGTGGGCTTGTCCGGCGTACGCCAGTCCAGCATAGGAGTGTGAATAAATAGGCCGGGGCTCTGGGCGTGGTTTACTTCCGGAATGGCCAACGCGTCTGCCAGGGCGGCACCCCTCACCCTGCCACGAGTCCGCCGCCGTGACCGCCAGCCTCCTCTGCCGATCGCTGGCTTCCGCGACACAGGCCCCCAGCGCACCCAGCGGCACAGCACCGTGGAGTTATGTGTGTGCTGACTACTGCCTTCCGCCTACACTGCGGTCAGCAGGTCCCCCAATTCAAATTGAGTCTTGATTTATTGATGGCGCAGTCCAGTAGGCAACAGACATTGCTTCCAGTGCGGCCCGCCCGGACGACGCATCATCGCAGGCTGCGCACCCGCTGAGCGCTCAAGTCAACGCCATGTTGACTTGACGCCGCTGCCTCCGGCCTACACTGCGGTCAGCAGGGCTCACACATATCAAATCCAATCCTGACCTGCAAGGACATGCCATCATCACTGGCTGCACACCCGCTGAGCGCTTCAGGTGCCACTAACACTGTGCAGCTCAAGTCAACGCCACGTGGCTGTGGACCCTTGCTGACCGCTGCCTCCGGCCTACACTGCGGTCAGCAGGGCTCACACATATCAAATCCAATCCTGACCTGCAAGGACACGCCATCATCGCTGGCTGCACAACCGCCACCACTGCCAGGACCACCTCCAACCAACAACTGCCAGAGTCGGAGGAGTCTTACAGCCAGCCTATCAAAGTTGCTCACACCTGTCTTGGATGCCATCATCAGCTTGATACCCTGCTCAGCTCTTCAGGTGCCACTAACTCAGTGCACCACAAGTCATGGACCCTTTATGATTGAGTCTTGTGTGTGTGATGTCAGAGCTGGTGCCCCTACCTCAGTGCACCACAAGTCATGGACCCTTTATGATTGAGTCTTGTGTGTGTGATCCGATGATCACTGTTCTAGTTGTTGCCAGCACCAACCACTCCCTGAGGGCTGGCTTACACTCACCCCACACCCATCCAGCACAGGCATCACTGGACATGTGACCCTGGTAATAAAAAGGGGCCGGGCGCACGTGCCCGTGGCCAGTTCCACTATCTATCTAAGTGTGTCTGTGTGGTCATTATGTATGCATGATGGCCCCGGGCCCTACCACATTACATTGTGCTGTGGACAGCGGACGCAACCATGTCACCTCAGGCAGTGGGTAAGACCTTGGACACGTAGCTTTGTCCCCCCCCTGTAAGCGTAAGCGGAGTGGGCTGGGCCGGCGTACGCCAGTCCAGCGTAGGGGTGTGAAGAATTTGCCCGGGCTCTGGGCGTGGTTCAGTGCTGGCCTAGACAAAGAAGTGACTAATGCCTGTGTCTTTGTTGTAGTGTCGGCGCCACCCGGCCCGCAATCGACAATGTTGCAATGTAGCATGCACCCGGAGGGCGGGCTAGCACGAACGGAGAAATGAAGGAGCGCAAGACCGCTTGGGGTCTTGGCTCGTACATGCCAAGTGTTGTGTGTATCTGTATTGCCGCAGCATGAGCCAAATGCCTAGCCTTAATCGCAGCGCGCGTTCAGCCAGGCATGAACTCTACATCTGTGTCCGCCCTATCCTTACCATAGGCCTACACTCACGTGGCCGCCCACCTTCAACGGCCAACATCACAGTGTCGTTGTCAGGCTTGTGAACATGCGCAGACAGGCATGACAATGGTGTGCCGTAGGAGTGCAAGTGATGCAACCGCGCAGCGCACACAAGTAAATAGGCTCGGGGGAGGGAGGAGCAGCTGTGAGGCAACGTAACACACAGTGATGCCGCTCATTTGCCACATGCAAGACATGTCAAACATGAATCCCAAAGTCGCACACATCCCACCCCACCCCCAACAAGCCACATCACATTTCCTGAATGCAAGCAGATGACAAACTAACATTAGGGATGAAAGCTCCTTTGTCTGAACTATCAGGCGGAAGCACATCTGCACCTCTGACCTTGGAGTTGCATGTGCCCGGCACCCCCTGACAGATACTATAGCAGCTGATGTCGACTCCCACACTACGCACAGCCCGACGAAAGACCAACGTATACACCCCACACACAGAAGTCCTTGCTTGAAGTTATCTTGCATGGAATGGCCCTCACACTTACTCCCACACCATCCCAGGCGTACAACCGTTGCACACTAAAACAACTCATTGATCCGAGCTGTGGCATTTCATCCACAGAACTGGCGCAGGTCAGAACAGTGCCGCTTCAACCAGAGCCACTAACGCAATGGCAGAACATCCCGGACACATGCACAACCCCTGTCACGTGGAACTGTACCGTGCACGTATGCTGCATTTACTGGGGGCACTGCCATTGGCAGTGCTGCGGATCAGTTACCGGCTAAGCTTCCCCCTTGCCAAAGTCACCTGCGTTCAGCCTGTGTTGCATTGTTGATCGTGCATATTCGAGTGGTCCATGGATGTCTGCCTATCCAACAGGACGGTAGCTGAACTGGATTTTGACATGTGTGTGCGCCCCCTGTTGGCCCACGATCAGGAGTGTCACCGTGATACCCGTTTATGGGATGCCTTGATACTTGGCATACATGCTGGCAGCTGGACCTGGGAGATTGCACACCTCCTCGTGTGCAGTGACCACATTGAACCGCTCCCCTATTGGGCTGTAGTGCTAATTGGTGAAAGGGGGTGGACGCAGCACATCTGTTCGGACCTGCTAATGGATTGCCTCGCCGTCCTGTTTGATGAAGTCGACAACGACCTCATGTTGGAAATGATAGCATACGAAGCTGCAATCGCTTTCATGGACGAGTAACTACGTACCTGCAGCCACAACAGAATGGAACCCATTTCACATGTCCCAACACCTTGTTGCATCTTGGAGATCTGGTCACATATCCCACGACAACAGTGGACATGGCTGCATTCGCCTGGACTCCGAATACATGAGCGGACAACAACGCGGGTTAACACACAACTGTGAAAGGTGAGGCACTCCCCCGGAGTGGACAGCGGCGCTTGGCAACGTTCCTCATTCTGACATAATTCTGCATTGGTCTGCATGTTGTGGCACTTATCTTGCCCGTACTGACACGCATATGCTGATAAAGTCTACGCTCCTTCATTTGTATTCAACTGTGATGAGTGTTGATTTGAATGACAATGTGTGTCTCACTGCCTATCTGGATCACGGCCATACATGTGCATTGATAGCATTACCCAGGGAGTACCTTTTTGTGGAATCACTGTCCCTACATTCATCCATACTTTCATACTTGATTGATCATAGCCATGACACATCTGTGTGAATTAGAATGTTTTATTCGCATTCAGTGGAGTATTGAAGCTGGACCAGTACAGGGCCATGCAAACCCCACTTTACATTGTTGCCCCGTGGAGGGCCAGCCAGAGTCCTTTAGGGATTGACAAGTTCATCGGAAGAGGAAGACTCCAGTCCGCAGTATGATTGCTGTGTCATTGGTAACCAAACAAAATATGGCAGTCCATGTCGAGGTCCAGGGTGAGTGTCGCTGAGTGTATCGGGGGACAGTGGAAGGTGTTATTCCAGGGCATGATGCAGAGGGCAGAACCAAGCTGAAACAGGCCATATGGGGGAGATGAATGCTACCACTTCATTCTTACCACCACAAAGTCAGATTCATCATCATCTTCGTCCTCTGATGTGTCAGGTGCCTCAAATGTGGGTGGTGGTGTTTAGTCTGCATCACTGTGTGGCACTGACACATCAGGGGCCGGAGGTGGAATGTCTGTCGCACTGTGTGGCACTGACACTTCAGGGGGCGGATATGTGGATGGAGTAGTAGCAGCAGCATTCATCCGCGCCAGGCCTTGTGGCGGCAATGCCATGACGAGGATCTGCAGGCCATGGAAGATCACAGCTACATCTCGCTGGTGTGCAGCCGTGGCAAACATTCTTTCCGCCTGCATCCGCTCCAAGCTCTCCATCATTCTCCTTATGTGTCCCAACTACCGGCTGACATCGCTGGAGCCAATCTGACTAGACAGTTGTTCTTGGCTCAGAGTCATGACTCCAGCGATGTCAGCCATGGATTGTTGGAGAGCATGGACCGGACAGTGGGGGTCCGTTAGGGACTGTAAGTCGTCCCTGATGGGACTTAGACACCCAGGTATGGCATCTAGTTTGGCTGCCATGAGGTCGAACCCCACCCGCAGCTGATCAGCCATCTTCTCCTGGCACCCTAACACACGGCTTTGGAATGCCATGTGTTGGTCGTGGGGGTCCTGGGAGACAGCTGTGGTGGTGGGTGCTTCCTGCTGTGTGGTCTGTGCAGGGGGTAGGGTCTCCTCGATGCAGCTGGGCTGCCCTGCTCCTGGAGGTGGGGTGCCGAAGCTGTCCATGAGCTGTTGGAGGGCGTCGGTGTCGATGTTGGGGAGGTCCTTTTCATCATCAGTGCTGAGTTGTTGGGTCTGCTCTGCAGGAGGTGTTGATTCTCCCTCTGCAATGTGAAGGGGAGATGCAGATTGACATTGTGTTCACATTAAGGGTGGGCGGAATTTGCGTAGTCGCGTTACGCAAAGTTCCGCGAACACGCGGAATTGCTTGTCCCGCCCGTTCGCGATGTGTTTTTGCGTGCTCGCGGGGAAATATCTCGCTAACTTGCCCATGCGGTCGCTAATGGGCGCGGCCATCTTGTTTTTCACTTGTCCCGCCCGTTCGCGATGCTTATTTCCTGTTCCGGGTCGCGTATTGCGTGCTCCCGCCCGTTCGCGATGAGTATTTCCTGTTCGGGAACGCGTATTACGTGTTCGCGACGCTTTTTGCGTACTCGCGGGGGAAATATCACGCGAACTTGCCCATGCGATCGCAATGGGCGCGGCCATCTTGTTTTTCACTCTATTGCTATGGTTCTGGGCCTGCTTTTCTATCCTCCCTCTATCTTTGCAATCCTTTGTTTCTGTACACTTTTTTATATTTTTTTTATTTATAATCTTTCTCTCTATTTTCCTGATTCTATATTTTGACTTTTTTCTACTTTTTGTGACTTTTTCTACTACTTTTTCACTCTTTTTCTATAACTTGCTTTTTTAATTTCTTTTACTTACTTTTCGAATTCCTCCCTTTTCTTTTCTGCCCCCCCCAGTCCCAGAACCATGGCCAAGGGTGTGGGCATGGGCAAGGCCAAGGGCAAGGCTGCTCGCAGCCGCAGCCGCGACCGCCTTCCCTGCGGAAGGCGGCGCCCACACGGGGTGCAGGAACGGGCCTTATTCGGTGAGGTGGAGGTGGTCGCACTTATTTTTTTTGTACAGCGCCACCTCCCCTTAACCCTGGCAGGAGGCGGCAGGCCTGGGTCTGGGTACGGGCTCCGGGAGCGTCGCCAGCGGTGGGGAAAGGTGCGCCGGGCAGTGTTTCGCTGCTCTGGTGTCCGGCGCACCGATACCCAGCTGACGCACCGGTGGTCCGATATCCTGGACCGGGAGCAGGACCTGCTGGACCTGCTAGGAGTGGAGGTCCCGGGGCTTGGTGAGCAGCTATTTAATGTTACTACTTTGTGTTCTTCTGCTCTGTGTTATATATTGTGAATATATATTTTTTTCCGAACAGCAAGAATACTGCTGCTTACATTGCAGGTAAATTACGTTTACAAATCTTTTGTGATTGCTTATGACACAGGTGCTCGGCGCTACTAATCTCTTACTTGTTTGCAATTTTGCGCTTGCTTGGCATGATTATGTAAGAGTTTACTTTAGAGAACTTAAGTTAGGTAATGCTAGAGAGACTCTAGTCCTTCCTTTGTCCTCCTGACACTAAGAAGAGATAGTGGTGGATTGATATGTTTAGTTACTTATAGTAGGTAATTTTTTAGTGCTCTGCGTGACGCATCCTCTGTCACGTCACGTGTTGCTGAGTGCTGCTTACCCCAATCCTTAGTAGAACCTTTTGTAGTTTGTTTAGTGAGTGGTAATAGGCTTATCACTAGCAGAACATCAGCAGCAACCAACCAACAATTTGGTGTATGTAAAAATGTATGCATGTGTCCTCCATCTATGCCTTTTTGAGGAGTAAAATAAATGGAAAAGCAGACTTAGTGAACAGTTGGCCCGTCTGGAATAGGTGGGCTAGGTCAGGTGGTACTTAGGCTTAGTTAGTATTCTGGAATCAGAATGGAACACTGGATTAGTGTTCATAAATAATAACAAGACGGTCCGCGAATCCCACAATACTAGTCGACCAGATTAGATAGGTCAATTTTATTGCAATTGTTGTTTCCATAAATGTTTTTTGGAGCGTTTTTTAAAATATTTTATTTGTTTCACACCAATCATCCATGTTTGTCTCTTTCTTTCTTACATCTTTCATGATCAGCACCCAGGGGCAAGAAGACGGGGTCGAAGTCGGCGGGAGCTGTAGAAGATGCCTCCCAGGGCCAGGAATGCTCCTCTACCGAGGGCTCTGCTGCTGGCCCCAGTAAGTCCTCCTGTTGTTAATATTAATAATTATACTTCCCTAACTTTTACTGCACCTTATTTTTTCCGAACTATTATTTCGATTTCCTAATTCTATTTTTTACAAAATCTTCTTCGATCAAGACAATCTGTTTCTAAATTCTTGTTATCCCTGCCTCTAACTGCCTCTGCTATGACTCTCTGTACTACTACTATTAGTCTGTCTGTAGCTAAGCTTTCCCAGTTGGCCACTCTTTAATTAAAAGGTTTTAAATAAAACTCAGATTCACCAATCACTATAGCCACTGAGTCCAGTCCTTTGGGTTGTCCTCTTCTAGTCTTCTTAATCTTGAGGCTTTTCGACAATTCCCACCAACAAAATGCCCAACCAGATATTTTACTATTTTTAATAGGATAGGACATACTATTACTACTACTGTTGCAGGTATTCTGCACATACAGAACTATGCACAAGAAAATAGGACGTTGGTGATAGGAGGTTGGACCTTCCTCACACCTCACCCACAATCCCCTGACCGACTAGCTATAGTGTCTCATTAGCTCCCCGAACCCCCCGAAGATACCCAATGATTAGACAACCCAGAACATAAAACTACACTCCCGACCTCTCAGAGTCGTGGAAGCAATGCACAGTGCACACCCTTTTGCTCACTCACTCGTGTAAGTCCATACCAAACACCACAGAGTCTATGTAAGTTCAAAAGGTTTATTTTCAACTAACAAGCTCTGTACGTTGTTCTATAATGCAGTATACGAGCCAGCACCAACACCAAAATGCATAAGATTAAAACAATAAACATTGTTACAACTACAAGTCCATAGAAGACAAAAGGGGAAATCAATCATGATGATAACTGAACAGTGGTGGAAGTACCACCCTTCCCTTGGTAGGAATATAGTTTATATAAAATTATAAATGAAGATCTCTGAGCGAATTCTGGGGGACCCCTCACCTTAGAAGAACCTAGAAGTACTGGTTACATCATAAGCTCTGCAAAGCTCTGGTTCGTAGAAGGGAATCTTCCGTCTGTTATGAGAAAAATGGTGCGCGTTAGTATTTTGCAAGCATTTCTCAGTCGTGCCAAAAAGTGTAGCATGTTTTGGCTAAGCAATACGGACTGACCACCAGAACTCCATAACAAAGTGGCTTGTTTTTCGACCTTGTACGCAGCGCTCAGACAGTAGCAGTATGATCTCATGTGGGCTCAAAGGCGTCTTACACAACAAGCTGCGAGGTAACGTGCGTAAAAATAAAAGACACAAAGCTAAAATGGTTGCATGGCTCAGGGTAACTTAGCAAAGACTAGAATGACCCTAGTAGGGACCATGATATAACACTAATAGTGTCTACTGTACTCTAGTACCCAATTTGTACTAGTGATGTATGTTGTATATGTATTAACTTTTTTTTCAATCTTGCTAGTGAAAAAGAATAAATAGGGGGAATGTGTATATGGCATTTAAAAAATGTGTAATGTTTTTTCTAGGCATACTACCGACCACCAGTGCCGGGGCCAGCGCCGATGGCGACGCGGCCATTTTGGAGGGAGCAGGAGATGCGGCAGTTGCAGGACCTGCAGGGAGTGAGCCAGCAGCAGTGGCGGGCAGTGGTAAGTTATATTCCTTACTTATTGACATTACACTCGCTGCAAGGGTGTACACTGTACTGTTGAGACTTAGTAAGTAAGAAGTTGTTGTGAACAACGGTTGAAGAAGACACCCTTTACTTAGCATTAGCAATAGCATTAGCAGCGGGAGTTGAGTAACCAATGGCCTCTTCTATCTGACTTCAACTCAGCTGTGAAAGTTTTATGGAGAAGACTAAGTCAGTTCAGATTACCTTCATGGATGTGTTGAACGAAAAGGGAAAGAAGGGTGGAAGGAGGAAGGACGGGCGAGATGTAATATTTATGACTGCCAGAAAAGGATACGTGGGATGCATGCATAGGTGGCTGATAGGAATCAGATGCATGGGTGGTTGAAGGATGGGTGGAAGGTGAAAGAAAAGATGCCTGCCTGGGTGGGTGAAACTGTATGGGTGGATAGCAAGAATCCTCAGTGGTGTTTGGGTCAAACTCAAAGCCAAGGGAAGCAAGGAAGGAAGGACACATGGGTGGTGGTTTAAAAAAAAAGAACAAATGTTTGTTGTTGGTGAAACAAACTAAGATTTGTTGAGAGATTAGGAAGAATGATAGACGTTTACTTTGAATGAATGGATGCCTGGATGGTATTCATCAAAGCTAGCATAGGTGGAGACTGTCTCTGGATGAAGAGTCTTAGTTTGAAGAGAATGTAAAAGAAAACATGCCAGAGTAGCAAATGCGAGGAGAATATATGTTGTATTTTTAGAATACTCCCTTGACTTACAGTAGTTTGCAAGCACAGCATATATATTGTGTATGTATGTAGTTATCAAGCGCCTTCCTCCGACTCAGAGGACAACTCCCTACCTATGTTAATTTTTTTTCCGACTGTGTCAGCCAGCCTGCCATGGGTGGCCTATCGGCTGGTTACACAATCAATCAAAACAAAGTACCTCATGTCGTCCCATATATAAGCAATGATCATTGGATCAGATATCATCTGCCTTTTTGTAGTAGTCAGGGCAGGGTGAAAGTGAAATTAAGCAGTTGCCCTTGATGTAACAGAGTATGGCCATTGGCCAGTGCCACCCGTAATAGAAAAATACGAGCTTCCCCACCTGCAGACAGTAGTAAATAAAACTAACGTGAGTCTGCGTCATGACTCGAGTATGTTTGTCTTGGGCGCAAGCTGACTGACCTGGCATGCCGGCGGCGGCTACAACAAGGTTACGTTAATTTTGCAAAACAAGAGAGAAGAAGAAGACTGGTGTACTGTGTACTCGAGTACATACATAGTGCTAGTATAATGCCTGAAACTCCCACAAATGTTACAGGCCGAGGAAGTGGGAGGATAGATACATACCACAAATGTTATGTACTGTGCTTGCTCGTGCTACTGTGCCACTATGTGTTGAATTAATTTGTGTTACTGTTTTGCTAAGAGTATTGCTTAGTAGTTTTTTTTTCTTTCTTGATATAGCTACTCCTTCCCAAGCAAAACCATCCAGGAAGGAGTTGGCAGTCATGGCCCGGCACCGGAAGCTGGAGGCCATCTGCCAAGAATACCGGCGGCTGGTGGCTCTGGAGGAGGAGGAGGAGGAGGCGGCGGCAGCTGCAGCCTCCTCCAATGCCCCGGGCCCCAGCCAGGCCCCTCCAGTGGTACAGAGCCGCGGTCAGGCAGCCGCCCGCCGCCGCACTTCCACATCCAGCACTGCTGCCCCCCCCTGTGGATGCAACTGCAGGGCATATGCGCGCTGCATGCTCCTCCGGAATGCGCGTCTAGAGGAGCAGTTAGAGGAGGTGAAAAAGAAGATAAAGGTCCTGGAGAAGGAAATCCGAAGAGCCTGCCGATAACTTGACCCTGTTGGATTGCCCCTTTTTTAATCCTTTCTTTGGTGGGTGGGAATTGGGCGTTGCGTTGGGGCTTATGGACATTTTGGACATTGGTTGGACTTTCTCGTTTTGGACATTGGTTGGGGTTAGGGAGAGGGGTGGGTGGGGTTTTGTGGGATTTTTTTACATAGTTTATTTTTGTTAGGGTATTAAATTATATTTATACTTATAGCAATACCTTGTTAATGTTTTGTGGGGGGGGTTACTGTTTTACGTCACATGGTTTCCTTGCTGCTGCAGGGCTGCACCCAGTGTTTGATTTAATAATCTGACCATTTTGTAACACACAAACAGATAGATGCGGTACCCCTCACTGAGTGACTTGTCCTACTAGTACTTTCAGTCTCTCCTCCTAGTCCATTATTATACCTCCCCCAAACTTCTTATCTTACCTGTGATTGATGTTTAAGTTAGGCACAGCGATGGCTGCATGGCGGTGATGTTTTGGTTTCCCAAGAGAATGGAGAAGATGCCATGGTTGTGGTGGTAGTAGTAGACACTGGCAGTAGCATTTGCAAAAAAAGAAAATGAGACAGTCAGTCGCATGAGAGAGACTCTGGGAGGAGTAGTAGAACGAAGTAAATAAAACATAATGGTGGCGGGGATAGCCTAGTACAACAAGTTACAAACTGTAGTTGTGTCGAGTCACTCGACACAAGCGTAACCTTTAGTGCTGTGTAGGAGGATGTTGATGAATCCAATCGATGCCGGAAATTAATTATGATGGATTAGGTTCCTTTGGAAAAAAAAATTTACTTGCAAATATACTAAGCATGGGTGGGCAAGCAGAAGAAGATCATCGCCTTGCCTTGAAATTGAATTAGTGTTGCTTTCACCACATCCGCCCCAGCATGTATGTGATCAATTATTGGTGTACAATTCATTTAGTCACACCTCAATATAAATCACACAGCCCGGGGGAAGAGGGTTAGGGTTTGATGTATGGTTGGGAAGGGGGTTTGGGGAAAGGTTTGAGAAAGAAAAACATTACACATGGACAAACAACAAAACACAATCTTGGCAGACGACCATATCCATAAATCTGTTAAGGGAGAAAAAGCAAATGCATGCATGATGATGATAACTTGATGGTTAATGATAATAAGTAGTACTTACTAACTACTACTAGACAATTAGACAGTACAGGGCAGCAGTATATTATGCAATTTGCTTTGCCTGTCTGCCCTCAGAGAGACCCAAATTGCATAGTTTCTGTTCTGTTGTACCGGGCTTACTTTTAAAAATAGCAAAGAAAATGAAAAAATAGCTGTAGGGATGAATTATAAGCAGAGAGCAAACATAATAGCAACAACAGTCGTAATGTTTGAAGATAAAAAATGAATCAAATTATTTAAAAGATGATGAATGTTGATACTGTTACTGTATGTTATCCTGGTCAAATTGGGGAGTTGCATCTCGGCATTCCTCTTGGTCCTCCTCCCTTCCATGGATGCTCCGTTCATCAATCTTGGGTGCCGCCACTGCCTGCCTGGCTGAAGCGGATTGGTAAGGTAAGTGTGAGTTGTTTTTCCCAGTATAGCACAGGGTAAGGGCCGGCCTGTAATTGTAGATGGAAAAACAAAAGGGATATTGAAAAATCAAGGAGAAAAAAATGCATAAATTACAGTGGAGTGCAACAAGAACACTTTCAGAGGCGGCGCTGATACATCATGTCTACTCTGTTTCCAGCATTAACCTACAACAACAACAGGACAGAGCAGGCCCACGGCACCCGTGACCCATCCTCCATTTAGCGTACATTTTTTTACTGAGGCAGACAAAGCACATATACAGCAACATAGCATTTTACAAATCAAGTGACTAAATCAATGCACCGCTGTCAGTCATACCACTACACTCGACTCCACCACACACAGACATGTAGGTTTGCTGTGGTTGTTGTTGACTTGTTTACCTTTTATGCCACTCATGAAACGCCCTGACTTATTCCATCAATAATCTCCGATCCTACTGAGTGACTGCGAAGATACTATGTCACTGTGGTCATCATCATGGTGTTGTCCAACTCAGTGTGCAGTGTACAGAGTGAGTCCACATTCCATATTCAAAATGCAATGGATCGGCCTGCAGTAGAAGTACAATTTTGTTATTAAAAAACAAGAAGGGAAACATTGACTTGAGTTACTTTTAGTGTGTAGATTAAATAATAGTACACAATGAATTCACTTCATGCACAACAAACAACAACAACACAAATCACTCAGTCAGCGTCCAATGCATGCCATCATTCATTACCTGTTCGTTCTCATCTTAAGTTAAGGGGCAGTCTCTCTCGGCTCGGAAAGGAGGATAGCTATAGTAGTCATCATGTTCCACTTCTTTTGGAGGGACTCAACAAGGCAACATTGTCTTTTTTCTTATATTATTCTACATCCAATCATCATCTGGATTGAGGGAAATGGATTTAGGGCGAGTCAGGAGGATGGAGGAGCAGGACTCGGAGGAGTGGACTTAAATGCAGACAGCTGCAACTGCAAAATGGCAATAAAAAGACTAGAAGATGGTGGTGATGGATTTGTTGTGATTCGAAGTTTCGAACCAGAAAGACAGACACACACAAATAAAAGTTAATAAGGAAGGAAGAAAGTAAGAAGTTCAAGCCTAGTTGTCAGGGAAGTATAGCTCGTCCTCAAACTCTGGGGGTTCAACCAGAAGTAGGTAATCATCATCTAACACACTACTTCCGTCACCTAAGTTGCTGTCCTCATCTTCCTGCGTTGATTCATGTAGTGTGTAATTCGGTGGTATAAAGTGCTGATTCATTTTGATCATGGTTAACCTCTCCACGTTTTTGGGCGAGAGACTGGTCCTTTTTACTGTTACAATGGCACCAGCAGCACTGAAAACACGTTCAGAAGAGACACTTGTAACAGGGCAAGCCAGATAATTTATCGCCAGCCTGCTCAGCACTGGCCATTGGTTCCTTTTCCCATACCAATACCGCAATGGGTTTTGATCAAAGTAGACCTCTGTTGGGTCATCCAGATAGGCCTGGACCATCCGCTCAATGTTCAGGGGTGCTACAGTTTGTTTGGCCTCTTTTATCTTTGCATCAGCACTGGACCTAGCAAGCCCTTGCTGTAAATACCAATCCTGTGCTGATTTTACTGGGGCTGATGATTCGGTTCTTGCTGTTGTTGTCGATAGTGTTGGTGACCGCTCTGAGCCAAACTCACTGCCCTCAGGCTCTGAAGTGGAACTTGATGCCGGATGCCCCGCTGCAGTACTTGTTGTGGGTTTGAGTAGCGGGCCTTTAATTGCCAGCCGTTCATTTTCAAAGTGACTGGCTACCTCAGCTATCCAACTTTTGTACCGGGCAATGTCTACTTCTGAAAAAGGAATTAATGTCTTACTGTTCAGTGCCGATTTGTACCATGGATCCAGAATTGTGGCACAAATGTAATGTTGTTCTGAAGCAATCTTAGTTTGCACCCTTGTCTTTTCAGCTAAGCAACGGGATAAGCTCTCCACCAACTCATATGCTTCTTTTCTTTCCTCCACACCTATGTACGCTTCAGACACCTCCTTCAGCTGTTGCTGTAGCATGTGCAACAATGGGATAGTTTGGCCCATAGTACAGTCCTCCTTGCTGACTTCACGTGTGAAGACCTCGAAAGGAAGAAGCATCTCTGTCAGGCATTTAACTAGGCACCATTGGTCCATCTGAAGGATCATGCCTTTCACAGTAGCATCCCCTCTTTGCATGACATATTCATTGATTGGTCTGTACTGCTCAAACAGACGGTCAAGCATGTAATAAGTTGAGTTCCAACGTGTTGCCACCTCCTGGATGAGTGCTTTGACTGGCATTCTATATTCACGTTGAATGATCCTCAGCTTATTCCGGGCTTTAAAAGAATGGCTGAAATGTGTGCATATTCTTCGGCAGGTGGTCAGTAAGTTGTTGACTATGGCTTCTTTTTTCAGAAAGTCTTGAACAATAATGTTAATGCAGTGCGCCAAACACGGGACCCTGAAATAGGCACCATCCTCCATGGCCTTAAGTACATTACTGCCATTATCCGTGGCAACAAAACCAATGTTAAGCCCTCTTGGGCGCAGCCATTCAAAGACCTTGCTGTTAAACTCTTCCAAAATGTTTGCAGCAGTATGAGATTTCTCCATGGCGAACATGGCTACAGTTGCATGTTTCCGAGTAGCATTAAAAATAATAGCAGTGTCAACAAGACCTGCTTCAGATATTGTTTCTCTAACCCCCACAAAAGAGATCCAGTGTGCAGTGATGCACATGTAATCAGTGGCTTGGCAACTGGTCCACATTTCTGTTGTCAGGTGGATATTGTGAACAGCACTCTGCTGCAAAGCTTGTCCAAGCAATTCCAGCACATCGTGATGTAGTGCTGGAACAGCAACTCTGGCGAAATAGGTCCGGCTGGGAACCTTCCATTTAGGGCAGATGGCTGACACAAATTCAAGGAAACCCACCCCTTCCACAAAAGAAAAAGGGAGAAGGTCCAGCGCTAACATTTTAGCCAGCTTCGCATTGTACAAATGTGCCGTTGGGTGGTTGCGTTCGTACTGCCCCTCCGACCTAAGCATGCTGTCAATGGTAGGCTGGAATATTTTCCTTTGTGGTGCAGCTTTCTTCTTGAACCCAGTTAGGCTCAACGTCAACAACGCACTTTTTTTCATTGCAGTACTCTGTTGCCTTGGTGTCTCAGCCTGACTCTTACTACGGTGCCACTGAGATGTTCCTGAGGATGTGGGCGGTACCACTACACTGCTGGGGACAGGGCTAGAAATGTCTCTCTCTTGTTCACCTTCCACCGCGATCATATCTTCTTCATCCCCACCAACAGCAATGGGTGTAGTTTTACTTTTTTGTAACCCGAAGTAGGTGAGCCTCCCACTGGATCATGTGGTGTCTTTTTAGATGAATTGTTTGGCCTCCGGTACCATAGTTTGTACCAAGCTTACCCCGACTAACAGCGTGTCGACAAATTGAGCATATAGCAACGTTCTCCTCCTTACTGCTAACCGAAAAGAAGTCCCAAACTGGGGAGGTGAACGTTCTGGTGCTGCTGGAGGTGCCACTTTCAATGCCAGATGAACTGGAGGGTGGGCGTTGAATTTGACTCTGTGTACTTACAATACCACTACCTACTGAGGTGGTGGTTGAGCTGGATGTAGGTCCCTGCCGGGCCTTAGCAAATGCAAATATGGAAGCTGAAGGTGGTGTTACCTGTCTTGGTGGTATCCATGCTACATCCCTCGCAGCGATTTGGGATAAGGTAATAATGTTGGTCTCCATCTCCACTGGGCCGGGAGTGATGTTAATGATGACTGGCTCGTCATCATCATCCCCCTCTTCTACATCTACCTCCATAACTCTAAGGCTTTCTGGAACCTTCCTTTTCCCTAGCCTTGTCTTGTGATGTGCATCACTCTCAGACTGAGCTGGTGGCTTCCAAGTGGCATCTAGATCATCAGAAACGGGGCTTGAAGAAGAAGTTGATGGACTAAGCCTCCTTTTCCTTGCTGGGGATCTGGAAGACAATGGATCTTCTGAAAGAGTGGCTTGCTCCTCTTCATCTGCAGGAAGCTCGATTTCCTGAACTGCCCCTACTTCAGGAGGAACAACTACTATTGTGGGCTGTTGTTGCGGCTGTTGTTGCGGCTGTTGTTCCGGCTGTTGTTGCCCACTTATCTGCTGAGTTTCCGCCTGCGTTGATTGGGTACTACTTTGCGATAATGACATTTCAACATCACTGCTCGTTAGTAGACCTGCTACCTCTGCGACACTCATGGGCTTGGGCCTAGGTTGGTGGGGTGGGCCCGCTGATGCGGAGGTGCTGCTCCCAGCTTGGTCCCCGGACACCGCTGATGCAGGCGTAATTTTTTGTTTCCCAAAAAACATATTGGCCGGCACACCAGTCTTGGTAAGTGGCAGTGCCACTTCCTTCTTCTGTTCCTTCTTCTCACTGGCAACTTTCTTGGTACTGGAGGACCTGGTACCTTTCTTTGGGGCCATCTTCTTCCTTCCGATGTCAGCAGGACTCAGGTGCACAACTTGCAGAGATGTCTGTGGTCACACGTGGAAGTGACATGGTGCGCAGCAGGACTTCTGTCTGGCAGTTACGACGCCTCCTCCTCTGTCTTTTTGTGCACCTAAAAGCAAAGAAGCCAGGAGAAGAACATCAGTGAAATGTTGCATTTGTTGTTGTGGTTCAATTACTACTAGTACAAACAAACAAATCTAATATATAACTTAGTGTGTGGTGGACGGTCACACTTGTTAGTGTTATATTATTAAATTTTATTAACTCGGTTTAAGTTATAAAAAAAAACATAACAGTGTAGCCATTTGTGAGACTTTGACAACAAGGGCTTTCATGGTATAATGTGTACACTCAGGAAGGATAGGAAAGAAGAAGAACAAAACAAAAATACAAATGTAATGGAAATGGAACCTGTTTGGCATTAATTTGCTCATCACGTCATTCAGGGAGCTGCAGCAGGCAAAGGGGATGGATGGAAGCAGTAAGCCAAGACGAACATAGGAAAGATATGCAGGCATATATGGCAAAAGCAGCACACTTATAACTACCACCAGAAATGGCCACCAGCCACATGGACACTCACAGTCACAAGCAACAAGCAGGCGGCCTGGAAAACAATGAACTGAAACAGGCCTATAATAGCCAGGCAAAGGAGGTATGCTAAACAACACAGTTTTGATGCAATAAAATGAAAAAACGAAAATCCACAGGACTAAACAAGGTGTGCAAGTTACACAACAAACACACCACACACAACAAAGGCATTTATTTAACACACACCAAAAAAGTGAAATACCCCACCAAAAACACATTTTGCAATTCAATCCAATGCCATCCATGCCCTAAATGATGTTTAAATTCAACAGAACACACAGAAACAGTTGTTTCATGCACCCATGACTACCTCTGAGATTACTGGATGAAAGGCCTGTTGGCAGATTAGGCCACAAGCATGCAGGCCTATGGCAAAAGCACCCTGCCTGGCTTCAAAATGGCCGCGAGCCACATGGCCAGGCCCACAACAACAAGAAGCCTTTGACTACCTCTGGGCCTACTGGCTACTCACAATAAAAAAAAAAAAAATGATGAAAAGTACCAAAATTGTAGTTGCAGCAACTGCACTGCCCCAATCAAACAAACAACACCAACTTACTTGTAAAATCTCAAATCCAAAAGTCCTCAAATCCAAAAGTCCTCAAATCCAATGATATATGATGCAGCAGACACAAAGAGTGATCCTTCCAGCTCCTAATCCAAATGAAAGTGAACAGGACATGGACAAAGCACTGAGAGGAGCCTGCTGGACAGGAACAGGAAGTTGGAGACTCTGGGGCACTTCCTTACTCTCCCAAAAAGGACTCCTTGCACCAAAAAGTACAGCCAAATGTCAATCTGAGGAGTTTTTTTCATCCAAATCATCATTTTCGAGAAGGTTTTATGCTGCTCCAGATATTATTCTTCTCCAGATTGCAAATTTTGCGTGTTCGGCATCGCGAGCTTAACCAAACTTCCGCCGGATGTCTGATGGCGCGTCCGAATGATGTGTTCGCGATCGCACACTCTCACAGGATCGTGCAGCCGGCTACCAAAATCTCGTGGCGCACGCGAACAGATAGGAAAACTCGTCGGCGAACGCAGGGATCCCGGTAAGTCGCTACCGCGTGCGCGAAAACGCATTTTTAAAGCGCGAACAAGGAAATAATTCCGCTACGCCGCGGATCGCGGAATTTTCGGCAATTCCGCGTTCTCCGCGGAATTGCCAAAATTCCACAAATTCCGCGAGCGGAGTGGAATTTACCGCCCAGGGTTAGTTCACATGTATGTTCACGCATTGTACAAGTTTACTAACAGACTGCATGACAATGTACATTGTGACTGTTTGTGAGGGGGCGCGCTTACTGAAGCAAAGACTCACCGTCAGGGGCACGAGTATCCTGCTTGGACCCATAGTGGAAAACAGCCTCTCGCCAGCAGCCCTTTCCAACAGCTGTGAGGGGAACGGCTTCCTCGTATCAACTCAGGGCGTGCACTACACTTCCCAGCAGGCTTTGGTGGAGGCGCCTGCTGGGGACGTCACGCTGAGCGCCAGGAGCCGCCAGGCTCGGCGATAAGACGCCCACAGGCACACCGCAGCACGGGACGTGCGCGGGCAGCGCCCGGGCGAAGCCCGGGCCAAGGGCGGGCCCGTCTGAGCCCGTCAGGGGCCGTAAGAGGCCGGGCTGGGCCACCCCCCCTTATTTCCTGAAATATCCATCGGATTGCCCCATACATACACTACAGTCCAGGAAAGAAGGTATTGTTACGAGTGACTTTATTTACTCATATGGACTGAGCTTAAGAATACTGAGGCAGGATCCTAACAGACTGAATTTGGTAGAGCACAGGAATCTACTTGAGGTGTACGGGCAGGAATACAATTTTGGGACTGGTGGTAGCCAATTGTAATTAATCGTGTAGTGTTTTGTCTAAATTACTGTGAAGGACCTGTAATTTATAATGAATAGGCGTAAATCTCTTACTGGGCGGGGGGTGGTGGGAACTTTAGATGCGTTTTTAACGAGGGCAGAGTCAGCGTTAATCCATGAAATACAGCTTACTGAGCGCAGGCTCTCGTTGGAACCACAAAATCGCACAGTATGTCCTGCAGTAATTTCCCCCGCAGTAGAAAGCCCTCATAACAGTAACCCATGTATAACCTTAATGTCCCAGTCTATTGTAGAGGATCCAGCGGATCCAGAGGATGCAGTCTCAATAGAAAATCCAGAGATTAGTAACAAAAGGCCTAGGCCTAGGCCAAATGTGACCACCAGAGGCCAAAAGGCTAAATCCACTGATTGTGATAGACTTACCCCCCCATCTAAAAAGAGAAAGGGACAGGGTATAAACAAACTAAGAAACTCTGTAAAAAATCAGGCCTGTAAGAGTAAGCCTGTGGGTAAGACACCACATCAAGAGCAGGTCCTAATTACGAGTGGTCAAGATAGCTCACGTCCAGGATTTCAGTCTGAAACTGGGTGGGAGTACTTTTTGTCAAAACTTGAATCTAAAGTGGGGCTTATGCTGGATCCATTAAAGCAAATGGTAACACAAATCAACAACAGGCTGGCATCACTGGAGAGCTCAATGAACACCAACCCGACGGTGTGTAGCTAGTGTAGCCAAACAGTTCACCCGTGCTCAAATAGAGCATTGCAACGTAGCCATGTCTTAACTAGCCACGAGAGTGGGGTTGTACGACAGCAGCAGATACAGCCAGATCTAAATAATCCAAACGCCCGGACTAGATCAGAGTCGTTGCGAGTAAGAGCACCCAACGCTTCCCATAATCAAGCGCAGGCAATTCATGATAGGCAAGGTACATCACTAGGGACAGGGAGAGGGAGGGTGGCAGAGGATTCCATGCAGACCACCGCTACGGCAGATATGCCCGCTAATACAAAAGGCAATGTAACAGCAAGGCAGGAATGTCCATTAGAAATTAGGAACTTGAACCTTCCGCCCGAAGCAACACCATATACCGTAATCCTAGCGAATGTTCCCCCACTTCCAACTGGAACTGTAGAGCATTGGACAACTTTGAGAAATAAGTCTCTTTATTTCCTGGGGGCAAGGACCGGGCTTACTAACACCTTATTTGCCGAATTTAAAATGGCTAGAAGAATTGCCTGGGTAGGAGGATCTAGTAAATCCCTGTCAGGAGATTGTATAGTGCTAACATTTGGCACATCTAACCTGACTAAAACCATATTGGAGAGAGTTGGATCCAGATACGTCTCTATACGGGGATAAATATCCTACCACTGGGCTTTTTTTTTATCAACTTCCCAGGCGCCCACAGCACAGTGAGACAGAGAACTGGTTAGGAGGGTTTCAACAAAGATTCCCTATTCCAACTAGTAATCAATTTGAAGCTCTAAGCTCTCTGGGGGAAATTGATTGACTGAATACGGGGGCATATCATGCTGCCGAGAATATTGAGGAAGAAAGGTTCATCGGGGAGGATCTTTCTCCATTTGGGAGAAGCAACAAGATGCGTGAAGCTAGTAACCATTTAAGACCAGGGGGTGAGCGAGCGAGGGGTCAAGAGAAGGGTAATGAGGTATTCTTACCTCTTAACGCCACTCCTATCATGCAAACACTAGAATTGACTTGCTCTGGTGATAGTAACAACTCCAGGCACACTCAACTGCCGTCGTCATTGAATGGTGATGTGCCCCTCTGCGATATCATTTTCTGGAATATCGCGGGGCTGCAGTCGAAAATAGATAACCCAGAGTGGCATAAGTTCATTCAAGACAGAGATATAATAGGCCTACAGGAAACCTGGGTCAATGAGCCACTTCATATCAATGGTTTTAAAATCTTTAATACACCGGCCGTGAAAGGCCTTGGGGGCAGGCTTAAGGGCGGCCTGAGCCTGTATATTTCTAATAAGTTGGTAATTACTAAAATACAGGCATTTTTGAGTAGCAGCTTTCATCAGATAATTAAGGTGTCCATACCTATGAACCAATGTGTAATACTAGTAAATTTTTATAATAATGTGATTTCAACAGAACTTTGTCTGGTTTTAAAAAATGTAAGTGAGGAACTACATGTAATTTGTAATGCTAGTCCTGCTAATGTTGTGATAATTATGATGGGCGATTTTAACTGCGCAATGTGCCCCATTGAGGACAAGAGATTATGTGGTCATATACGTGAGGAATCAACTCATTTAACTCATTTTTGCCATTCCCCGGCGGGAGAACTGTTTAATGAATTTTTAGCTACATATGACCTAGGCTTTGTAAGCGAGCTTATGGAGCCCCCAGTAACGATGCCTTACACCTATAATGGAAGAGGTGCTTCTACAATTGATTATATACTAGTCTCCCATAATCATGTTCTAAGATTACATTGTTTTGAGGTCGACCAGAATTCTTTAAGTGACCACTTCCCGCTACACCTGGTTGTTGCTTTACCTGTAAAGAAGGTATCCAATATAAACAAGGACAGAGAGGAAGCGGGTGAATTGACCTTAGACAAATTTAATGGGTATACACTTAAATGGTCAAAGGTGGATCCCACAGAAATAACTAGATCTCTTGTGGTTAACTGTAAGTCAGCAATCGAAACTTGCCTGTCTGAGACAGCACCTGCGGAAAGTATAGTAGCATCTTATGCTGAAATATCGTACGCCCTTAAGAAATTATTATTAGTGCAATATCGCAAGAAAATTAAGGACTTAGGCTGGTTTAATTCAAGATGCACCCAAGCCTACTTCAACTTAAAACTAGAATCACATAGGCATCCTAGAATAGTGGATAACATTAGACTTGCAAGACTGGAATACCGACAGGCACTAAAGGAAAGGAAGAATACCCTGAGAAACGAAGCATGGGAAGCCATGCACACAGCGGCAGTTTTGAAGGATAGCGCAGCTTTTTGGAGGGCAGTGAAGACACTATTCCTAACCACACATGAAGGTCCATCAATAGCCATTGCCATTTCAGAGGAGGAGTGGATAACCCACTTCGCACAGGTATATAATGGTACTGACGCTTCCTATATTAGACCTGATGATGAACAAGAGAATGACCACCCAAAAATGAATTTAAATTTCACTCTAGATGAAGTGATTAGAGCGCTACATGGGAGTAAGACCGGTAAAGCACCCGGCCCGGATGGCATCCCGATAGACTTGTTTAAATTTAACGTTACTTTATGGGGGCCTATTATAACACAGGTCATAAACGCAAGTTGTCAAACAAAACTGCCAGAAACCTGGGGTGGGTCATTAATAGTACCGATTTTTAAAAGGGGATCGCCAGAATCCGGGCTGTTATAGACCGATCTCTTTATTAGATTCAATGGTGAAAGTGGTGGGCGTGTGATTTTAGAACGCTTGCAGGAATGGTCAGAAGAAAATAAGATTTTAACTGACTTACAATATGGCTTTCAAAAGGGGCTTGGAACTACGGAGCAGTACTTAAATTTGTCTCTACTTATAGGAAAATACACGAGGGCAAAAAATAGTAGATTGTATATGGTCTTTGTAGACCTTACCGCTGCTTTTGACTCAGTAAAACATGCAAGATTGTGGGAAGTTCTTGAGGACCTGAAAGTAGACCCTCAAACTATTGTCTTTTTAAGGAATCTTTATAGCAGCGCATCAGCTAGTGTACGTTTTGGAACAGGGAGGGAACATACAGCTAATTTTCCCGTTAGAAGGGGGGTGAGGCAGGGCTGCGTGCTGGCCCCCTTTCTTTTTAACTTGTATACGAACGGGTTAGGAGAAGCATTAGCTAGAACAACACATGACTTTCCCCATGTTGCCAGCGGACCCATCCCGGTACTCCTTTATGCGGATGACGCAGTTATGTTGGCAAGAACTCAAATTGCCCTCCAAAGGGTCCTTAATGAATTCTTTGTTTTCATGAAGGATCTAGGTCTTAGTATCAATATCTCAAAGACATATGTAATGAGATGTGGCCATGGACCTATGCGAGCGAAGGACATTTTTGTTGAGGGGCAGAAATTAAGCTCAACCAAGAGCTTTTCATATTTGGGCGTCTTGTTTAACCAAAACGATTCGTGGGCCCAAACTATAACGGCCAAAAAACTGATGCTTATCCGGACATCGAATGCCTTGGTGGGGTTTTCTAAAAAATTGGGCCGGAAACCCCCTGCGGAGGTGATTCAAATTTATAAAGCGAGGTGCATCAGCTCCACGATGTATGGAGCAGGGGTTTGGGGACTAGCAAACACAATGCAGCTGCAGCAAGTGGAGAATTCTTTTTTAAGATTTATATTATCCGTTCCCCCGAGCACATCAACTTTTATTTGCCATGAGTTGGGCCTCCCTTTTTTATCAGATCTAATTAAAATAGAACCGATACTATTGTGGCATAGTATCTGGATTAAGGAGCAGACACAGTTAAATCGGGATATTCTTGCTGATTGCCTTAAACTAGATGGAGCGTTAAAAATACCATGGATCAGCTTTGTTCGGGATTTTATGACTGATTTAGGGCACATAGAGTATTTTACAAACCCAAGCTCCTTACAGAAAATTTCGCGGGAAGCACTAAAAAGGGAGGGGCTCTGCATGTTAGAAGAGGCCAGACTGTCTAGTGAACTCACTAAACCTACTGTTAACTATCATCAAATTATTTCAACTACCTTTGGAATGGAGCCATACTTGTCATATGTAATTGTTACTTTTGATAGAATGTTATTGGCTAGATGTAGGTTAAATATATTCCATAGAATGGTCTCGTGGCCCAAAATGAGCGATTGGTCGAGACAACTTGCACCGTGTCCATGCGATAACCACTCACGCCAGTCTACAATCCACACCGTTCTTTTCTGCAAATTTTATTCTGAATTAAGAAAAGTCTGGCTGGTCCTGCTCTTAAAAACTTATGGCCTAAGACAATGTCGCCCTGCTTTTTTAAAACTTCAGTTACTGGACAAATATCGTGTAGTATGGAGACTTATCATGTTTTTAAAGAGAGTATTTTATTTAAGGAAAAGTTTAATTACTACTGTTGAATTATAATTTTTACTCGAATGGTTTTAATTCTTCATGAAATAATACTGTCCATTTTTATGATTGCGTTTTGCCCAATATGATAGCTGCTATTATGTATTTTTTGTTTTTACTTAATTGAATGCAATGTAAAAACGACTTTTAAATTTGTGCTTTTATGATTGTAAATTTGTAACAATCGAATAAAGCTTTATGAACTGAACTGAACTGTTTGTGAGGAGATGCCTATTTGATGCGGGACAGTTGACATTTCTACACCATCAGGGATGTGAGGTTGTACTTGTACATTATCATCTCACAGTTTCCTGCTATGCCAAATGCGAATGGCCATTTTCTACACACAAGCGGCAGCAGTTGTGTCCTCTGTTCTGTTGTAAAAGTGTTGTAGTTTGTACCACATTGTTGTCAATGTTGAGGTGCTCTGATTCTTATGTGTGTGTGCTGCATTGTGGGTGTGTTGCCTCTTCAGCTCTGATTTGGCTGGCCCTTATCCCTTTCAGGCGGTGTGCCTTTCACTTCTGTGCTTAGACAGTGCTGAGATATTGCAGACTTGGGTAAATTGGGCTCTTGGTCGGAGTTGTGACTCTTGGGCATGGTTTGTCTGCAGATGTGCTATACTTAATTGTACATGTGTGCCATTGTGCCCATCTCTCCCCGTCCCCCCAGTCCCTGGTCGTTACTCACCCTGTTGCTGTTGGCTCAGGTCATGTTGTGCAGTGTCCGGTCCCCCAACTCCTGCCACCGTCTCCCCAATGATGACTCGGGTCACCATTTCTTCCATCTCATCCAGCTCCTGGTGTGTCGCTGGACTCCCACCTCCAGTCTACATTGCTGCTTTCAGGTTGGCTGCGAGTTTCAGCTTGGTTTTGCGCTTCACATCAGTCCAGCGCTTCTTGCAGTCGTCCACTTCCCTTCTCTTCACTCCGACTGCATTCACCTTGGCCAAGATGGACTGCCATATTGTATTTTTAGTTGCCAATGACACAGTGGAGGTGATGAACAGTTGGTGGTGGTGTTCTATCACCTCCGTAATGAGGATCTGGTTTTCCTGCGTACTGAAACACGGTTTCCTCTTCTTCTTCTCCTTGCCCTTCCCTGACCCCGAGGTCCCAGGCTGGTCCTCCGTGGGGCTTGTGGGGTTCTGGTTGTCCTCTGTAGTTGCTCCGGCTACCTCCATGGTGCTTCGCAGTTGTTTGTGTTTTTTGTTGCCACTTTTATAGTGTTTTTTCCCGCCTGACTTGTGGGACTTGCAGGCCTGGCGCTGCTTATCGCTGCATTTTTTATCGCAGTTGGGTCCATCGCAACTTTTTTCATGTTAGGGTTTAGATTTTTATCGCCGTCCCGGTAATTTTATCGCGGACATTTGGCGCGTTATCGGGAAACTATCGCATGTTACTGCCGTGTCGAGAATACGACGTTAACACAGAGTTATTTTCCCGCGATAGACGGCGATATGAAAAATTGCGTTAGCCTATTTTGGCGATGATTATCGCACATTCTTGAGAATATCCCCCATGGAGTTTTATAATGTAGGCCACACTTCTCAATACAGGTCACCACACACTGAAAGTGTTAAAATGGGCTCAGCCTTTGGAAACCAAGAAAGTGTTCACTGACAGTTTCTGCACCAAACACAGAACACAGAGAATTCGCCTATACTGAGGAGTAACCAGGATAGAGTAGCACACATTCTCTTCTTTTTCCCTGGTTGCCTAAGTTGTACATGCACAGCAGCTTTTGGCTTCTCGATTCTATTGACCATACTTTTTTTGTACTAAGCGTGGTACTCCGCCCTCTTGTTGCTTTTGGCTCCAAACCCCCTTATCCCACCCGCTTCCTCTTCCCTCCATCAGAATCCTGCGGGTTTCCACCACGGCCTCCTTATGCAGAAGTAGCTCTGCTGCTGTATTAATTGGTAGAGTTCAAGATCTCCTGGTTTACCAATGGCCTTTCAGAACAAGCTTTGCTGCTTCTCCTGGAATTTTGGGTCACTGGAACCCAGCTGGCTGGCCATGTTGTTTGTTGATCCATAAGGCAGGGCCTGGTTCATTCTGCCAAGGAGAGAATACATTTTCTGTTTTACATTTTTAAGAAGGGCCCGGCTAATTGGTCGACTAGCTCACTTTGATTAGCTCTATTAGACAAACTTTGCATATCGATGGCAATGACGGCAAAAGTCTCCTTATTTGTGGTCTAATCCTGGCCCCCAAGAGGCCTCCTAAACCTAGATGCTCTTTTGTCTAGGATGTGGTCTCAGTATTATATTTTTTAATGCCCTTCTTCCTTTCCTTATTAGTTCGTTTTGAATCAGATTTTGAGTAAGCCCACTTTAAGCCCTAGTTTGGCTCCTTCTGTCGATTTTTGAAGGTCAGTGATTTTAATATCTTGAGTCAAAGTTTCATATTAGAGAAAGTTTACTTTCATATTACTTCACCTACAAAGGCTGTCATCTTTGCTTCTTTTTATCTAGATTTCACTATGCTGTCAGCGCCCTTCAAGACAGTTATTGCACTTAAAACTTGCAAACGAGAGGAGCTTGGTCTTGACATAAAATTAGTTTTTTTCATCAAGACCTCATTGGAAAAAATCAATATTTTATTGAAGACCAAAAATGTAAGTCTGATTACCAACCGCTCCTCCGCAGAACCAATACGTCTATCAGAAGGTATTGATTTCGTCCTTACAAATGCCGCCCCATTTCTCCTGCTTATATAGGTTTATGCTATCTTAAAGTATTGCTGTTTCAACAATACTGTTACTGTTGGCATGGCTGTTTTATATTACTTTTGCTTGAACATAGTCCATTTGTTTATTTGTCTTTCAGATCAAGGCAGTGCTCAGCATAACTCAGTGTTGTATATGTTGTGTCACAAGATGGGAGCGAATGTTCACGATCAGCATTGAAGCCTACTGGAAACACTCCATTGTGATGTTTTAGATGTGCAACTACAAAAGTGACATTAAAGGAAAATTGCAAATAACACGAGCCTTCTTAGTCTTACATAAAATCTTCCTGCCAATACTTTGAAGATAATCTCAATTAACAAGGCTGGGTAATGATACCACCACGATGACATGTGACATGTCTGCCAGGGAGCTTTCAGAGAGAAGAACAGGCATGCTTAATTCCAAAGTTGTTGAGAGCTATGAAATTCTAGGTCATTTTTATAAAAAAATTGAAAAGCCGAAAATTCCATTTCTTTAATACAGTGTTGACTGGGGTGATGGGTTAACTGGCTACTCCACACTTTTGGCTGTACATCTTTGTCATTTTGTTCTGTTTTCAGCATTGATGTAAAATGTTATGCAAATATATGGTAATTGTTTGACTATTGGATTCCATTGAACAGCATGCATTTATTCCTGATCGTAACACACTAACTTGGTTAGTATTCTCTTCGATTTAGCAAATTTTACATCTTGCCCATAGGCTATAATCTTATTTGAAGCAAAAACATTTTACAGACACATAATGGCCAAAAGTAGTAGAAAGTCAAACTGATAGGAAGCAGATTTAGGTTCAGAGAAGCCAATATCATTCAGGAGGGACAACAGCACTACGCTACTTGCCAGGTTGAGAGAACGTGCAGATGGAGAAGACGCGAGACATCACAAAAAAGATTTCGCTCATTCCCTAGATGAATGAACTGCCTCATGTGGGGTTGGAAGTTAGCCAAAGAGAAAATATAGGAACAATTATGGAGAAGCAAAGGAAAGCGAGGAAGAACGGTTCTGCATAGTTTCTTAGGATTGGGACAAAGTCTAAACATTGACGTAGATCGGTGATATCAGTTTATGGTGGCAAAACAAAACATGCTTAAACACTGAGGGAAACACAGCTCTAGTTTATCAGCAATGACTGGATGGTATTTCAAGACTCGGCTCTTATGAGAGACTGGTCACCAGGTCATATGATCTGGAAGTCTTGTCTGTGGAATATGGGCGCTTTTCTGGATAAACTATGAGAAGCCCTCTAGACTGCTGCGACCAACAGTGAATGAAAGTCAGCTGTATGAGACAGCTGTGGCCAACTCTGAAGCCATTGTGTGTAGCCAGTTTTGCTGCTTTTTATAGTTATGTTTACTTATTAATGACAACTGCACAAGTTTATATTTTGGCTCTTGCTAGAGGTAAAATGAAACCGCTCTCTCTACTCGATCACACAGGCTGAAACTCAGTGATTATGTGTGGCAGGAAAGGGAGTGGGCACAGAAAAGCCGGCTTTTATGGTCCCATTTCTGATAAGCTTCATATGGCCATGTCCAGCGATGTAATTTGTGAATTAGATAATGTTACGTCAAATATCCTCTGTCTCCAGGATGTCTGGGAGCAGGCAAGTAGCAGACAGATTAATTGGCAGAGAACATTTTGATGCTGATAATTGCTACTGCTTGATTGAGTGAGATGTGGGTTCCTGTTCATGCACCTTTATTATGTCTACTGTCTGAGTGTTTTTTTCTTCTTGTATAAGTAACTTGTAAAAAGAATCAACAAGATCTTAAGGGCTTGATGGGCGGCCAGGAACAGCCCATGAGGAGGAAGTGAAATATTCTCCTGTGTTGCCTTTTGCCTTCCTTCAGTGAGGTACCACACGAGGCAGTGGGTTTGAGTTTCTGTTTGGGTACTGCCGCACATTAGAAAGATGCTACTTCAAAGTTCCTCGTAAAAGTCAAAGAGGTTCACCGGGAAACACCATCTGGGTATACTTGGTTCGTAATTAAGGCTTGGCCGCAACTCCTCACCAATTTTGTGTAGTATCACATTACACAAATGGAAGTTAAATACGCTGCTTTATTATGCGACCAAGCGCTCTGCATCTTCAAAGCAACTGATTTCTCCAACTGTCATTTCTCACATTCTAACTTCAACATTCCATGCTCTACTGATGTCATCACTTTCATTACATTACCTCTACAGGTACTCCTTAGTATTGTGAAAGAAGGGTGGGAAGGCAATCTAAGTTAGCCCTCCCAGGACACTGTAAACTATGTGCCAGGCCTCCAAGAATGCTGCTCCTTCAAGATGGCAAAAAACGTGATAACGACTACTGACAACCTGGAAGCCAGTCACAAGTTAATTATCACTGGCATGATCATAATATCCCTGTGACAGGCTGCATCTCTGGACGTTGATCCTGTGGAGTGCAATCTACTTGGGGCAAACGTATTGTTATCTACACTTTGCTAGAGAAAATGAATGCAGTAAGTTAGGACCTGGCAGTCCACACCCACCCGCTGCGGCAGGAGCAGGCAGTAGCCTCCTCCATGAGTGAGCTGGGAAAAGAGGCAAAGGTTTGCACAGGGTTTACCAACCATTTCCATATCTCATTTAGGAAGGAGCATGCCCCTCATAATTGTGATTTGGAATGGTTTATATCAAAGGAATGTGATCACAACTGCAGCTGCAAGCCATTGAAAAGTTACTGACTCCTCAAAGTAGGTGGTAACAGTTTTGCAAAAGGGAAACTGTACCTGTTTGACAGCTTCCCCTTTGGAAATCAAGTCAGGCAACTCCAGTGGGTTCCCAAATGAGTTTTTATTTTTACAGCACCACCAGTTTATATAAAGAACACAAGCTGCTTTAAAAAACACAAAGGTTCCTGCTTGGAATGCAGATGCAGGGATGGCAGCCTGCTGTTCCTTGTAGCCACATCTGGGCATAGGCTGTGTCTCTATAGCGGCACGCCTAATTAACATTCATTAAACGTGTTGCTCTGTGTCCCCCTGAGACCGTACATTTTAGGATGTGACCTATTAGTACACAGATCACATTGTAAATTTGAATAAAGTTCGGCAAAAGTCAGTATGCAATTTGCGACCATTCTTCTAGTTGGCTCCTACTCCCTTGACTGTTAAAGGTATGTGAAGAAGAGGTGACCATCTCACCCCACATATCATGGTGATCCAACCCACTAACACTCAAACGTGCACCCGGGGCAGGCTAATCTGCTGCCATATCTTTAAAGTATCCGTGAGCTGGCTCCTTTATATAAAGTAGTGCATTAGGGTTTGCCCTGATAGCTTACCTGCCGACCTTCACCACCACTCACCCTACATTTTACTTGGAGCTCATGGGATGCTGCTAATCTCCTTCCAGCTGCACCTTTTATAGACTTTTTTTGTCTCTTCCTTGACCCCGCATGTGTTAGCAGGCTGGCATTGGTGCAGGCCATGATACCCCGTAGCATAGCAGTGGCTTGTGGTGCACTGTGCAATCCATCTTATCTCCCAGATGATGCCCCACTGGTAGCCGGAACCCACCACACTGCTCAAGATTCCTAGCCATACTTCCCCTCCCCCTCTATCATCTCTCTTCACTCCCCAACCCCCACGAACCACCAGATGCCAATGGACCACAGCTCTCCTTGGCCACCTGCCCAAAGTGTGTAGCCTCTTTGGTGATTCCCAGTAGTCCTTATGAGCTAGTACTGTGGGACCAGTTCCATTGGCCTCCCTGTAGGTAATGCAATTGTAATGCACCAATCAATTAATTGATTATGCCTTTGGGTGGTTTGTAGTGACATCCACGTCTTTGTTTTTAGTTTATTTTGGGCAGACATATCCCACTCCATTTGTTGGTAGTAAGTTGGCTCTAGTAGCTACTCTGTAGAGGACTCCTGTCCCTAAAACAACTGCAGAAATGAGGAATCTCAAGTACCCAAAGCCACAAGTGTTGGTAAATGTGAAAGAAAACTTCTACGGTCACTGGATAGCTTTATCCATTCACAGGAGGAAGGACTGAGGTCATGGGACAGGTCTTTGTGTGTCCATCGATGCAGTTTATGAGAACACGTGGACTCTCTTTCTTTAAGTTACACCGAGTGGGGCTAATAGTTGTCTGCAAGCACCCACTATCCACCAGTCCCTCTGTGTTTCTTCCATGTACACATACTTCACATGTGTATGGATGGCTACCAGATTGTTGATCATCATAATGTACTCCTACAACTCCAGTTCCTATAGGCTCGGTCTTCTTTTTATAAGGACGGTTCCTGGCAAGGAGAACCGTCTCTAGAAACTTGAAACACGGGGGTCCTAAAGGAGGAATAATGTCTCTCCCCAGGGATTTTTCAGTGGATTGGCTCTTTCCATTTCATAGGCTTCATGTACCACTGCTTTTTGGGATATTTTGTTTTCAATGGTCCACCACACATCACGCTACATCTGAAAGCTGGGTGCTACCTTTGGCCATATATGTTCCCTGGTATGCATTTACTATATCAACTACCCCATGCAGTGTGGGTTTTTTGTGTTGTCTAACCCATCTTTCCATAGGTAGAGGCAATGTTTCTATATGGTGTTTGAGTATGACTTTATCTTTGACACTTTCTGTAGAGAAAGTGGGTGTTTTAGCCATTTCTCTGATAAATTTCTCAGCCCCACCATTTTGAAGCCCAGGCCACATTACAAGCGACTCTTGCAAAGACTGTGAAAAAATATTTGGGGTAGTTGCCAGCTGTTATCTCATAAAGGGTGGATGAGGGAATGTTTTGATGAAGGCAAGTACATTGATCAACTAGAGAAGCGCCTCAAGGTGCTACTCATAAGCAACCAGCTGACAGGCTCCTAGGGTCTGTATAGCTTGCTGGAAAGCCCATTGATCTGGGTCTACGTGTTGATGTTGCATTTGGATAGCCTATGTCAGCTGGTGTTGACCCTCTGCTAGTTGATATTTTCATGGCGTGCAGAGGTTACTGGAATCCCACTGCTGATACCATCTGTCACAATGTGATATGGGAATGAAGAACCAGATAATGAATGTTGCACTGCTTTGTTTTGACTACACTTAGTTCCACTATGTTAGGCACTCAAATTTGGTATAAGGGTACAAAGACAAACCCCGCCTAAGGGTTAGGTGTCAGTGTCAAGGTCTTTTAGTTTCAAATTATTTGTATTGTCAGGAGGAATTCCAATCACTCTGGAGAGAAGGCAGATGTCAGTGATCCTCCTGCCACCCACAAGTCTTCCGCTATCTGGCAGCAGGAGCTGACTTACATAGGGAGCCCTAGGGATGTATCCCTTCATGCCACAGGATCTTCAGTCAGCGCCCCTTCCCTTATTCCTTTTCACTGGTTCCTGGGGATTTGTTTTCCAATATAGGCAGGCTCGTCCCCATTATAGACAGACTGTGCCTCTGAGGCCTCTCTGCTGATGTCTCAGTCACTCCTCGGCGTTTAGCCATCTTGTTGATCCTTCCAAGGCCTAGGCATTCCAAGAGTTTCTGTTTCCTGGAGGAATCCCTCTAGGAAACTTCAGGTAAGTAAACCCCAACTCCACTGACTCCTATCCCATCAATATCTACAGCCGCAAGCGCCAATTACATAGGAGAAGTGAGCAGTGTAACCATGTGTGTTTGTGTTCTGTATTGTATTGCATGTGGATCACAGTTCCTCTGAACTTTGCGAGTGGTCCTGAAGCTGAGAACTCGCACTCACCAACTAAGACTCACTTTACCTTTCTGTACATCAGCTGCCATGAAGGCTTGATGGTATTCTCTCTTCCCATTGGGTGTTGTGTGATTCTATGACAGGCATCAAGTGCATCAGGTGTACAAAGAAATGGCACATTAGGGAAATGGATGAGCATAAATGAATTAGCCAAACCTTAAACACCAGTAGTGTCAATCAAAGCAGGATGAGGATAAGCTATGAAGTGAGAAACAGCTGTTATAAGAAAATTATAAACTACCTCGTCAAACCCTGCAGCAAGACCTCTAATCAACTCTGGGGAACTTTCCATATCTGTCAATTGATGACCAGTTTGCATTTGCTAAAAAAAATATACCCCATCTATATTTCACCAACACAACTAGGTTCTTCATCTTGTTTTGCTTAATCTAAAGTCCACAAACTCTGGGATCAAACTCCAAAAACTCAGAACCTTCACCTTCGATACGAAAGCAGAGCCATGTACGACCACTTGCTTGAAGCGATTCTCCCCTCACTTGACCTCACACTTCATAATGAATGTTTCATTTCATTATGGAGTTGTCTTTAGCTCATTGAAAAACACCATTATTACACCTCTGCTGAAGAAATATCCAGCTGACCAGAGGATCCTTACTACCAGCTGATTTCCAACTTACCGATACCCCAGAAAATTACTGGAAAGGAAGTTGACAAGTTGGCTCCAACAGTATTTACTAATAAACAACCTTCTCATGACCTCCATTCCAGATGCAGACTAGCAATGTGTGGTAATTCGGCACTGGCGAACATCAAAGAGCAATTTTGATTGTCCTTGGATGAAAATAAGAACTTAGCCTTTATACACCTTGAACCTCAGCAACTTACAGCACTGTGGACCACCACAACCTGCTTAGAAGAGCCGAATAAAGGGCTGAAGTCCCTGGATCTGCCCTGAATGGAACTGATCCTTTCCCTGCAACAACAAACAAATTTAGATTGGTTCAGTTGAATAATCTGCAAGTGAAATAAAACCGGTGTGCACCCTAGTCTGCCTAGGTCTATTACCAATTGCCTGGAGCAGGATCTCCAGGAATGATAGCTAACACTCAAGGCTATTACATGTTTTCTGGTGCATCAGAACCCAAAATTACTGGGCCTGCAAATATCAGACCCAGTAATCCTGGGCCCGTAGACACTAGGTCTGGGTGGAACTTGTGGAGTTACATTAAAACTCCACAATATTCCGTTGAGTTTCGCGAACGGACGGAAAATATGGAGCTTACGCTACTTACGCGGCAATTTAGCACTGGTAGCGCGAGCGTCGCTGAAAATCAGCGTGAACGCCACCATGAGTTGCGCAAGAGCACGCAGCCATTTTAGTTGATTTTGCTGCCACTCATGTAGAAAATCTCCTTGAGCCGCAGCATATCTACTCAAATGGCAGCCCTCCATGACTGCTCACGACCGCCCACGTTAGAAAATCGTGCTAGGGGATGCCAAATTTCGCTCGCATTTTCTGGAGTCCCATGGGAGAAAAATTCTGCCATGCAGCGATTGGCAGCATTTGGCCAGAACTCTACGTAACAGAGTAATGTGGAGTGACAAAAAATCCGCCAATTCTGTGGGTGGAACAAAACATTCCGCTTCCCCCCAGTAGACACCAGACCCAGATATGGCAGAGGGACTGGGGAGGCTACAGGCAGCTGTTATGCGCAGCCCAGACTGGGGCTTAGCCTTCACCAGTTGGAATTATCTCATCCAGCGACAAAACATCCAGACTCTTGCTCATTTACAGCACTGAAAAGAAACGAAATTCCACATTTAGCAGTATACAAAAACGTTCCAATATTTAAATTTAAATAGGGTTCAGATTGCTGATGAGCTAGAGTTCAGTAGAGTGATGTTAGAGTTTAGCATTAGGATTAGCATTGAGGTTGGGCTTTTGACAGTATTAGGGTTAAATTAGGGGTATGGTTAATATTCGGGTTAAGGTCATGATAGGAGTCAGGGTTGGGGTAAGAGATGTTTACTGATAGGTTTAGGGTTGGAATTAGGGTCACATTGATGCTTATGGCACAATAATGGACAAGCTACTTCCTCATGGAGTAGGGAAAATGAGAGTTAACGTCATGGTTGGTTCTTTGCTCAAAGCTAGGATTTGTGACTAGGACAGAGTTAGTTTTACATCTTGGCAGCAATTTTATTCATTTTGTTATTCTTCATGATGGTTTCTTTAAAATTGTCTGTTCAATGTTATATGCATTTTTTTCATAATGGAGTGGAATGTAAGAGAATCTGATTTTTATGGGTCTGGGCGAAATTTTAATTATGCAGGAGTAATCATTGTAAGTTTGGTAATCCTGCATTACTCTTTTATCACATTATTACCAAAAATTACGGGATTGCATAATTATGAGTAATTTGGCACAAAAATCCTACTGCAGGAACAACAAACCATGTATCAAAAAAGAGTTTTACGATTCTCAAATTGCGATTTTTAGCGAATCGCAATTAGAGAATCGCAAAATGCAATGTATGTAGGATTTGCTAAAAATTTTGCAAATCCTACATATTCTTATTTGCGAATCGCAAATTACGATTCGCAAATAAGGAATACCTTCCCATTCATTCCTATGGGCTAGGAGGCCCATAGGAATGAATGGGAAGACATTCTCAATTTGCGATTACCAATTAGAGAATCGCAAATTGAGAATGCACTTTCAAGGCTGCACGGGTGCCAAAAGGACACCCTGTTGCACCCCTGAAATATGCATGTGTGCACATTTTGGCACTTTTAAAAAATCAAAAAAGTGCTTTTTTAAAGAAAATCGCAAATTACCACCAACTTGAAGTTGGTGGTTATTTGCAATTCCTTAAGGCCAAATAGCACATTTCTGGTGCTTCCAGAATTGCATTTAAGGAATCGCAATTTGCAATTCCTTAATTGCATTTGCAGAAATAGAGAATCGCAAATTTTGCGATTCTCTATTTTGCGATGGCCTTTTGGGATGATACATCCCAAAAGGCTTTTTCCCATTCGCAAACGGGAAAAAGGCTTGATACATATGGCCCCTAGTGAGCAAGAGCAGCTGCTGGTTGTTTGTGTTCTTTTGCATTTAGTGCTACAAATGCATCATCAGAATCATTTTGGATGCAAGAGTGTGCTTTGCGCTAAGAATATAGCGCTAAATGCTGGGTTACGCTCCTTGCTTTAATCTGTGTAATCTAACATAATTTAACTGTAATTTTCCGTAGTTGCACTACTGAAAATTACGTGAGTTACGTCCACCCCATCTGATATACACCAAGTTCCCCTGTGCTTGTTCACTTCCCCTTATTTTCTTCTCTCTTAATAGAATTTTGGTGCCTAGGAGTGAGTGTCTTTGTAATGGCCTCTCTGGGCCAGGAGTGACTGTGTGCCAAGTGCTGTCCCTTGTAGTTTCCATCTCTTCTTTCAGGTTGACATTGGAAAAGCATCTATTTATCATTCAGTGGTGAACCAATTTTTAGTGCAACTGGCCCAACCCACCTAAATTATGACTGCATTTAGCACTCAATTGGAGGACAAGTTGTATTTTCCTTACCTGTATTAGGTTCCTTGGCATCTATACTATGGGGTCGATTCCGATTCGGGCCGGAAAAAGCACCGACCGACTCGGATCCGGAAAAAAGACCGACCGACACGTACCCGTGGCGCACGACACGCCAAGTACGATGCAAGGCGCGAAAAATCCGACCGACACGTACCAAAACCAAGTCGACCGACCGAGCCGCACGGAAAGCAGCAATCCGGCCGGAAAAACACGCGAATCCAACCGACCGACACGCACCCAGAACAAATCCGACCGAAACGTACACGCGAACTCCAAACCGCAAAGTACGATGCAAGGCGCGAAAACCACGACCGAGTCGGACGGAGGACAAGCCGTACGACCGACACGCACACAAAACCGAGCCGAAGCAACACAATACACCGCGACCGACGCGTACGCAGCATAAAAAACTGCAGAAACACAGCGTGAACGAAACGGAGAACACCGTACGAGACCAATGCAGGGTCCGACTCGGTCACAAGAACGTTTCCAACATACACAAACAGCACAAAGGAAAAATCACCCAAAAAAAGGCCAAACAAGCAATTACCAAGCCAATAAATACTGGGGGGTGGGGACAGAGAACAAAGACACACCCACAACTCCACCTATATAAAGGACACAAATCACTACCATGAGCCTTTGCAAATGCCATTCCACTGCCAGCACCCAAGAGAAAGCAACCACACACCCACAGCTCATCCCTCACACAAGCCACACACCATCAGCACACCAACAAATACCTACCTCACATACACCCAGCAAAACACACACTCACACACCCTCACCTGCACACCAACACACACATCACCCACCATCACCACCCATCACCATGCCCCCCAAGAAGAATCCCAAGTTCCTAGATAGTGAATTGGAAGTCATGGTAGACGAGATCCTCAGGGTGGAGCCACAGCTGTTTGGCACACTGGTCCAACAGACCCCCATGTCGCAGAAAACCAAGATGTGGGAGAGGATCATCAACAGGGTGAACGCACAATCACCATGTCGGCGCACAAAGACCGACATCCAGAACAGGTGGTATGGACGTGCGCAGGAGGGTACGGGACATGCTGAAGAAAGACTACATCAACAGCCAATACACCGGCAGTGGCCCTCCTGCCAAGCCAATATACCTCAGGCCCTGGGAGGAGAAGGTGCGGGCCATCCTTCCGCCAGTGAGCGTATATGGACTAGAGGACATCCCAGAGCCTGGTGAGTACACAACAAATGTACACAATATACTGCCACAAAACACACACATCACTGTCAAGGGGAGAGTCAAACCATGCACTCATAGCAATTACACAGCAACCAGAACAGAATCATCCCAAAATGTGTATGTCAGTCAGATAAACACAACACATTCCATCAAAAAAGTCACATCCAACTGTGCCAACACATGTACAAACACAACCACAACTACAGCTAGGCAGTGGCACAAATAGAACTAACAAACACATCCAGACATGTAGCCACCACAACAACACCAACACACAGTGAAGACCACTCAAAGGAAGGAATTCTGTGTATGCTGGCCAAGTCAGTGTAGCCAATAGCATCATGGGAGTCGCAGTCACACATATTGCCCCCCCCACAACTGTCCCATCAACACCACCCTGAACCATGCGCACATCACAGGGAGTGGAGAAGGACTCACAAGATGGCTGACACTGGCTACTGCTGTGGGGAGCACAAGGCCCTGCTGGCAACTGTGCACCAACAAACAGCAGGACACCACTGACTGACATCCTGAGAGACAACTTACACTCCCTGCAATGCAAGCACGTTCCATGGTGGGATATCTGGCTGGCTGGCTGGGTGGGAAGGGGGACTTGCAGCACTGACCATAGTCACAAGCACCTCCCCTCACACACCCCCCAACACAAACTCCACAGAACCCACCTGGTAGAATGCAATGCCCCCATCCTAACACAAGATCCCACAAAGAACCACCACCCTGGGTTATGTTGTGTGAAGCACAGGGACACTCTTGGGACCCTTAGCCAAACAACTGCCAGGACAACACTCCCAGCCATCCTGTCAGCACAGCCACCCCACCCCACAGGGAAGCAGAATCAAAAGGAAGGAAGCATGGGCATGCTGGGAAGGGGGTGGAGGCAATAGCATGATGGGAGTCGTAGTCACTGATATTGGTCACCCCCACAACTGTCCCATCAACACCACCCTGAACCATGCTCACATCACAGGAAGTGGAGAAGGACTCACAAGATGGCTGACACTGGCTACTGCTGTGGGGAGCACAAGGCCCTGCTGGCAACTGTGCACCAACAAACAGCAGGACACCACTGACTGACATCCTGAGAGACAACTTACACTCCCTGCAATGCAAGCACGTTCCATGGTGGGATATCTGGCTGGCTGGGTGGGAAGGGGGACTTGCAGCACTGACTATAGTCACAAGCACCTCCCCTCACCCCCCCAACACAAACTCCACAGTACCCACCTGGTAGAATGCAATGCCCTCCATCCTAACACAAGATCCCACAAAGAACCACCACCCTGGGTTATGTTGTGTGAAGCACAGGGACACTCTTGGGACTTCCAGCCAAACAACTGCCAGGACAACACTCCCAGCCATCCTGTCAGCACAGCCAGCCCACCCCACAGGGAAGCAGAGTCAACAGGAAGGAAGCATGGGCATGCTGGGAAGGGGGTGGAGGCAATAGCATGATGGGAGTCGTAGTCACTGATATTGGTCACCCCCACAACTGTCCCATCAACACCACCCTGAACCATGCTCACATCACAGGGAGTGGAGAAGGACTCACAAGATGGCTGACACTGGCTACTGCTGTGGGGAGCACAAGGCCCTGCTGGCAACTGTGCACCAACAAACAGCAGGACACCACTGACTGACATCCTGAGAGACAACTTACACTCCCTGCAATGCAAGCACGTTCCATGGTGGGATATCTGGCTGGCTGGCTGGGTGGGAAGGGGGACTTGCAGCACTGACCATAGTCACAAGCACCTCCCCTCACACACCCCCCAACACAAACTCCACAGAACCCACCTGGTAGAATGCAATGCCCCCCATCCTAACACAAGATCCCACAAAGAACCACCACCCTGGGTTATGTTGTGTGAAGCACAGGGACACTCTTGGGACTTCCAGCCAAACAACTGCCAGGACAACACTCCCAGCCATCCTGTCAGCACAGCCAGTCCACCCCACAGGGAAGCAGAGTCAACAGGAAGGAAGCATGGGCATGCTGGGAAGGGGGTGGAGGCAATAGCATGATGGGAGTCGTAGTCACTGATATTGGTCACCCCCACAACTGTCCCATCAACACCACCCTGAACCATGCTCACATCACAGGGAGTGGAGAAGGACTCACAAGATGGCTGACACTGGCTACTGCTGTGGGGAGCACAAGGCCCTGCTGGCAACTGTGCACCAACAAACAGCAGGACACCACTGACTGACATCCTGAGAGACAACTTACACTCCCTGCAATGCAAGCACGTTCCATGGTGGGATATCTTTCTGGCTGGCTGGGTGGGAAGGGGGACTTGCAGCACTGACCATAGTCACAAGCACCTCCCCTCACACACCCCCAACACAAACTCCACAGAACCCACCTGGTAGAATGCAATGCCCCCCATCCTAACACAAGATCCCACAAAGAACCACCACCCTGGGTTATGTTGTGTGAAGCACAGGGACACTCTTGGGACTCTTAGCCAAACAACTGCCAGGACAACACTCCCAGCCATCCTGTCAGCACAGCCAGCCCACCCCACAGGGAAGCAGAGTCAACAGGAAGGAAGCATGGGCATGCTGGGAAGGGGGGTGGAGGCAATAGCATGATGGGAGTTGTAGTCACTGATATTGGTCACCCCACAACTGTCCCATCAACACCACCCTGAACCATGCTCACATCACAGGAAGTGGAGAAGGACTCACAAGATGGCTGACACTGGCTACTGCTGTGGGGAGCACAAGGCCCTGCTGGCAACTGTGCACCAACAAACAGCAGGACACCACTGACTGACATCCTGAGAGACAACTTACACTCCCTGCAATGCAAGCACGTTCCATGGTGGGATATCTGGCTGGCTGGGTGGGAAGGGGGACTTGCAGCACTGACTATAGTCACAAGCACCTCCCCTCACCCCCCCCCAACACAAACTCCACAGTACCCACCGGGTAGAATGCAATGCCCTCCATCCTAACACAAGATCCCACAAAGAACCACCACCCTGGGTTATGTTGTGTGAAGCACAGGGACACTCTTGGGACTTCCAGCCAAACAACTGCCAGGACAACACTCCCAGCCATCCTGTCAGCACAGCCAGCCCACCCCACAGGGAAGCAGAGTCAACAGGAAGGAAGCATGGGCATGCTGGGAAGGGGGTGGAGGCAATAGCATGATGGGAGTCGTAGTCACTGATATTGGTCACCCCCACAACTGTCCCATCAACACCACCCTGAACCATGCTCACATCACAGGGAGTGGAGAAGGACTCACAAGATGGCTGACACTGGCTACTGCTGTGGGGAGCACAAGGCCCTGCTGGCAACTGTGCACCAACAAACAGCAGGACACCACTGACTGACATCCTGAGAGACAACTTACACTCCCTGCAATGCAAGCACGTTCCATGGTGGGATATCTGGCTGGCTGGCTGGGTGGGAAGGGGGACTTGCAGCACTGACCATAGTCACAAGCACCTCCCCTCACACACCCCCCAACACAAACTCCACAGAACCCACCTGGTAGAATGCAATGCCCCCCATCCTAACACAAGATCCCACAAAGAACCACCACCCTGGGTTATGTTGTGTGAAGCACAGGGACACTCTTGGGACTTCCAGCCAAACAACTGCCAGGACAACACTCCCAGCCATCCTGTCAGCACAGCCAGCCCACCCCACAGGGAAGCAGAGTCAACAGGAAGGAAGCATGAGCATGCTGGGAAGGGGGTGGAGGCAATAGCATGATGGGAGTCGTAGTCACTGATATTGGTCACCCCCACAACTGTCCCATCAACACCACCCTGAACCATGCTCACATCACAGGGAGTGGAGAAGGACTCACAAGATGGCTGACACTGGCTACTGCTGTGGGGAGCACAAGGCCCTGCTGGCAACTGTGCACCAACAAACAGCAGGACACCACTGACTGACATCCTGAGAGACAACTTACACTCCCTGCAACACAAGCACGTTCCATGGTGGGATAACTGACTGGCTGGGTGGGTGGGAAGGAGGGCCGGCTATCAACCAAACACAACCAATGCAGACCATGTTCACACCCCAGAAAATACTTAGAAATGCCCAAATAATGCAGGACAATGTGCCACACCAATATCAACCCCTGACTGTGACGACTCAGGACAATGCAATGTACAGGCCCGCACCCAGAGGCACAGTCACAACTGTCATGTGTGTCAACCATTGATGCCTGCAGAAACATGACATACATTGTTTGTGTCTCCCAAAAACAGGTGATGATGGGGACACAGCAGCAGACGCTGAGGAGTCCCAGTCCCAGGCTCAAGAGGATGCCGAGCTCACTGGCGTCGTACAGCCTCTGTCCTCCTCGGACGATGAAGAACAACCTGGCACATCCGGTGCAAGTCAACATGCAGCACCAGCAGGACCACCAGCTGCAGCACCAGCAGGACCACCAGCTGCACCCCCTGCACCCACCCCTACAACGACTGTCACCACGAATACCATCCCTGCCGACATGGACAGAATAAGGAGCAACACCAGCACAGTGACCCTGGACCAACCTGGGGCCATGGACACCACCACCACCAACCCCCAAGGTGGACCAGGGTTATCTGTGCGTGCCACTGCACACACTGCACATGTCAGCAGGGGTGGTGGGAGGGGTGGGAGACAGAGGTCGCTGCTTGCAGACGTTGCTGGTGTGCATGATGACCCACAACTGGTACGCATAGCTGATGCGTACCAGTCCAGCACCGGAGAGCTCAGCCAGGTAGTGGGGCTCCTCAGAGACATTAAACAGCAGCAGGCTGCCCATCATGCCCGCTTGGACTCCCACATGTCCCACGTGGAGTCACACATGTCCCGTGTGGACTCACACATGTCCCGCGTGGAGTCCAAGTGGGATGCACTGCATGAGATGACGGCGGTGCACAGGGACATTTTACAATGCCTCCGCCAGATGAACAGCAACCAGTCCACACCTCCCTGTGTGCCAACAACATCTGGTGCCGAACAAACTGCAACTGCCACAGGGAGGGAGGAGGACTCTGGCGGAGAGTCCCCTGCACCGCAGCAGCCTGCACTTGAGGGCCCCCCCCCAAGAAGAGGGGTCGTCCGAGGAGGGAAAAGTGAGAGGCCGATGGCCAAGCGCAACTCCCAGGAAGCCTGAACCTGTTCTGGATGTTCGCCTTTGTGCACAGACTGTTCACCCTGTTGACGGCAACACTACTCCCACACATTGCATGGGGAGTACAAGTTGGACCAATGTGTCAGACAACTGTGGCCCCGATACTGGGGATCCTGTCTACCCGGACTTTCAATTCACCTAGGAACTTGGGATTGCAAGATTCATGTACAGCACAACCCATCCTATGCACTATTAACACAAATGTATCACAATAAACACACTAATACACCATACGTGCCTCTGTCGTGATTCCAACGTGGGTGCTGTTATGGGGATGATGAACTGCAAAATTACACTGTGTATGCGAACTGCAACAGCAAGGACAACACAGGCATGTGAGTACAGGAAACGTGACACACATGAGGGAGACACACCACCAGGGCTACACGACACATACACACCTAGGCCATCTGACTCATTGCCTACACTGATGTTGCCAGGGAAGACGGTGCAATGCACAGACACCACACCCATTCCCAGTTGTAGTCAAGTAGCCCACAGGTGCAGTAAGCAAATGGCAGTCAAATGTGTGACCACAGACAACGCACATCACAAAGTGAAGCACAGGTTTATTACACAGTTGCAACATGCCGTAACCACTACAGATGCAAGGTAACCCCACCTGGCAGCGGGCACACAGTCAACAACTGTAGACGGAAGGAAGTCCATGGGTGTGGCGCACATCACCTGTAGGGACACAACAGCTACCAGCCTGGATGTGCAATCACGTCGCCGGTGGACACAGTTGACCAAACGAATCTGAAAGTACCCTGTGAAGGACAGAAATGACACACAGTCAAAAGCAATGGAGTACAGGACAGAACAGCAAAACACATGCACAATACATGTTACAAGATACCCACCCAGAACAAAGTTAGCATGTCAACACTGTTGGGGAGTACAGCCCACCTGTCACCACACATCGCAACACACATCCAGTCAAGTGGCCCATGGACACACTCCAACAGCACCAGAGCACCACCCACACATCATGCCAACTCACATCATTGACATGACACCTCAGGATACTCACATTCAGCTAAAGAAGTTGGTGATGAGCTGTGTGCGGACATCACCATCACCATCATCATCATCATCGTCACTGGCATCGTGGTCCAGGCCAGGATCCTCCACAGGTGGCGGATGTTGGTCATTGTCATCCTGGATGAGAGGCAACTCCTTCCGCACTGCCAGGTTGTGGAGCATGCAGCAGACGATGATAATCTTGCACACTTTCGCAGGGGCATATGGGAGGGACCCTCCGGTCTTGTCCAGGCAGCGGAAGCGGCTCTTCAGGAGACCAAAGGTCCGCTCAATCACTCTCCTGGTCCGACCATGTGCCTCATTGTAGCGCAACTGGGCAGGTGTCACAGGGTTCCTGAGGGGTGTCAGCAACCACGGCATGTTGGGGTATCCCGAGTCACCTACGGACAGACAAGTGCACATTAGCTGACTTGGAAAAGTGGGCGGAATACTACAGATCAGATCACACACAATGGCACAAAGTCAGTACACACCGACAAGCCAGGCACGCTGGTTCTGCATCTGTGCCATCATCCTGGGGATGCGACTACTCCTCATCACAAAGGCATTGTGTGCTGAACCAGGGAAACGGGCACACACGTGTGTGATGGTCATGTCTGCAAGACACACCACCAGTGCATTGACCGAGTGGTAGTGCTTGCGGTTCCTGTAGGCCTGCTCCTGGGCCTGTGGTGGTACCAAAGCCACATGTGTCCCATCAATGGAGCCAATGACATGCGGCATCCTCCCCAGGGCATAAAAGTCACTCTTCACGTCAGTGAGTCGTGGCAGTCTAGGGAAATAGATGTACCGGTTCAGGAAGAGCAACATTGCCGCCAAAACATCGCGGAGCACACGGCTGAACATGGTCTGTGACATCCCACCAGCAGTCGCCACAGTATGTTGGAAGGTACCAGTGGCAAAGAAGTGTAGGGCTGCCATCACCTTCACCTTGGGGGTCAGCGCTGTAGGATACGGCCGGCCAGGCTGCAAATGTGGGGACAACTGCACTGCCAAATCCTCAATCAGCTGCCTGGTGAAGCGGTACCGTCGGATGCTGTCCCGTTCCACCATCGTTGCCAGGTCTGGGAATGGCCGATGGACAGCAGGAGCCCTGCAGTGCAGAGGAGAAGTAAGCAAGATTGTCAGTCACCCCACATATGCGGCATTGAACACACTCAAGATCCCAACATACATCATTATGAGGCACAACTACATGAAGTGTGCAGTACCGGAAGGACATGTATGGTACATACATGGCCAACATCTGTCAACACGGTCCAACAGGTGGCATCAATTAGTCCCAGGTTGGCCCATTGGATATCATGAGGCCGTGTCACAGTTCCCATCTCCTGCTGCCGTGTCACAATAACCCCCCACAGGGACATGTGAGGACAGATGTGCCCCAGGCACCACAGCTCAACGACAGGTACATTCCCAGGGACCCTGTAATGCCACATGGACACTGGCATTACATGGAGTATCATGTATACACCACAGCAAAACAACCATGACCCCCACAGGTAGTGGCCCCACTTGCCATGGCAGGACAGACATGGACGTCTGTGACACACACGCACAACATCAGAGTCCATGCACACACAACGTGGATGTGGAGACTGTCTCCCATTGTGCACATGAAATCAGAGACATTGTAAACACCACAAGCACAAAGACTGTGGAGGACCATCACTATTGTGCCACTGGGACACCCTGGCCCAAACATACCGTCCCACATGGGACTCACGGGGTATGTGACATGACATACACATACACCACTGTGAAATGTGACCATGGCACATGCACAGATATGAACAGTTGCACATCACAGTGGTCACGTACACGTAACACCCAGGATCCTGTCCCCATGAACACGTGCACAGCCTGGGGGTGGCTGCCCACAGGTGACACCCACAGGACAACATGTACACCAACATACACACAATAGGAAATGCAGCCTTACATGCCTGATGATAAAGTTTGGACAGGCTGTCATGATGTAGGTGTGCCCCTCACTCCCTGGGAGCTATCTGTGGCTGGCATATGTCCATCTGAGACAGGCATGCTGACATATGCCAGTCACATGTACAGTGAAGCGTTGAACAGCAATGGACCGATCGGTGCCTCCGGCCGGCCCATTGCTTTCAATGTGTGCGGGTACGCGTTGTACCCCTGTGCGCGTTGAACTGCAATGGACCGATCGGTGCCTCCGGCCGGCCCATTGCTTTCAATGTGTGCGGGTACGCGTTGTACCCCTGTGCGCGTTGTACCGCAATGGACCGATCGGTGCCTCCGGCCGGCCCATTGCTTTCAATGTGTGCGGGTACGCGTTGTACCCCTGTGCGCGTTGTACCGCAATGGACCGATCGGTGCCTCCGGCCGGCCCATTGCTTTCAATGTGTGCGGGCACGCGTTGTACCCCTGTGCGCGTTGTACCGCAATGGACCGATCGGTGCCTCCGGCCGGCCCATTGCTTTCAATGTGTGCGGGTACGCGTTGTACCCCTGTGCGCGTTGTACTGCAATGGACCGATCGGTGCCTCCGGCCGGCCCATTGCTTTCAATGTGTGCGGGTACGCGTTGTACCCCTGTGCGCGTTGTACCGCAATGGACCGATCGGTGCGCACCCATTGACAATGGGCTTGCCTGGCAACGGACGCGTTTTCGAATTTCGAACGAGTCGGTTGCTGGAAAATCAGTTGGTCACCCACAACAATGTTGCAAAATCATGTATGTCATGAAGTTGAAGATTTGAAGGATGCTGTGGGCGTGTTTTGGTGCTGCTATTCCATGGATTGGCCAGATTCAGAAGATGCAAACGACTTGGACCTATCACTTTGGACACAAGGGACAGTATCTGCCTCTCCAGCACATATATATTGCTGGCTGTTCCCCTGAGAGCCCACTTGCCTGCACTACATGCTCCAGGACGACATCTGCCACTGCACTGCTGCTGTCTCTGCCCCTCTGGACCCTGCAATGGCACGTACTGTGGAGAGAGCCCCAGCCTTCAGCCTTGAAGAGAACCAGGACCTGCTGGACAGCCTACTTCCACAGTACAGCAAGCTGTATGGGACACCAGGGGAGCAGGTGAGTGTTCTGTGCACTGCCTTTCTGAATGTGCATTTTGTCTGACTAGCAAGGCTGAGAGTCTGCACGCCACTGGCTAGCAGGCTCACTGAGTAGTTGTCACCGCCCATAGTGTGTAGTGACTTGCACTGGACAGGTATGGTGCAGTGACAGTGCATTTGAACATGGTTTTACTTCCCATGCAATGATACCATGTAGTGACGTCTGGCAAACTGTCCATGGGCAGCTTTGCACTGCCTGTGTACATCATGTGCCCCTGTGATTGAGACATGTATATACAACTGTGTCATGCACGGATATGTTGCATGTGTGGTAATGGCCTTTTCACTTTGTCATCCTGACAGGTTAATGCCCATCGGAAGCAGGAAATCTGGAAGGACATCGTCCGGGCTGTCCGGTCCGTGGGGGTCTACAAGCGCCGGATCCGCAACTGCCAGAAGAGGTGGCAGGACCTTCGGGGCTGGACCCGGAGGATTGCACGGGTCCAGCTGAAGCTGTCGCCTCCTCGCATGAGGGGCGGAACACGGACCCTGACCCCCCACATGCTCCAGATCCTGGCGGTGGTCTTTCCAGACCTGGATGGGCAGCTGAAGGCCAGACAGCAGCAAGGAGGGGGTGAGTCAAAGACTGCACTGTGAACTCTGTATTACATGCTTTGTGCCCTCCTCTGGCCTGGTTCAACTGCCACAGTGCAGCAGTCATGTTGTCCAGGAGCCATGTCCCTCTATTGTGCACTGCCCACTGCTCATCTGATACCCAGGTGTGGCCCTCACAGTCAGGGAATTGTGTCACTTGGGACTGTGTCCTTGCAGTTTGCTTCACTAAAGGTGGGGGACAGCATCTGTTTCCCTAACTCTGTTGTGGGCATCATGGGTGGGTCCTTTGTTCACACAACGCCTGTGTTTGGACATGTGATCTGCGTGTTGCTTTGATATGCGGTCCACTTGCTGAGCTCAGCCACCACATGTGCCTGGGGTATGTGGCACACGCCCATGCAGCGGGTGGGAACAATGTTTGTGCCCCAGGAGTGTGCAGATTACGTGTGTCACACATACATAGCCAGCTATCCACTGTCCAGGGCACATCCCTCATTCATGTGGAGCAGGACAGTCATGCCTACTCCAGGCCATGCAATGCACTCTGTACTCCCACTCCCGTGTATCAGCTGACACATTGTGCACAGTGATTTGACCCCTCCGGTGTCTGCCTCTGTGTCAGTGTGCTGTGGATTAGTTGCCAGGACTGCTGGGGTGTTTCTTGGTAGGGGCTCAGCATGCCCCTGGAGATGTGACCATAGGAGACGATACTTGTGTGTCACATAGGTGTTTGATCAGCTGCCCGTGCAGACTGGGGTATGCGAATGTGATGTTCAGGCAGCTGTTCCCCATTCACAGCAAATTGTGAGGGGCTCAGGTTCAGAGGGTAGTGTCACAGGTCTCCCATATGTCCAATAGGTGTGACCTGGACAGATGAGGGTTGAGATGATGTGTTGTGTGGGGGATGTACATGTGCACTTGTGCAGCTCCAGGACTTGCATTCCCCATGACCTACTATTGTGACACAGTGCATAGTGTTGTTGTCTGGCTGCCAAGTCATACATCACTGAGACAGTGATGTATGACTTAGCAGTCATGCCTCTGCCATGGCATGTGTCAACTTATTTGTGGTCCTGCAGGGGAGTGACATGTGCTACATGCACACCATAGTGGCGCTGGCTATCAGGACATGGGTGCATCATGGTGTCTGTCGCTGGTATGCATCACATGCATTTCCTATTTGACTCTGGGCATCCCTTTCATCCGGAAACCTGTACTCACTCAGTGGCAAGAGCTGTGATGTGTCCACACCGTGTCCTCTGCACTGTCCAACTACTGTGTACTTGGTGCATGTGTCCACACTGGGGTGTTGCAATCCAACAGACACCAGACAGATGGGTGCAAGGCCATGTGGGATGTGAGTGCCATGCTTGGCATCAGACTGACAATTGGCTTCTCCTGTTCAGTTAGGGCACTTTTAGCAATGTACAACTAATGATGCCAGGGCTTGCTCTGTGATGTGCTGTGCTCACAGTGGTGTGTGCGTTTGGTGCAGGTGACTGATGTCTGTCTGTTTCCCCATTGTTTGCAGATACATCCACGGCCACGGAAGGGGACAGCTCCACGGACCAGGAGGAGCCAGAGAGCCAGACTGGGTCAGCAGCCGAGGAGTGGTCGGAGGGACCCAGTGGCACGGAGGGCGAGGGGAGCCACACCGAGGAATCCTCAGCACCATCCACCTCAGCTGAGGACCAGAGCAACTCGGAGGATGACTCCCTTGTGGAGGCGGGTGTCAGCAGCCACCACACCCCAGCTAGTGTTGCTGTCCCCGCCACCACCAGCACCACCACCGCCCTCCCATCGGCTCCCATTCCCCAGGTCCGTGGAGGCTCCCATGTTCGGGAGCGTGTCTCCTTTGGCCCAGGCACCGCACCCCCTGCCCATGTGTCCCCTGCTGCCCTGAGTGAGGAGTCTGTGTACCTCCTTCGCCAGCTCCATGTAGGGCAGACAGCCATGCTGAGTGTCCTCCATGCGCACACCGCACTGTTGACTCAGCTGGTGTCGTTCATGGAGGGCATCTCATCGGGCATGTCTGACCTACAGAGGGGCAACATGTCCATGGACTCCTCCCTGACGGCAGCAGTGTCCCTCATCAGACAGTCCCTCACCCCTCCTGCCTCTGCTCCATCCACACTCCCCAGCACCTTGCCCGTCCCAAGCACACACACACCGGCACAGGCACACACCAGCACACACACATCCAGCACACAGACACACACGCCACAAACTAAACGCACACGCACGCACAGTCAGGGGACTGAAACCAGACTCACAGGGGATGGGGCCCTGGTACACACACACGCATCCACGGGCACTGCACAGTCCTCAGTTGCCTCTCCCTCCAAAGCACCCTCCCTTGCCTCACCTGCAACCCCAAAGACCCAGCGCCTCTTCCTCAGTGACCTCGGCCTCTTCCCCTCCGATCCAGCTGCCCCAGCATCCAGGGGGAAGAGGAAGCCCCCCACACGGAGCAGAGTGCCCCTCGCCCCCGGACACCCTCCCCCAGGCGCAGACAGACTGAGGCCCCCACCCGCAAGTCCCCCGGAGTGGTAAGAGCAAGACCCCGCCGCCGCCCTGCAGCTCAAGCACCAGGTCACCTTCCTCCATCCCTCAGGCCCCCACTCCACAGGTGCCCCCGCCACACCCTGCCCCAGGTTCCCCCACCCACAGATATACCATCCCCAAGAGGCTCCGGCCTTCTCCCCCTGCCACTTGCTCTCCCGGCACCACACCCCCGCTGCGCTTGTCTGTGCCACTGATGTGGTGAGGGTGTCCTCCCCCTCTGTCCAGCCCACCTTGCCTGTTCCCCATTCTCCTCCCCTGGTGGTAGGCACTGCAGTGGAGTCCACTACCACCCTGTCTGACTTGGGCACTGCAGTGGCGGACCTGTCCACTCCATCTGCAGGGTCCACTGCAGTCGTGCCGGCACCCACAACATCTGAGCCATGCCCCCCAGTTGTGCCGGCACACACCATGTCAGACACCTCCACTGCAGTTGTCAGTGGCTCTCCAGCACCCACCACCCCTTCCCTGCTTCCTCCTGGTGAGCCCTGATCCTGTCCCTGCGGTGCCTGGCCTACCCCCCGGTTGCCCCTCCTAGTGGATTGTCCCTGGTTTTGTGCAGGCATGTGTAGGGTGGCATCTGCCACTGTCACCCACTTGTGACTTTGTTGATGGACTGGCCATTGGCCTTTGTTTATGTTCTACCGGACTTCTACTTTTAATGCCACATATGCTGAATAAAGCAACTTTCTGTTCTCTAGTGCTTTTGCTTCTGATGTACATGATGTTGATGATGCTAACAATGCCCTTGCTGCAGTGATGGTGATATTTGGTCTCATGATTATGAAGTGTTACTGTGCAGGAACCCATGTGGTCCAGGGGTTATGTGTCCTATCCTGTGGTGTATCCATGTCATCCATAGCAGCATCTGAGGGTGTCATGTGTTCAGTATTTGGCAATGAGATTTCCTACTTAGATTGGCAACTTCACATCTGTGGCTTCCACCCCTGCACATCTGTTGTGCCTGCCATTGTTCTATTCGTCTACTTCCCTGACCGTGTGGCCATCTCCAGTGAACATGCAGGTTTGGGCATCAATGGGGAAGGACTCATCTGTGTTGTCAGTGCAACATTGCTATACAAGTGTGTTGGATCTGTGCTGATGATTCCGTTGGCACTTCCATGACCAGGCTGATGGGACGGGAGCCCTCATTTGTTGCTAATTGTTGATTGTGTGTCCCATTGCTGCCATGGTATGGTATCTGTTCGCCTCACATCTGCAGTCTCCACAGGGTATCTGCATGTGTGTGCCCATTGGTGCAAATATGTGGGTCTGCATTCGGATGGTCACTTCTGTCATTGTGTCATTGATGATTGTTGACGGTGTCAGCCCCCATGGGTGTTGTTTGTCTGCACATGGCCAAAGTTATGTCTTATTTGCACTGCAGGATTTGGCTCCCCCAATTTATGTTGCAATGGGACACATACACTACTTTGCCACTGATGTGTTTGTTGTTCTGTGACCAGGAATCATCCATGCAGTTTGGCAGTTGCACCTCTTACTTTGTCAACACTTGCCTTTTGGTCACTGTGATGATGGGGGTTTGGACCCCATTGCCACAATGTTCAAAATGTGCTGCAGCTATGGACCCCACACTTGCCTTTTGGTCACTGTGATGATGGGGGTTTGGACCCCATTGCCACAATGTTCAAAATGTGCTGCAGCTATGGACCCCACACTTGCCTTTTGGTCACTGTGATGATGGAGGTTTGGACCCCATTGCCACAATGTTCAAAATGTGCTGCAGCTATGGACCCCACACTTGCCTTTTGGTCACTGTGATGATGGGGGTTTGGACCCCATTGCCACAATGGTCATGGCCTGCTTGCGTTGTGTGTGCCACACACATATTTGTGTGGCACATGTGCTAGGGGGTCACATTGTATGTTAGAAGTCATGTTCGGTGTTGTAGGCATTTGACACAGTCTACACACGCTTGTCATGGTGTTGGGGGGATGTCTTCTTCTTGCATTCCCTAGGTTGTGGTGTGCTGGTTGTGTCATGCATTGTCCATCCTATGGGTGGGGGTGGTAGTGGTGGTAGGCATCCTGCCCCCCCTGGGTGAGGGTGGTAGTAGTGGTAGGCATCCTGCCCCCCCTGGCTGAGGGTGGTAGTAGTGGTGGGCATCCTGCCCCCTGGGTGAGGGTGGTAGTAGTGGTAGGCATCCTGCCCCCCCTGGGTGAGGGTGGTACTAGTGGTAGGCATCCAGCCCCCCCTGGCTAAGGGTGGTAGTAGTGGTAGGCATCCTGCCCCCCCTGGCTAAGGGTGGTAGTAGTGGTAGGCATCCTGCCCCCCCTGGGTGAGGGTGATAGTAGTGGTAGGCATCCTGCCCCCCCTGGGTGAGGGTGGTACTAGTGGTAGGCATCCAGCCCCCCTGGCTAAGGGTGGTAGTAGTGGTAGGCATCATGCCCCCCTGGCTAAGGGTGGTAGTAGTGGTAGGCATCCTGCCCCCCTGGGTGAGGGTGGTAGTAGTGGTAGGCATCCTGCCCCCCTGGGTGAGGGTGGTACTAGTGGTAGGCATCCAGCCCCCCTGGCTAAGGGTGGTAGTAGTGGTAGGCATCCTGCCCCCCTGGGTGAGGGTGGTACTAGTGGTAGGCATCCAGCCCCCTGGCTAAGGGTGGTAGTAGTGGTAGGCATCCAGCCCCCTGGCTAAGGGTGGTAGTAGTGGTAGGCATCCAGCCCCCTGGCTAAGGGTGGTAGTAGTGGTAGGCATCCTGCCCCCCTGGCTAAGGGTGGTAGTAGTGGTAGGCATCCTGCCCCCCTGGGTGAGGGTGGTAGTAGTGGTAGGCATCCTGCCCCCCCTGGGTGAGGGTGGTACTAGTGGTAGGCATCCAGCCCCCACTGGCTAAGGGTGGTAGTAGTGGTAGGCATCCAGCCCCCCCTGGCTAAGGGTGGTAGTAGTGGTAGGCATCCTGCCCCCCCTGGCTGAGGGTGGGAGTAGTGGTGGGCATCCTGCCCCCTGGGTGAGGGTGGTAGTAGTGGTAGGCATCCTGCCCCCCTGGGTGAGGGTGGTACTAGTGGTAGGCATCCTGCCCCCCTGGGTGAGGGTGGTACTAGTGGTAGGCATCCAGCCCCCCTGGCTAAGGGTGGTAGTAGTGGCAGGCATCCAGCCCCCCTGGCTCAGGGTGGTAGTAGTGGTAGGCATCCTGCCCCCTGGCTGAGGGTGGGAGTAGTGGTGGGCATCCTGCCCCCTGGGTGAGGGTGGTAGTAGTGGTAGGCATCCTGCCCCCTGGGTGAGGGTGGTACTAGTGGTAGGCATCCTGCCCCCCTGGGTGAGGGTGGTACTAGTGGTAGGCATCCATCCCCCCCTGGCTAAGGGTGGTAGTAGTGGTAAGCATCCTGCCCCCCTGGCTAAGGGTGGTAGTAGTGGTAGGCATCCTGCCCCCCTGGGTGAGGGTGGTAGTAGTGGTAAGCATCCTGCCCCCTGGCTAAGGGTGGTAGTAGTGGTAGGCATCCTTCCCCCCTGGGTGAGGGTGGTAGTAGTGGTAAGCATCCTGCCCCCCTGGGTGAGGGTGGTACTAGTGGTAGGCATCCAGCCCCCTGGCTAAGGGTGGTAGTAGTGGTAGGCATCCTACCCCCCCTGGCTAAGGGTGGTAGTAGTGGTAGGCATCCTGCCCCCCATGGGTGAGGGTGGTAGTAGTGGTAGGCATCCTGCCCCCCCTGGGTGAGGGTGGTACTAGTGGTAGGCATCCAGCCCCCCCTGGCTAAGGGTGGTACTAGTGGTAGGCATCCAGCCCCCCCTGGCTAAGGGTGGTAGTAGTGGTAGGCATCCAGCCCCCCCTGGCTAAGGGTGGTAGTAGTGGTAGGCATCCTGCCCCCCTGGCTGAGGGTGGGAGTAGTGGTGGGCATCCTGCCCCCTGGGTGAGGGTGGTAGTAGTGGTAGGCATCCTGCCCCCCTGGGTGAGGGTGGTACTAGTGGTAGGCATCCTGCCCCCCTGGGTGAGGGTGGTACTGGTGGTAGGCATCCAGCCCCCTGGCCAAGGGTGGTAGTAGTGGTAGGCATCCAGCCCCCCTGGCTAAGGGTGGTAGTAGTGGTAGGCATCCAGCCCCCTGGCTAAGGGTGGTAGTAGTGGTAGGCATCCTGCCCCCTGGCTGAGGGTGGGAGTAGTGGTGGGCATCCTGCCCCCTGGGTGAGGGTGGTAGTAGTGGTAGGCATCCTGCCCCCCTGGGTGAGGGTGGTACTAGTGGTAGGCATCCTGCCCCCCTGGGTGAGGGTGGTACTAGTGGTAGGCATCCAGCCCCCCTGGCTAAGGGTGGTAGTAGTGGTAAGCATCCTGCCCCCTGGCTAAGGGTGGTAGTAGTGGTAGGCATCCTGCCCCCCTGGCTGAGGGTGGGAGTAGTGGTGGGCATCCTGCCCCCTGGGTGAGGGTGGTAGTAGTGGTAGGCATCCTGCCCCCCTGGGTGAGGGTGGTACTAGTGGTAAGCATCCTGCCCCCTGGCTAAGGGTGGTAGTAGTGGTAGGCATCCTGCCCCCTGGGTGAGGGTGGTAGTAGTGGTAAGCATCCTGCCCCCTGGCTAAGGGTGGTAGTAGTGGTAGGCATCCTGCCCCCCCTGGCTAAGGGTGGTAGTAGTGGTAGGCATCCTGCCCCCCCTGGGTGAGGGTGGTAGTAGTGGTAGGCATCCTGCCCCCCTGGGTGAGGGTGGTACTAGTGGTAGGCATCCAGCCCCCCTGGCTAAGGGTGGTAGTAGTGGTAGGCATCCAGCCCCCTGGCTAAGGGTGGTAGTAGTGGTAGGCATCCTGCCCCCCTGGCTGAGGGTGGTAGTAGTGGTGGGCATCCTGCCCCCTGGGTGAGGGTGGTAGTAGTGGTAGGCATCCTGCCCCCCTGGGTGAGGGTGGTAGTAGTGGTAGGCATCCAGCCCCCTGGCTAAGGGTGGTAGTAGTGGTAGGCATCCTGCCCCCCTGGCTGAGGGTGGTAGTAGTGGTGGGCATCCTGCCCCCTGGGTGAGGGTGGTAGTAGTGGTAGGCATCCTGCCCCCCTGGGTGAGGGAGGTACTAGTGGTAGGCATCCTGCCCCCTGGGTGAGGGTGGTAGTGGTGGTAGGCATCATGCCACCCCTGGGTAGGGGTGGTGGTGCGCATTCAGGCCCCTGTGTGCATATGTGGCATTGGTGATGGGCATCCCGCCCCTATGGTGCTGCTGTTGCTGGTGTGAGTATATTCTGCATCCCTGTGTGTGTGTGTGATGTGTCGTGTACGTGTTGTATGTGTTTTGTGGTTGGTGTCTGGCTTACCTTCTGCGCCGTACGCGTCCGTGCCTGTTCCGGTAGTAAATGTAGAATATTGGTATGATCGGGACGAAGGGATTCATGGTTGGTTCGTGTCGTTCGTCCTTCTCGTTGCGTCGCGTCGTCCTCGCCGCTCGCCTCGTCCTCGTCGCTTCGCCTCGTCCTCGTCGCTCCGCGTCGTCCTCGCCGCTGCCGTGTTCGTCTCGGAGCCGTGGATCGTGTTGTGGCGCGAATCGGAGCTTACGTGCGCCTCTCCCGGATGCTTTGACGTGCCGTGCGTAGCGACGGGTTTGGCGCGTACGGAAAGCGCATCGTACTTGTCCGGCCGGACGGGGCTGCATTTTTCCTTCCGTGCGACTAGATTCTGCGTTTCCGGATTCACCTCGGTCGGAGAACAGGACCTGGTTTGGGTGAGTACGGCTCGGCCGGATTCTTTGCTGTTGTGCGCATCGTACTTGCTCGTTCGGTGTGCTGTACGGATCGGTCGGGAAACAGGCTTTCGCATGGCTTTTTTCCCGACCGAATGGTATTGGGTGCGCCTCCAACCGAGATCGGAATCGGCCCCTATGTCTCTATTCTCACCCGGTCACGTCCAGGGTCCCACTATGGATACTGGAAAGATCGTAGGTGGATGAAATTAGCAGTTGACTCCATATATATGCAGCGGTGGCCAGCACGGATCGGAGATAGGAGGTCGGGGCAGGGGTGGAAGGGGAGGAGGATGCAGGGGATGTGGTGGGTATTAAAAAATAAAATAAATAACTTACCTTCTCGTTGCTTCCTCGCCGCGTCTTTCCTCCGTAGTCCTCCCTCAATGGCCTAAACAGGATGCACATCCAGGCTCCCAATCAGCCAATCACAACACTGCGATTGGTCGTAGCGCCGTGTTTCGGCGCTGAGACGCTGACTGGGAGCCTGCGCATGTTCTCCACTCAGGCTGTAATGCAGCCTGCATGGAGCACATGCGAAGTGCGTAAGACTGTTTGGCCGGCCCGAGAGGGCCTGCCAAGCAGGATTGCGCACTTAGGAGGGTGCTACCACTCCTCCACTGCCCCTGCCCCCTCACGCAAAGCTGCCGAAGGAGGAGGAAATAAAATTATAATAATGCGAGTTATTATCATTTTATTTTCCCTTTATTTCACTGCTAAAAAGCAGTGGGGCGACACTCATCCGCCTTAGCGGGGGAGCCGCCACTGTATATATGTCTGTTTGTATGCATGGGCTATTTTTATAACACAACATAGCCTAAGGCTCGCTGAAGGCAAGCCCATCTGCTCCCATCGGCGACCGGACCGCGAACAGCGCTAGCCCCCCTGTTCATTACTCACCAGTTCTTATCCCCATGGCACCTTACTCTTAAGAAGACCTATTAGCCTTCCGTAATGTCAGTAAGAATCCGCTCTGTGAAATGTATGACCCCCTCTGTTGGCACTCACGCGTATAAATGTCCTGCTTGCCTTTTCAAACTCCAACACCCCACTACACCGAAAGATTTTATATCTAACTCCCAGTGTTTAGCCTCCAATGCACATCGACACTTCAAATGTGTTCTTATCAATGTAAGATCTGTATTAAAAAATTGTCAAGAATTTAGTGACTTCTTAACACTATACGAAGTCGACTTAGCTATTGTTACCGAAACTTGGGCTCACCCTGCAGCTGGTCCTGACTTAACAATTGCTATGCCCCCAGCTATGCTATATACAGACACGATTACACTGATCGCAGTTGTTGCTATTATAGCCAGAAATTCAATAGGTGCAACTGCTCACCTCTCCCACCTAGGGGCCGATTACGATCTCGTTAGAAAACTCTTCCGACTGAATCGGTTTTGGAATCGTTTACGAACGAATCGGGTTCTGAGAGTCCGACCGACCGATTATGATGCTTCCCAACAGTCTTCAGTCTGATTCCCATTTACTTCAATGGGAGCCTGTGTTCCGAACAAGAACACAGGCTCCCATTGACAAAAGGGGTTGTTGGGGAAAACCTTGCACCCTGTGGCGGGCATCCCATGGTGCCTGCCACACTGCGCCTGCATGGGAAGGGAGGACCCATGGGTACCCCCACAGGACCGATTCGGAGGGCCCCGGGTGAAGGACCCCAAAGTCAGATTCCGACAGGCGATATGTCTCAGAACAACTGATTAGGAAAGGCTGTCCGAATCTGACATCCTAATCACTCGGCTGGAAACTCGGCCTGTAGACCGCTACGACCGACTCGGTTATTCCCAATGCCTTTCGGAACCGAGTCGAATAGTCAGAACGCTTTCCAGCCATCGTAATCGCTCATTTGGAAATGTGTCAGAGTCGGTCGGAAAGGTGGGTTCTGAATCGGATTCGGACGAATCGAATGCCGTTCGGAGCCTTTCCGGACGACATCGTAATCGACCCCCTAGTCTTGAAAGCAAAGCTTTGGCTTCCCAACTGTAACTAGATGCCAAAAACAGCTTTAATGGCATTCTTATTTATTAAAAAATGCAAAAAGGCCCCTGGGTTTAGTGGTGGGTAGCGAAAGAGCTACCCACCATTAGACCCAGGGGCCTTTTTCTGTGTTTTTTGGCTTTGTGTTAGAGGAGTTGCCCCCTGCTGGTCTCTAAATCTCCTGAGGCCCATTCTGTGTTTCTACTCTTATTATTTATCACCCCCCTTACACAAAAACTAATTGCTGTGAGCTTATAAGCTTGTATCTCGAATGTAGACTAAACTCTGAATATTTTACGGTTCTTGGTTACTTTAATTATCACCTGGAAAACACGTCAGAACCTAATGTTGCCCTTTTCATAGATAATATGACCAATTTTGATCTTGCATAAGTGGTCCTCGGTCCGTCCGACACCGCTGGTCACACTTTAGATTGCATTTTTTCCGATTATCCAGCTCTCAAATTCCTCGAATCTACTCCTTTAGCATGGTCTGACCACTTTGCAGTAAGATTTGATATTCGTGTGACCATCCCAGTGCATCTCTCAACATCAATGTCACAAGCAGGAACTATACGACCCAGGCACAAAGTCACCTCGACCAAACTCACTAACTCTCTTCTCGACCTGCCTCCTCTGATTACCGATGAGCCAGAGTCATCAGTAGACAATTACCATGCTTGGTTGAATACCACCCTAGATATCCTAGCACCTCCCACCACCAGTCCCACTCACCGAAAAACCACTTCAGAACCCTGGTACTCCTCTAAGCTCAAAGATCAAAAGAAAAGTTGCCAGAACTTGGAAAGGAAATAGAGACTCCAATACAAGGAAGAGTAGAAAGCCATCTACAAAAAAGCTCTCCAGTTTATAAACATATGATTCTTGCTGAAAAATCAACTTAGTACACCATTAAAATAGAGTCTGCCATAAACGCATCTAAAAACTATTCAAAACAGTTAAATCTCTATCAATCCTTACCCCAGTAACTGCGCAAATGTCAGTCAAGAGTTTTGTGACCTCCTAGCCTCTACCTTTCAAGAGAAAGTTTTAAATATTTTCTCAACCTTCCAAAAGGATCACTCTTCGCATTTTACAAACCCTCCTTATGAACCATCCAACAATCTCAATGGAGTCTTAACAGACTTTACTCTACTACTTACTACTAACTCAGTTTCCCAGGAGGACCCTTGCCTTCCCAGAATATTGCATCTTGCCCCCCAAGTCATCGCTAAACACCTCACCCCTAATTTCAAAAAAATCATTCACAACTGATTTTTTTCCTCCACTTTGGAAAAAAGCCTCCATTCTTCCCTTCTAAGGCATCTCTCCCCGCCTTGGATCCGTTAAACTATCGTCCCATTTCGCATCTCTCCTTGCCGGCTAAAATTCTGGAAAAAGTGCTCAACCAACAGCTTGCCACTTTCATTACTGAAAATAATCTTCTAGATCCCTCCCAATTTGGCTTTCAAAGCACTGCGACAGTGCTTATTTCTGTTACTGAAAATATAAGCGAAATGGTGGATAACGGGTAGTAAGCCTCCTTGGTCCTTTTGGACCTATCCGCGGCGTTTGATACCGTAGACCATAACATCCTCATCTGTCGGCTAGCTGATCTTGGCATCAGAGGCTCCGCACTGGCCTTAATTACCTCCTTCCTCAAGGACAGAGAACAATACGTCTCCCTTGGCACTTACACCACGAAGCCCTTGAATCTACCCTGTGGGCCCACCCTGTTTATTCTATACATCTCCCCTCTTGTCAAGCTCATTAAATCCTTCGGTTTCCGGTAATATCCTATGCCGACAACACCCAAATCGTGGTATCCATTCCCAGAAACCCTGAATCTACTGCCAGAATGTTCAAACTCTGTATAGAATCTATCATCCACTGGATGAACTCTAACTGCTTAAGACTAAATTCTAGCAAAATTCTGCGGATCGGCAACACAGCTGATTTCTGGCTCCCAGATTGGTGGCCACAAGATCTGGGCCCAATTCCTTTCCCACTGGAAAAAGTTAATAATCTCGAAGTCATCTTCAATAACAAGCTCTCTTTTGACTCCCATATAAAATCACATGGCCTCAACAACTTTCTTTCTCTTAAAAGCATTCGCAAAATCCTTCCATTTATAACTTACCACCTTCAAAAACATGTCCTATCTGCATTGGTTCTATCTAAATTGGACTATTGCAACTGCCTCTATTTCAATCTTAAACAGAAACATCTAAACAAACTTCAAACCCTTCATAATGGTGCTGCCAGGCTTATATTTGGCATCCCCAAATTTCAATCAGCTACCAAAACATTGAATAACCTTCATTGGCTGCCTATCAAGAAAAGAATTATGTTCAAAGTGGTGCAGGGACAGAATATCGAATCAAAAATATCATTTTACACAAATATCGAGTTAAAAATATTGTGGGTCAGAAATATCGATAGACAAATTCTCATGGTCAAGAATATCGAATTTAGGTAAGTAATAGCGATGTAAAAAATATCAAAGTGTAAAATATCATTTGCAAGAATATAGTTGTTAAAAATATAGATTTTTTATTAATGTTATGTATTTTAGTATATATTTTATATGTATGTGATGTATGTTTTTTTGTATAAGCTTTGCTTGTATTTTTAATTTATGTGTTAAATTTTTAGTAGTTATTAATTTTTTTGATTTGATTTTTGCGTTTTTAGTTCCGTAGCGGGTTGTGGGTTTATAGGGGAATAGGGTGGGAAGTAATTTAATTATATAAAATTAATTGATTATTTTTAGTAGTTATTAATATTTTTTAATTTGAATTTTGCATTTTTAGTTCCGTAGCAGGTTGTGGGTTTATAGGGGAATAGGGTGGGAAGTAATTTAATCATATTAAATTTATTGGATATTTTTATTTATTATTATTTGTTTTATTGAGATGTTATACTGTTAAATGGGTAAAGTAATTTATTAATAATTAATTAATAAATGGTTGTTAATAAATTTTAATTATTTAATTTTGTGGTGTTTATAGGAGTAAAGGGTGGTAAGTATTTTGTGTTTAATTAATTATTATATAGTTGTTAATTAATGTTAATTATTTGATATTTATTTTCTGTAATTGTTTATTTTTTTGTGTGTTGTTTTTACTTTTATGCAATAACTCTTTTTATTTGTTTATACATAAGCACAGTGTCAAAAAGTGTCATAAGATATATAGTCAGTAGCCGACATTGGAAGCAGTGGCCTTATGAGATTGACACAGCTGAATGCCAACAACCCGGGGGCAGGCAGCGATGATAGTGGGCTACAATGGGCTACTTGTCTAGAAATTTGCTTTATTATCTCAGTCCTCTTGAGCCGTGCATCATGCAATATAAGGGCAAAAATACATCACTTAACTGAACTTGTAACATGACAAAGAGCCATAGAAGGATGAAGAGAAGAAAAAAAGGAGAAAAGGATGCAGAAAGAACCCGTTAGAAGACAGTACCCCCTCCCCATCTCCTCCGCACCCTGTATTAGTCCTGTGTCTAAGCTCCCGTGGGGACTCCTGTCGTTCCTTGTCAAATCTAATAAGACTTAGGGTGTTGGCCCGTGTCGGTGAGTCGTAAAATTTGTAAGAGCTTGGGGAAAGCCACTTCTCTGAACTCCTTACTGAGGATAGTTATAAAAGTAACCCATAGTTCAAGGTATACGTCTGCTTTGTTGTCTGCCACCAAAGATAGTCGCTCCATTCCCAACACTGCCCACAACCGTCTAAGCCAAGCGGAGTGGTCCGGGACTTTCTCGGAACCCCAGGGAGCCAGCAACTCTAGACGCGTGGCATTCAGGGCTATTGCTATCTGTCTCCCTCTCATGGAGCGCAAGGGAAAGGGCCAGCGGTTGGGGAGACCTAGCAGGATGTATGCAGGGAAGCGTGGGATGTCCGTGTCAAAGGCTTCAATTATGTCTTGTAGTATTAGATCCCAGCATCTCACTAACTTGGGGCAATGCCAGAGTAAGTGCACTAGTGAGCCGGTCTGTCCGCATCCCGGCCAACAGTAGGCCGGGCGATCTTTGTTCCAGTGATTGAGTCGGGCCGACGTTAAATACCAATACGCAGCTACCTTGTATGCAGCTTCTGCACCTGAAATGTCATGAGCTGTTTGGTGTGCTCTATAGTAAATATCCTGCCACTCTTTGTTTGTAAGGTGTCTGCCTATTTCTTCCTCCCATCTTATCTGTCCTTTGGTTTTCGCGGGCGAGGTGTCTGTGGAGAGGAAAGCGTATAGTTCTGATATGAGGCGTTTGTCATCATCCTTAGTAGCAAGCCACTTTTCGTAATGTGTTAGCCGCCGTGAGACCCCTGGTCTTACCTCTGGAGAGGTTACCCAGTGACATGCTTGATGATACATGTAGTAATCTGAAGCGGGTAATGCGTAGTCTGCCTGAAGCTGGTCGAAAGGAATAAGTCATTCCTGGTCAAAAAGGGAGCCTATACTTTTGCAGCCCTTCTCACACCACCGCTGAAAAGGCTCTGATTTACACCCCGGCGGGAAGTCCGGGTTGTCAACCAGCGGGGTCATCGGGGAGGGGAAGGAAGTAAACCCGTGACGAATCGCTGTTGCGTCCCAAACCCTTAGAGTTGTCGCCGTGACAAGAGAGGAGTACAGTCCCCATGCCCTATGTTTACGTGGGAGCCAGATTTCACACCAAATATTTATTCCTGCTATCGTTTGATCCATGAACGTGCAGTGTTTCTCTGAAAGAGGCCGATTCCACTCCAGGATGAAGCGTAGCTGGGAAAATACCGTTAGACCACCGGAACCCCCATCCTCCCTTCAGGTTTAGTCTTTGTAATTTGTGAAAAACTGAGTCGTGGTTGCTTCCCACCCCAGATAAAGCAATTTATGGCTCGTTGAAGGTTCCGCAGTGTGGCCGGGGGCGGGGGGCAAGGGGAATAGTTTGAAAGATGTAGAGTATACGTGGCATAACCATCATCTTGACTGCAACGATACGGCCTGCCCATGAGAGACCCAATCGTGTCCATGTTGCTAGAGTTTTGTTAGTCTGTTCCAGGAGTGGGCTATAATTGGCTTTTAGAGTTTTGGCCGGTGTACGTGCCAGGAGAATCCCTAGATATGGTATGTGATGACTAGCCCATGAGAATGGAAATTGTCTAACCAGGGCTTCCTCGGTGGCAGGGGACATGGATAGGTTTAGTATTTGCGACTTGTGAAGATTCACCTTAAATCCCGATACCTCGCTAAAGCTGGAGAACTCGCTTACTAGGGCCGTTAGTGAAGTCGCTGGTTTAATCAGAGACAGGATCACATCATCGGCGTATAGGCTGATAGTATGTGTGTCTGCCCTGAGGCGGATCCCGGTTATCTCTGGATTGTCTCTGACCCTCTGGGCCATTGGCTCCATATACAAGGCAAACAATAGGGGGGAGAGTGGGCCCCCCTGTCAGGTCCCCCTGCGTATTTGAAAGAACCCAGAAGAGTACCCGTTAACCCTGACCGATGCTCTAGGTGTTTTGTATATGCATCCTAACGAGCCATGAAACCTCTCCCCAAAGCCAAAACGACAAAGCGTCTCCATTAAGAATGGCCAATGGACCCTATCAAAGGCCTTCTCTGCCTCGACAGACAGCAGGAGGGCCTCCCTTCGGGAGCGGGCAATGAGATCTGTGAGATGTATGAGGCGCTTCGTGTTGTTCCCGCATTGCCAAGTCGGAATAAGCTCGACTTGGTCCGGATCGATGAGCCCCATCATGTAGGGATTAATGCGCGCAGCCAAAATACCAGTGAAAAGTTTAGCGTCCACGTTAAGCAGCGAAATCGGGCGGTAGGACGCGCATTCCAGGGGGTCTTTTGTGGGTTGTAAGATTACCGATATTGAGGCTTCTTTGAAGGAATCGGGTAATGCCCCAGTGTCGATAATAGAGTTAAAAAGGCGCGTTAGTATGGGGGCGAGGACCTGGCAAAATTTCTTATAGAACAAGGGGGTGAAGCCATCTGGGCCCGGGGACTTGGCTATTTTGAGACGGGCTATCGCTGCAATTACCTCGTCCACCTGAATAGGGCGATCGATGTAAGAGACCGTGTCCACCGGCAACGTAGTCAGCTGCACTCCTTGGAAGTAGGCAGCCAAGTTTCCGCTGGGGGAGTCTCCCTCCGAGTGGAGCTTATAGTAAAAGGCACTGAAGGCCTTTGCAATCTCAGAGTCCTTATGGACTATTGTCCCGGATGGGGCTTTAACTGCTGGGATCGACCCAGAGGTCTCTCTTTGACGTAATTTATGGGTGAGCATGCGGCCTGAGTGGTTGCCACTAAGAAAGAATTTGCGCCGAAGGCGCAGCAGGGCATATTCTGCTCTATCGAGGTCCAGCCTGCGAAGGACGAGCCGTTTCCACTCTAATTCCCTCCACACCCGAGGGGCACCGGTGCGTTTGTGTATGGATTCTAATTCTGCTACCGTTGCCTCTATCTCCTTTCTATGTTCCTTTCTAAGCTTGTTATCCCCTGCTGATATGGCTATTTGTTCCCCCCGAGTAACAAATTTTAATCCTTCCCATAGAGAAGCTGGGCACACCCCCTCACAGTCATTATCGGTGAGATAGTCTCTAAGTGTCTCAAGGATTGCCTTCGTTGTCTGGTCTGAGTGGAGCAGCACGTCTTGAAGACGCCAACGGGACTGGCGGGGTTGGGCGGCCCCCAGGTTCAGCGATAGCGTATTCAGGGCATGATCGGAAAGAGAGCGTGGCCCTATCAGTCTGTGAGAGTGTCCCCGTTTGTGTTGTGCGTTGTCCGGAGCGGTCTAAGTCTGTGTCCATTACTAGGTTCAGGTCTCCCCCAATCACTACCTCCCAGTCGGGAGTGGCCAACACTTGTGCGAGGTAGCTAGATAGGAAACGCTCCTGATGCTCGTTCGCGGCGTATATGGACGCTACTGTGAACTGTGTAAGACCCCACTGTATTCTAAGCCCTAGTGCTCTACCTTTTTGTTCGGCAATGGTCTCAATTATTTTTCCTTGGAAGCTCTGAGCAATTAAGATGGATACCCCATTCTTCTTAGATGGGTCTGAGGACCAATGTTGCCTGAGGAACCTTGGGGAGCGCATGCGATGGTTGTCCCTAGTGAGCAAATGCGTTTCTTGTAGTAAGCAAATGTCTCCCCCAGAGTGCTCTAAGTAGGACAGGATCACTTTGTGCTTTACCAGGCTGTTGAGGCCTCGAACATTGAGGCTCACTAGACGAATATTATGCATCCTGTTAGTTTAACCTGCGCCCTTGCCCCGTGATCACTAAGCTCTTGCCGCAGTTGCCGGACCCATCTAGTGTGTCCTAGTGTGAGGATTTCATTTAACTTGCCACCCAACAAGGGGGCGCTAGGTGGCGCGCGACCAAGATGGCCGCACACCAGTGCGGCTCTTGCCGGCCGGGCACTTTAATATGCTATAACACCATCCTGAGTCATCCATCCCCCGACCACACCGGCTGAATTTCAAACCTTCCTGCTCGGGGCTCCGCTGCGGTCTCTACTTGACCCTCGATCCTGCCAGGAAACTGCGAACTGCTGGGCGAGACTCCGGCCGGCGCTGCCTGCTATAACGTCTGGAGCGCTAATCCGGTAATCTCCCTCACTGGAGCCCGCGGCTCTGCAGCAACGCGCAGGCCGCGCGCCGCGACCTTCAACCTCCCTGGCGCGCACACCGAGCCCGCTCGAGATTCCCCGCTGAGCTGCGAGGAGCTGCTGGGTACACCTCGACTGGAGACGGATTTGCCGGATCTGAGTGGCCTGACGGAGACTTGCCGGCCCCCCTCCACGAAGCGGCCTAACCACGAGGCTGGGACGCCTACACCCAACGGTGATCCCGTACCTGCCGCCACCTCGCCATCGCGGGACGAGATCCCTGTACGGAGCCCGATCCACGGCGTATGGGGCCCCCCCGCAAAGAGGTGAGGAGCCGGAGGGGGTCTATGGGCGGGAGTGCCCGAGCTGCCTAACTGACCTGGCCCGCTGGGCCCGAGGAGACGGCGAACCATACACATCGGGCTCCCCCCTCAGCACTTGCAGCCATCACCACCCAACAGGGCAGAATTTAAAACTGGCGCGCAACACCCTGGCTCCCCCGCAGAGGAGATTCCACAGAGGGAAGGCCCCATTGATTTAACTGCACAGACCCGCAGGGCTGTGGGCAATCTGCGCACTCATAGCGGCCTGGACATCGGACCTGGGGCACAGCCTCTGGCCGCTACGGTGCGCCAAGGGGGGCCACCATTTGTGCCGGCCCTCACGGACATTGCCCTAGCGACGCTCTGGATCTGGGGGGGCCACTCCACCGGCTGCTACTTGGAGAGACGCGATCTGTGTGAAGCCCAGCAGCTCCCTCACATCAACATTTCCATAGGCGCGGGGCCTCCACGACCATCTGCACAAGCCGTTACACGTGGCAATGGGGCTGTTCTCCTGCTTGTAATAGCCGCGAAGAGGCCTTGAGGTTCCCCACCTACTAGACCACTTACCTTCAGAGATTCCAGCCTGAGACACTGACCCTCACCCTTGCCTACATGATGGGTAGAACTGAGGGGAAACAAACGAAAATTCCCTTCGAAGCGCGCAAAACTCCCCGCTCACAAACTGAGGAACACCTCACAACCAAACCATCAGAATGCCAAGAGGACGACGTGAAAACATTGCTGATGACAATGAAAAACAGCCTCACGTCCATTGACGCAAAAATTGATGCCATGAACATGCGTATGGACTCGGTATCGCACAAGCTTGAGCAACATGACCATCGCCTTGAGGAAGCGGAAAACAGAATTTCCGAATTAGAAGATGGTGCCACGAGTGGAAGAAACAAATTTCGCAAATGGACAGGTTGCTCAAAGTCATAGCGGAGAAGAACGAAGACTTGGAGGCGCGCTCAAGAAGGAACAATGTTCGCATTATGGGCCTGGCCGAATCCGCCAACACTGGGCGTATGGAGGACTTTATAGAGACATTACTCACGGACTTATTCGGGACCGACGCTTTCTCCAGGCACCTCGTGGTGGAAAGAGCCCACAGGTCCTTGGATGCGCGACCCCATCCGGGGGCGCCTCCGCGACCGGTAATAGTCCGATTCCTCAATTACCGAGACAGGGACACAGTACTTCGCCTCGCAAGGGAGAAACAGAAAGTGGAATATGAAAACACCACCCTGTCATTCTACCCGGATTTCACACAAAATGTGCAGGACGCAAGACGCAAATTCGCTAACGTCAAGAAGAAATTGCTAACCCTAAACATACCATACGCAATGCTTTACCCAGCGCGACTCCGCATCACACATTTGGGGAAGCAACTAGTGTTCCTGAACCCGCAGCAGGCTGAAGATTACCTCAAAACCTGTAAGGCGTCCTCTCCCGCCGCGACCTCCAACAGACACCGCTCCAGATCCATGTCCCCATTGTCGACACAAGATTGAGCTAGTTTTCCCAGATGGCAGTGCTCTGTACTCAGCCTCAGACACCGGAAACTGCGCTCTTTATTGATTCCAGCCGTTGTTATATCCTTTTCTAATAAAATGGATAATGACTAACTGAACTGTATCGCCCAGCCCCTGCCCTCCCCCCGTTACCGGAGCTGACCCGGCTAGGGCATGGCGGCGGACGGGTGAGATCATGGGAGGGCACAGGCATGTCCCGGGCCCCTAGCTGCACCCACACGGGAGTACCCCTTTACTACCATAATACTTCGTTCTTTATTTGTTTTCGTTTTTATTGTTGTGATAGGGCGGGAACAAATGCCCGACAAGTTGGGGAAGTCGGAGTGGGTGGGAGGGAGGGTAAGTTGCCCCGCTGTTCTTTATGCCGCAAGTATACTAGTCTGTACTCCACAGTGCTCAGAACCGTACTCACATTTAGGACCCACTATTAGATTCTACATTCGATATCACCAATATGCAGTCTAACATACATTGTATGACCTGTAATATTCGGGGTTTAAATAACCCGCGTAAAAAGCGACACATTTTAGGTTACCTGGAGAGACCCATCTCGACCCGTCCACGACCCCTAATTTTGCTGCTAGATGGGCATCCCACTGCTGTTTTTCGTCCTATTCCACCTACTCTCGGGGGGTCGCGATCCTTATTAAACGTACTACTCCCTTTACATTAAGTGGCACTTCCACGGACCCCCAGGGCCGTTACTGCCTGATGTGGGGACGCTTGGCCTCCCGCGATATCACCATTGTCAACTGCTATGGGCCCAATGTGGATGACCCTACATTTCTCTATTCCCTCTGGGGCAAAATACTTTCTGTAGGTTTTACCTATCTCCTCTGGGGTGGAGACTTCAATACTGCCATATTCCCAGCAATGGACAGATCCAACCCCACCACACTACATTACTCAGTCATGCAAAGACAACTGGCAGACATTGTAGCAGAGAACTGTCTCCTCGATGCGTGGCGACACATGCACCCAACAGTCAAGGAAGGTACACATTACTCAGCAGTCCACTCCACCTGGTCTCGCCTGGACTATTGGTTCGTTTCCATTGGTATGACGGGCTGGATAGATACAGTCACTCATATGGCCAAAACATTCTCCGATCACTCCCCAGTGGCAATGGTACTGAAGCTCCCCGTAGACCCATCCCCCTACATCGGATGGCGACTCAACCCACTACACCTCTTAGACACAGTTTTCCGGACTGAACTCGAACTGGAAATTCAAGATTACTTTGAGCGCAATGTTGATTCTGTGCCGAGCCTTACCACAGTCTGGGAGGCCTTCAAAGTGACAGTCCGAGGCTCCTGCATGGCTAAGGGTGGGGGCATTCTCAAGGGTATCCGTAATGAGCTTAACCGGTTGGAAAAAGACATTAAAACATTGGAATGCCAAATAAGCGACGGGACCGGGGGACACACGATCAGATCTCAATTAAGGGACAAGCTCACGGACTATACTGCCACTGCCGAACGCGAATGTAAATTCCGTGGCAAATACCATGTAGCCCGTGTATACGGGGAGGGCGATCGCCCAGGGAAGGTCCTGGCGAATCTGGTCAGACAGCCTAGATTTTCCACTCATGTCACGGAAATTCACGACTCTGAGGGTGAAGTCCATCGACATACTTCAGGGCAACTCCATACTTTCATGACATATTATAAATCTCTCTACACAACACATAGGGGAACACCACTTGACCTCCCCTCATACTTTGAGGTCACAGCCCTCGCGTGGCTAGGCAATACCCAGCGAGAGTTCCTCAGTGTCGAACTAGAACTAGACGAAATCACCATAGCAATTATGCAAATGAAATCAGGGCGTGCGCCGGGTTCGGACGGACTCCCCATTGAATTTTACAAGACATTCCAGGCACAACTAGCCCCCATACTTAAGGCAGTCTACTATGAGGCTCGGGAGGAAGGCCGTCTCCCTCCTACTATGCGAGAGGCCCTGATCACGTCCCTCCTAAAACCTGACAAATCCCCTACCCGATGTGAATCCTACCGCCCCCTTTCGCTCATAAATTGCGACACTAAAATTTTAGCGAAAGTCCTCTCCAACAGACTGGCTTTGTTAATGGAAAGGCTGGTCCTACCGGATCAGTCGGGATTTGTCCCCAACAGAGCAACGTCCCATAACCTCCGGACCCTCCTTACAGTTCTACAAGACATTGATCCCGACAGCTCCGCAGTAGCTGTTTTCCTTGACGCCACTAAGGCGTTCGATTCCGTTGAGTGGGACTATCTCCTGGGTACCTTGCGCTACATAGGAATGCCCCCGGCGTTTCTCGGGTGGGTAGAACTGCTGTATCAACAACCCACAGCCACGGTCCTGCTTAATGGCGCACGCTCCCCCAGTTTTGGCATCACCAGGGGTACGCGCCAAGGGTGCCCGCTGTCCCCCATCCTTTGCTATAGAGCCTCTGGCAGCGAAAATTAGGCAGCACCACAAGGAAAGAGCACTGATCTTTCCATCCAGGCAGCTAATAATCTCGCTTTACGCAGATGATGCAACCCTCTATATTAAAAACCCACAGGAAAACCTAAACCCCGTCCTACGCGAGGTCACGAAATTTGGAGCCATCTCAGGCATCAGCGTGAACTGGGCCAAGTCCGCAGTTTTCCCACTCACTGCCTCAACAAATACGTACCCCCTAGACTACCCCCTTACGTGGCAGACTGAGGAAATTAAATACTTGGGTATCAGAATTACCAGAAATAGAGAAGAATTAATACGGGCCAATTATGGAGTTGCACTAGACAAAGCCACTGAGTCGATCACGAGATGGTTATCGCTGCCCCTCTCCGTGGCTGGGAGGATCTCCTTAGTAAAAATGGTACTATTACCAAAGTTTCTATATCTTTTTACTAACATACCATACCATCCGGGCAAGCACTTCTTTAGGGCGCTCAAGACACAAACTATACGTCTAGTCTGGGGTGGCAAACACGCCCGACTTGGCTTCGATACACTGGTTTTGCCCTTTTCAAGAGGGGGATATGAAGTCCCTAATTTTGAACTTTATTATCACTGTGCCTAAGCCCACTTCGCCATTTACTGGCTACACCCACCACCCTTTATGCCTCACTTAGCGGTGGAAGAGGGATATATGGCCCCCACTCCTCTTTCGGGTTTCCTGTACACCCCCTGCGGGGAACGAGAGCGTGATCCCACCACAGTGGCCTGCACCGTTGCAGCCTGGAAGAAAATCGCCACCAGGCTCGACTTGCCCATGCTGTACTCTCCTAATATGCCCCTGGTGTACCACCCTTCTCTTCAGGTCACCTACGAAAGACAATGCCGCTCAATGTTGGAAAAATTACACTTTACTACGTGGGGGGACATGTACACAGGTGGCACATTTCGGTCTAGGGAACAGTTCTTTGGCGCAAACACACCCACGACAATGGATATTTTCATGTACGTAAGACTTAGGCAGAGCGTCAAAGCCACCATGCCTGCATTCCCCCTAGAGCCGCCCACATTGCCCCCATTGCACGCCCTACTACAGTCAGCACCCCCTCGGCATGTCACCTCGCTCATTTACCGTCACGCACAAAATGCACCTACCCCCCAGGCTCTGAGGGCCCGTCATGAGTGGGACACTGACCTAGGGAACCACATAACAGACGAACAGTGGGAGTTCTGCTGCAAGCAAACGGAGGCTATAACAGCCAACAGCCGGTTGAGACTCATCCATTATAAATTCCTGCACAGGCTCTACTACACCCCAGCCAAGCTCCACAAATACAAGCTTAGAGAGGATGATAGGTGTGCCAGGTGTAGGGGCGAGGGAGCGGACTTCCTCCATCTAGCCTGGCTATGCCCGACTATCCAACAGTACTGGCTGCAAGTGTTTGCGGGTATGTCAAAAATGACAGATACGCCTCTGCAAGCCTCACCAGACATTGCTCTACTAGGCTATACGTATAATATAGACACCGTGTACAAGAAGTTATTAGCCCCAGGCCTTCTGATCGCTAAACGTAGGCTGGCGTGCGGGTGGGGTAGGGGCAGGGCCCCTAAATTTAAAGAATGGATACATGATCTTACAACATGGCAGGAGCACTCACTTAACTATGCTGAACTCCTCCCACTTACCTCCAGACCACGAGCTATATGGGGCCCTCTCACATCCTACCTCCTCTCGACGGCAGACGATTCCACTACTACCCCAGGGGTGCAAGAAGGGGTCGAGGCCCCGGGGGTCTCCCCGCGGGAGGGAAGCGAGGCACCACCATTTTCACCTCCACTTAGCAGTGAGTTATAGATATCAGCGGTGTGCACCTATATAGGCAGCAACAAAGGCCCCTGCAGTAATAGGCTTATCAATCTCTGCCTAACCCCACTGAGTTCAGAAACCCCTGAAGATACTCCGGTCTCCAACTGTTGTTCTTTGTATGCACTGTATATGTTTCTTATTGTAGATGTGGGCAATGCAGTTCAGAGCATGATTACTCGTACTTATAATGGCATGCAAGGTGGGGAGGGAGTTTATTCTAGTTTCATAAACAGAAATGTACCTTACATACAGCACTTGTATCTATGATTATCATTGAATGCATACCTTTGTCTCATTACGCTGTATATCACCTACAATAAAGTTTTTAAAAAAACAAAAAACTTGCCACCCAACAAGGGCCTGGGTTGGTGCGTAGGAGGAGAAGAAAAAGTGGATAGAAAGACCCCTTTAATTAACACAAAGGATACTTTAAACAGAAGGAGAGACAATAACTGGAAATCATAGTCCGTCAAATCTGACGAGTCAGGATGAGGCGTGTTCAGCCAAGATGGAACTGTTCCGGAGAAGTACTTCTGAAGACACCCAGTATGGGTCCGCCGGGCATGTGGAGGGTGGGTCATCGAGCCGATCAAAAGTCCCTCCACTACTCCGCCGCCTCATTTGGGTCCTCGCCAGACCCACCCCTGCCCCCGGGGGCAGGATCGTTGCTGGATCCCTGAGTCGTTGGGATGGTGGATTCAGAGGTGAGGGCCTTCAACACTGCTTGCCTCTCTTTGTTAAAAGGTTCAGAGTCTGGTCTAGGCCCACGGCGGTTGTTTGTCACACTCTGCCAGGCTGGTCGTTGATGCTTAGGAGATGAGGGCTGAACCACGGAATCCTCCTGGACGTCGAGATATAGGAGAGCGCAGGCCTCTTTGAGAGATCTGATCTGGTGAAGCACCCCCTCATGTCTAAAGATGATACGGAAAGGGTGACCCCAGGCATAGGGAATCTTGGCCTTCCGCAGGTGTTCTGTGACAGGGCGGAAATCTCTGCGCTTCTGAAGGGTGATTCTGGAGAGATCTTGAAAGAAGGTCGGGGAGTGGCCTTTGTAATGAACTGGGTGTGAGTCCCTGGCTTTCTAGAGGATGTCTTCCTTAATCTAGCAATCATGGACACACACCAGGATGTCGGCTGGGGGTCATTTTCCTGGTCTTTCAGGGCCCACCCTGTGCACCTGGTCCAGTTGTAGCGGGGCGGTCTCTGGAAGACCCGATACATGTCGAAGGAGGTCCGTAACATACTCACATAGATTGGGGCCCTCAGCTCTGGTTGGCACTCCTCTTATTCTTATATTGTTCCTCCTAGACCTGTTCTCGAGATCTTCATTGTGCGCCTGGAGGTCAAGTTGTTGGTCTTTCAGCCTTAACACTTCTATCTGGAACCAAGCTACCTCCTCCACCCGACTCGACTCCCTGTCTTCCAACTTGGCCACCATTTCTCTCACTTCATCCACGTCCCAGCGTACCTCTCGGGGGTTGGAGGCAATTTCCGTTTTCATCGCCTGCAGATCTGCACGTAGAGAGGTGAATAATGATTCCATGTATGCTTTGGTGATCGGACCTTCTCCCTCGTCTGCTTCCAGTCGGGATTCCACTCTTTGGGACATGGGTGTGTCCTTTGACCCCAAGTTGCCTGTCTTCCCGAACATTTCTTTGAGGGATCGATCCTTCTATGTCCTTGTCCCGGCCATACCACCCTATTTGCGGTCTTGGTGTTTGCTTGGCGTGTTGTTCGAGGCGCTTCCACCATCCTGATGGCTGGTCACAACTTCTGGCCTGTGTGCGGATGCTGTCTCTTGCTCTAATTCGCGCCGATGTTTAGTGGGGGGGCGCTTCGGAACCTTTCAAGACGGGGCGCAGTTGAGGGGATGGTTGCAGCATCCGATAGCGGTCTTTGTTCAGGCCAGACGAGCAGGGGTCCGCCACTTTGCTCCAAGCTCCCCTGTCCCCCCGCGCCCCGCCTCTGCTGGGAAGTGTCCCCCAGAAGGCGCTACGCCGCTCGTGCCCCTCTTGAGGCACCTCTGCTGGGGTAGTCACAGGCCCCTCCGCTACATGCAGCCTTTCTCTCCCTCTGGGGCTTTGTCTTGTTAGGCCTCCCCTCCTGCCCCCACAGGATCAACTGCAGGCCGGTATTCACTGGGCCCTTTGACCAGGAGGAAGTAGGAAAATGGGCTTACTCTGTCCCCATAGACCTCTCACGCTTTACCTCTGTGCTGGCTGCTAACACCGGGGTCTCCTCCCGGCCCAGGCAGTTATTTGGGCATGTAAGTCCAGGGGGCCCCGGTCACAACGTTCTGCGCCGTCCGTGTCACCGTTCAGGGAGTACTCACTGGGGGGGGGGAGGCCACGCTACGCGCCCCGGATGATCTTCTTGCGCTACGCGGCGTCCTCTTGGTGAATGGGGGGTTTTCAGCTGCTGGGGGTGGGCCACGTGTTATAGGCCTCAGCCCTGGTCTGGTGTGCGCTTGAGGCCCGCAGCGTGCCTTGGGGCACTGCTCCTCGGTGCCCCGGGGGCCTCTGGGCCATCGCTGGTCCCCGGTCAGAGCCTGCCCCAGGGACCGGAGAGTGTTGCTCAAAGGGATGGGAGAAGCCATCTCACCCCCTAGGGTCTCCCGCCCCCGTGGGGCCTCCTGCGGTGCCGTAGATCTACCCGGCATCCAAGGCAGGGGACAGCGAAGCAGCGCCGGTCACTCACCGCAGTGGTCTCATCTGGGCCGAGGTGCGGACTCTGGGTCCCCGACTCCGTCCTCACATAGAGCCCGGCCGGGCTACACCACAGGTTTGTTTCGGGGCAGGCCGTACTTAACTGGCAGCGGCCACGTCCCGCAGCTTCGCCAGGTGTTGCATCCTGAGGATCTGTGTTGGGGCCCCGGGCCGTCTCCACCCAAGTCTGTTTATGTCTCCCACCTTCCGGCGTCGATCTTCGCTCCTGGGGGGTGCTGGAGTCTCGCTCCCCCTGCTCTATGCCTCTAGTTTACTTTGGGTCAGGCCGCGCTCCGTAGGCCCCTCCTCGCAGCCTTGCCGGGCGCTGCTCTCCGGGGATCTGTGTTGGAGGCACCTGGTCGTCCCCACTCAAGTCTGCTTGCGCCTCCCGCCTTCCGGCGCCGCTATTATGTTCCTGGGGGGCCGCCGGAGTCTCGCTCCGCCAGTTCACTGAAGGGCAGGCCGCACTCCACAGGCCGTGGCCGTGCCTCGCAGCCCTGCCTGGTGTTGCTTCTCAAAGCTCGGGTTTGCTGGCTGCAGATCGACTCCACCCAGGTCAGACAGTGCCTCCCAGTAACCGGTGCCAATATTTTATCCCCAGGGGGCACTGGGAGTGAGCTGGCGGGCGCTAATAATGAGCTCTGAAAGGCGGCAGGACGGAGCAGTCAAGAAACGCGTCCTAATCTGCTGTCATCTTGGCCACGCCCCTCTTGTTTTTACTTTTAAAAGGGTAAAGGTTAATTATTTAATTATTAGTTGTTAATAGTAATAGTTTTTCTTTTAAAAATAATATTTAATTGTGTTTTATTATTTTATAGTATAATTTAGGTGTGTGTTGTGGATATTATAGTGTTCAAGCATGTGTACTCAATGAATGTTTATAATTTTTTGTTTATTAATAAGATTTTTTAATCGATTATTAGTTATGTTAATTATGGAAATACATTTGATTAAAAATGTTGAAGTGTTTTGTTATTGGTGTTATGTTATAGGGTAGGAAATAAAATAAATACATTTATGGTTTAAATAATTTTTTTGTTTGTTAATATTTGCTACTTTTAAATAATTGTTGTTTATAAATGTATTTATTAATTTATTTTATATATTATTTGTTGGGTTTTGTTATATGTAATTAATATTATAATATGTGTTCTTTTTATATGTTTAATATATTTAATTTTATATTTTTAAAATATTGTTTATTTATTTTTATGATTTATAACATTTTGTAATATTTTTTGTTTTTTTCAATTGTTTAAGTGTTATTAGTAATTTTTGTTTCTCTGCTATCTAACACTTTCCCTAATGTTGCAATTACTGGATTAGGAATAGTAATTTTTACCCCTCTGCTATCCAGCACTTTCCCTACTGTTGCATTCACTGGAGTGGAAATAGTAATTTTTACCACTCCGCTATCCAGCACTTATACTATTATTGCACTCACTGCAGTGGGAATAGTAATTTTTACCCCTCCGCTATCCAACACTTTCCCTACTGTTGCACTCACAGGAGTTGGAACAGTAAATTTAATTCCTCCGCTATCCAGCAATTACCCTACCTTTGCACTCACTGGAGTGGGAATAGTAATTTTTACCCCTCTGCTATCCAACACTTTCTCTACTGTTGCACTCTTCGGAGTGGGAATAGTAATTTTTACCTCTCTGCTATCCAGCACTTTCCCTACTGTTGCATTCACTGGAGTGGAAATAGTAATTTTTACCACTCCGCTATCCAGCACTTATACTACTATTGCACTCACTGCAGTGGAAAAAGTAATTTTTACCCCTCTGCTATCCAACACTTTCCCTACTGTTGCACTCTTTGGAGTGGGAATAGTAATTTTTGCCCGTCCGCTATCCAGCACTTTCCCTACTGTTGCACTCACAGGAGTTGGAATAGTAAATTTAATTCCTCCGCTATCCAACAATTACCCTACCTTTGCACTCACTGGAGTGGGAATAGTAATTTTTACCCCTCTGCTATCCAACACTTTCTCTACTGTTGCACTCTTCGGAGTGGGAATAGTAATTTTTTCCCCTCCACTATCCAACACGTTCCCTACTGTTGCTATCACTGGAGTGGGAATAGTAATTTTTACCCCTTTGCTATCAAACACTTTCCCTACTGTTGCACTCACTGGAGTTGGAATAGTAAATTTAATTATTCCGCTATCCAACACTTTCCCTACTGTTGCACTTATTGTTTTGGGAAATGTAAGTTTACATTTTTTTTAATAGTTTAATGTTTTAATTTATTATAGACTGTTTTTTTTGTTTTTAAATTATTGCTATATATATATATATATATTTATATATATTTTTTTTATTTATATAATTTTAAAGTTTAAAAACCAAATAAAGATGATAGTTAATAAATTATTTTTAAGTAAATATATGTATATGTATACATTTTTATGTTTGTGTGTTTATATTTTTTTTAAATTAAGTTTATTTGTTATATTTAGTTAAAATGTATATTAAATTTAATTTATTTTGTTAAAAATAATATTAATATTTAATATATTTACTATATACTATTTCGAATCCCGGCGGGTCCACTCAGCCTTTCATCCATCTGAGGTCGATAAAATGAGTACCATTGAGTTGGGTAACAATAAACATCTGTTATTCAGCGCCAAGAGACCTTGTTGGGGTGAACGTGCGCTTTATAAATACACAAAAAAAATATATATATATATTTTTTTTGCATCTATATTTTTTACCTCGATATTTTTGATTCAATATTTTTGTACTTACCTGTTAAGGTATCGGAGTCGATATTTTTTCAGTCTGTATTTTTTTTTCGATATTTAGAACATCGATGTTTGTTACATCGATATTCTATCAGTGAGCCGTTCAAAGCACTGTATATAGGCTTTAAAGCACTTCGTAACATAAGATCCCAAACTCTTATTGACAAATTCTGCTGGTACATTCCGGAAAGCTCTCTAAGGTCCATCTCCAAAAGAAACGGGACCGTCCCCAGATTAAAGAAAGCACTCGGGGTGGGGGGTGTTGTGATTGGTACAGCTAAGCTCTGGAACATCCTACCCCAAACTTTGAAGGACATCCCCAGCCTCCTTCTGCTTTTTAGAAAAGCCTTAAAAACTTGTCTTTTCACTCAACAGTTTTAGTTTCAGGACAACAAATTCCTCTCAGAGCCGCTCCAAGACACCGTTTGGTATTCAAGCACTTTATAAACCCATTAACATAAAGAAAGCAAAAAGCTGTACAGGATTAAAGACATCCAGATATAATTACACAAATATTCTAGGCTGGGGTGTTTGGAGGTCTATTTACTGTGTTGTAATATAGTGTCCGACTCTTTAACAGAGGTGTGTCTTCCTCTTTTTCCTGAATTGAAAAAGGATAGGATTGGTCCTGATTGATATAGGGGTGTGTGCCAGATAAAGGGAGTGTTAATGGAAAAATATTGTTTCCTAATTTCTTCTTCCTTTGAAGTTCTTGCACTCCTGTCTGATGGTGTTCTAGCTGCCGAAATACTGAGACTCATCGTAAATGGTAAGTTTGTCAGTCAGAAAGGTCGGGTGTGGTAAGCTGTTACACTGTCATTTCTATTATATGTTTTTATACTGTAGTTTTCATACTGTCACTTTAAAGTTTAGAATACTCCTGTGCATCTGTCAAAGTGGGTCCTAGATTACAATCCAGTATTGGACTGGAGCTCTGCTTCCTAGGGTTAGTCAGCTTGCTATCAATCAGGTGCTGGCGTAGCTCTGGAAAACAGTTACTAGAAAAATGCTCCCACGCAAACAAATCATACAATTGCTCGAAAGTTTCCACTTTGCTACACTTTACCCAGCGATCCATTGCTCTGCAGAAAAAAGACACATATTCAACCCACGTGGTACCCTCTAACTTCTTACAGGTTCTAAACCTCTGCCTGTACATTTCTGGGGTCAAACCATAACGGGTCATCAAAGCTTCTTTCATGTGGGCATACACCATCCTGCTCTCCTCAGGCAGGTCCAACAGGGTATCCCTACCATCACTCACAAAGCGCCCCCACAATCCCGCTCCCCAATCCTTCTCAGGGACCCGGTGGGACACCATTGCTATCTCATATGCGGCAAACCATTGCCCAATATCCTCACTCTTGTGAAAATTCTTAATGACATCCTTAGGAATATAAACTCTACTCTCAGGAGTTGCTAAAGGTATGCTGCCACCAGAGGGGGAGACTGGGACACTCCTCGCCCTGATCTCTATCTCCCTCAACATTCTCTCATGCTCCATTCTCATTTTCTCAAGTTCAATTGACAATCGATCCTTCTCAATGTCTAACTTCTTACTCTCAAGGTCCTTCTGACCTTCCAATTTAGCCATCTCCAAACTATGCCTCCTATCTCTCTCCTGTCCTCCAGCTCTTCTGGGGTCAGGCTCCTTTGGGATACACTAGTACCTGGATTGGAGGGTGTTCTATCTCCCCCCCCTCTACTGCATCATCCTGCTGCCCTCCAGCATTCTCTTCCTCATCCCCAGCGGACTCTCTCGCTTCCCACCAGGCCTTCAGCGCCTTCTGGTACTCCTCTTCCTAGAGAGACCTATCACGGGGACTGCGAATTGCTTACAAAATAACTTCAGCTGTCTGGCAGTATAGGTATCTAATCTTTCCTCCTCAAAGGTGAGATCCTCCAAAGCATTGGATGTTGGCCTTCCCATATTAGCAGTACTCATGGCTGCAATCAACAATTCAATACTAGAACAACCAACCAAAAAAAAAATTAGAAGAGGGAAAAAAACCAGTGCGTGGCTGCGCTTTGGTCTGTACTCACTATTGGCGTCTACCAGTTATTGTACGTGGATCATAAATGCAAGTCCTGATCCCACCGCTGCCACCAATGTTAGAAATGGGGGTCTCTAGTTGGCAATGGCTGGCGCCAATGTCCAAATAGGGACCCTTCTTCCTAAGTCAGGGCAAGTGGGCTACCCCCTTTGATAACCCCTGCTCAACCCTGTGGTAACGTAGCACAAGCAGTTAGGCCTATCTCAGAGGCAGTGTGTGAAGCATTTATGACCATGCACAATAAGGCAGTAACGACACCACAAAAGGACACAACTCAAGTAGGTATAAAAAAATAGTATCTTTATCTAAGGTTTAACACAAGACTCTCAAAAGCGTTTTAACCAGTCACAATGCACGTAAATCAGTAGGGACTTAAAAGGCAATAACGTATTCACCAGAACGTGGCACTGACTGAGTTCAAGGCCTGGGTCTACGCGACCCGTTGCGCACCAGATGCCTGCCGTTGGACGGGGACACAGCACGCAGCTTCTCGAAGAAGCGGAGACGGTGACAGGCGGACTCCCAGCGACCACAACTCTTGACTGCAGTGGTCCGCAACGTGCACTCACAATGATTCGGGCACTCAGGGACAGGCGGGCTCTCAGCGGCAGCAGCACGCGGCTGCGGCGGCCCGGGCTGGTGGTGGTGATGACTCTCGTCGTGCAGATCCGTGGTGGGCTCACAGCGGCAGCAGCTCTCTCTTAGCTGCAGCGGCCCACAGGACGACTCACGATGATGCAAAGTTGGCAAAGGTGCGGGCACTCAGCGGCAGCAGCTCTCTCTTAGCTGCGGCGGCCCACAGGACAAATCACGATGATGCAAAGTTGGCAAAGGTGCGAGCACTCAGCGGCAGCAGCTCTCTCTAGCTGCGGCGGCCCACAGGACAAATCACGATGATGCAAAGTTGACAAAGGTGAGAGCACTCAGCGGCAGCAGCTCTCTCTTAGCTGCGGCGGCCCACAGGACAAATCACGATGATGCAAAGTTGGCAAAGGTGCGGGCACTTAGCGGCAGCAGCTCTCTCTTAGCTGCGGCGGCCCACAGGACAAATCACGAGGATGCAAAGTTGGCAAAGGTGCGGGCACTCAGCTGCAACAGCTCTCTCTTAGCAGCGGCGGCGGCCCACAGAACGAATCAGGATGATGCACAGCTGACACAAGTGCGGGCACTCAGCGGCAGAAGCTCTCTCTTAGCTGTGGCGGCCCACAGGACAAAGGGTGATCTCGACCAGGCTGGCACAACGGCGGGCACTCAGCGGCTACAGCTCTCTCTTAACTGCGACGGCCCACTGGACAAAGGATGATCTCGACCAGGCTGGCACAACGGCGGGCACTCAGCGGCTACAGCTCTCTCTTAACTGCGGCGGCCCACACAGATTCAGCGAAGGTTCCGAAGGTTCAAATTAAGGCGGGCTCTCAGCGGCGGCAGCTCTCTCTTAGCTGCGGTGGCCCACACAGAGCTAACAAGGGTTACCAGTCTGCGTTCCTCACAGTAGAACTAGAGGTTCCGGATTACTCGACAGAGGCCTCACCTGCAAGTAGAATCCCTCGCACAGGAATTCAGACAGCTGACGGGGTGAAGTCTAATGTCCCTGAGACTTCAGCAGGAGGCGCTCTCAATTCAGGCCCTCAAGTAGTTTCTTCAGCAAGCTTGGTGAAAGTTTCAAAGTCCTTTTACTCTGTTCACTCGGACAAAGTTTCGTCTTGACATCCAGAAGGAACACCCTTGAAAAAGGTTTCAGTGCAGCGTTTTATACCTAAAAAGTCTTTGTTCTCTAAAGTCACAAATCACTGAATCCAGCCAGAACCAGTTCGGTGGGGTCGGGGAGCACTTGGTTTGCGAGGCGACATCCTGCCCTTTGAGAATCAGGGGGTCTGCTATCAGACGCCCAGTGGGAGGTGGGGCCATCATTCACCTTGCCAGGCACGGCCCTGCTCAGATCAAAGAGTCACCCCTCCCCATACTCTAAATGCCGATCTCTCTCTCCAGCCAGGTCTGACCCAGCTGGCCCTGCTGTTCCAAAACCATACGGCCAATACACACACTAGCAAAGCCTACAGGAAAGCTTAGGCAAGAAAATACCTCGTTTCTAGAAGAGGCATTTTTCGAACACGGGCTATGCAAATGATCCTTACTAAACGATGTATCTCAATGTCCTGAGCTTAAACATATCAAATTCGAATTTCCTATCAGGTTCCTGGGGGCAGGTAGGATTATGGAATGTAATACTCAGCCTGCCCATTCTGGCCTATGAAAACGGATAGCCTCACAATAGTAAACAGTGAAATGGAGGGTAACTCGCTATTAGAACATGCTACACAGACATACTTTAAAAGCTGCTTCGGTGGGTAGCGCAAATCAGCGCTGCAGGCCCACCAGCAGTATTGGGTCTACCAGCCCTGGGCACACACAGTGCACTTATACTAGGGACTGACAGGTAAACCAAACGAGCTAATTATGGTTATCCCAATTCATACAGTTATCTTTACACAGGGAGCATTCGCGCTGTGGCACTGATTGGCAGTGGCACAGCGCCCAGAGCATCTAAATCCAGCCAACATAAAAGATAGGAAGCGAAAAGAGGAAGGGAGACCCGCGCCAATGATGCCAGGTCTAACAATCATTATGACATATCTTGGATGTGTTGGATTAATTCCATATAAGACTCCCTCTTGCATGGGGTTTCCAGCTGTGATATCTTTGGAGTCACATCATCAGAGACATCATGTTCCTTGACTGGGTCTCTCTTTAGCAAATCACTGTAGTCTATTGTGGTCCCGCCAAGCATATTATGAGTTTCCTCTCCGCCAGGGTTTTCATGGCGGTTCCTCATCCATGAAGACCCTGGTGGAGAGGAAATATAGAGGGGCCCTACAGGGCCCAATGTGCATCTGCACCTTTTGGATGCACACAGGGGGACACAACATGTGCCCCCTGTGTGCATGCACATTAGTTCCTGCACGGCATGGACTTTTCAGTCCATACAGTGCAGGAACTGGTTTTGGCGTTCCAATTGCGGTGCCCGTTTTTAGAGGCACCGCCATGGGAATGCCCCAAAAAAGCCCACCAGACAGGAGGAAACTCCTTATCTGGTGGGCAGTCTGACCACAGCTTTGGTGATGCGGCGGCAGGGCTGAATTGGCACTGCACTGCTAGAGTTGTAAGCGAGCCCTTAGAGACCTTCTGAGACAAATATCTAGTTCAGGTGGTGCTAGACAGGTCTCGATTTAATTGTGTACATTTGTAATTTTATGTTAGTATTTAGTTGTGAGTGAATTAAAGTATTTTTCTTTTTAAAAGTAAAAACACTCTACACTGATCTACTAAGAATTATTGTGGAGTTCTTTAATGTTTGTAAACCCTTTAATTTGTTATTTTAGCTTTACTTATTTTTAACTACACATTTGATATTCTATTCCTGATGCCACAAAGTGATAGCAACTCTTAAACTCAAGAATGTCTAGCATCAGTCGTATGTGTGATGGCCAATAACCCTTTGAAGTTGAATGCAGCTAGAACAGAGGTGTTGGTTCTAGGAAATCATCCTGAGACCTTAACCTCTGATAGTCACCGGCTACTAGCTCACTCCCAGCACTTGCTACGATCACTCAAAATATATGTGTTACTATTAATGCTGATCTTCCCATCTGCCTACATGCCAACACAATCTCTGGTACGTTACTTCATTTTGAAGAGTTTAAGAAACATTTTCTTCCATGCATCTATGCTAAAGAGAAGAGGATGGTGATTCAGGCAGCAAAATCATCCTGTATGGATTGTAGGAACGTAGTCTTGCTTGGCTTACCAAAATATCTTATCTGTTGCCTTCAGATTGAGAAAAATGCTGCTTCGACATCTGTTACTTAAATTACCGCAGTGCATTTCTGTTAAATCCCAGTACAGGCTTCCTCCACAACTTACCAGTGAATAAACGGATCTTGTTTAAGGTACTTTGCATGATGCACAAGACATTTCTTGGCACTTCTCCTGAGTATCTCAGCTCTCGGCTTCAGTCCTATATGCCCACTCATATGTTTCCTCCTTGGTCTGTTGAACTGCCAATGCCTGTGTGCTTCCACTGCCCTCCATTGCTGCCCTTGCTCCCTCTGTCCCTGGTCCATTGAGCTGCTTCTGCCCATATCTTGCCACTGACCATAACCATTACCCCACAAATCTCCATGAGTGTGACCCTACCCCTCCTTCACTGGTCCGTTGGGCTGCTACTGCTCCTGTCCTGCCTCCGCTCACTGCCTCCGGGCCCCCAATGCTTCACGTGCATGCCCTTGTCCCCTCCCTCCTTCATCCATTTTGCTGCCACTGCACTCTGTAGCTGGTCCTGCCCGGCCAGCCCCCCACCTCAGTTGTTCTCCATGTGCGTGCCCCTGACCCTCTCTGGTCGGTTGAGCTGCCACTGCCCCTGATTCTTCCACCTCGTTCCTCATGTTCATGCCCCTGTCCCCTCCCTCCCTGGTCCATTGTGCTGCTATTGTCCCTGTGCTACCACTGCCCTCTGTTCCTGTCCCTGCCCCCGTCCATTGCCCACCACCTCTTGACCTCAATTTTCCGTGTGCATGCCCCTACCCCTTCCTTCTCTGGTCTGTTGGGCAGGTACTTCCATTGTGCTGCCACTGCTCTCTATTACTGCCTTTGACCCCATCTCCCCTCATTCTCTGTGTCAATGTCCCAGCTCCCTCACTTCCTCCCTGGTCAGTGTAGTACTACTACCTCTGTGCTGCCACTGCTCCCCGTTGATGCCCTTTCCCTCTTCACCACTTGTTCTCCTTGTGCGTTTCCCTGTCCCGTCCCTCCCACGTCTGCTGTGCTGACACCGCTTCCCATTGCCCCAGCCCCCTTCCACCTAATTTTCTGTGTGCACGGCCCTGTTCCCTTCCTCCCTGCTCCATTGTCCTGCCCCTGTGTTTCCACTTTGTAAGAAGACGACAAACTGACATAGAATGAATCTCCACCAAACAAGGGTACTTCCTCTTAATTAAACTAAGTAAGCTCTTCTTTGTTTTGTGGATTTCTTCTGTTCCTTTACATTAGGTAAGCACCACCATAAAGGGCAGAAAAATGCATTCAAGTATCTTTAGTGATTTTGCCGCTTAATCGTTCCGGAGTAATAATGTAACTAAAATCATCCACTTTCCTCTCCTCTCAGAGCAGGACAACGCATCTGTTGTTGAATGAAGCTTGCTACGCACCTGTTGTTGAATGAAGCTTGCTACTTTAGTTGGGCAGGTATGTATGTATATATTTATTCACAGTATCTCAGCACTGCATGGAGCAGCTGTTTGGTAGTGCAGTCCCAGTCGCAATAAATGTTTTTTTTATCTTTTTGACAGAAAGGGGATCCCACAGGGATACAGGGTCCTGAGGGTAAGGGTGTGGCCACCCACCTCCCTCATGGGCATTTACACACAAAAAGAAATCAGTGCTGAGGGACTTTTGCCATGTGAAATGTCATGAGTGATGTCACTGACCATGTCATGAGTGATGTAATATGTGAGGTCTTAAGCAGTGCATTGCTGGGCGCGAGTTATAGTTAACTCAGCTAACCATAACGGCTGAATTTCTCTGGTTTTGTATGAGTCAAATCTGAACCTGACTGTAATGTCCCTGTAACCTTTGTTATTTTTTTGTGTGATTTTCTAAGGTTTTTTTAAATTCTATTTGCTAACTATAACGTCCTTCTACTCTTTGGTTTTTTCAGTGAATTTCTAGGGTTTTTTAACTAGCAGTCACGTTTGCAGAGTGGTGGAGAAAGGGGGCTGGGCCTCCAACCAGCTCTCAGGAATTCCTTGCTTAGGACTTGCAGGAGGTACCGGGAGGGCTTCTTGGCCCCCAAGGTCCCTCAGGAGTAAAGTGGACTTTATCCCCCAGCCAGTAGTGCGCCAGGAGGTGCATTTTCAGAGGGGTGAAGAAAGTAGCGGGTGGCCTACGAAGACCTCTTAGCAATCCCACTGTGTGGGACTTACTGGAGGTAACAAGAGGGGTAGTTGGCCCGAAGGACGTCCTTGTTGGCCAACTACCCCTCCTATTACCTCCAGTAAGTCCCACACAGCAGGATTGCTGAGTTCTGATAGCAGGCCACGCCCCCTTTCTCCACCACTCTGCAAACGCGCCTCCTGGCACGCTCTTGGGTGGGGGATGAAGTCCCCTTCGCAGCTCTATAGAAACATACACATCTTTTGATTAGGGATTGGTACTTTATAGTTTTCAATGTCCCCGTACGCCAACTTAGATCGAGTAATCGGAAACTGCTCTGTCCCTGGAAAATCAGTAAAATTAAAATGGGTGGGCGTGCATTCTCTCATCTTGCCCCCTTTCCACTGGAACAGATTACCAGACGAGATCCGGGCCTGCACAACCCTGGTGCAGTTTAAGAAACAGCTTAAAACATGGATGTTCTAATTGTCATGAGTCACCGTTAGTGTGCCGCCAAGGCGCCGAGAGATCCCTCTGGGGATAATTCGTTGCGCGATACAAGTCCTAATAATAATAAATAATAATAATGTAAAGGGAAGACTGGAGATGATAATTTTATGTTCATTTTACTACTGTCTCACCTGACTTTGCAAACCAAAACATTTTAGGGAAGGCTCAACACTTCAGTGACTGCAGTGACTGAATTGAATAATTAGCAAAACTTGAGGTCTTGTTTTCCACATAGAGTACTTGAGTTACAGCTCTTTCAGGGGATGCATCCAAAGTGCACCATGGCTTCAGACAAACATGTTCTGTCACTGTGTTTGATCTCTAGTTTCTGTGGATACATTCCAAACAGAAAAGCACAAAATCTCATGTTAGTGTATTGTGTTTTGTTTTATGTGTATTTATTAAACTTTCTACACTAATACGAATTGATGAAATAATTGAGCAAAAAGCATTGCCCTTTGAAGTTAAGTGGAAGCGAGAGACATTTAACCCTACAGTGGCTGTACTGCACAATGTGTAACAAGAAAACCTGTGCTAAAATCTCAGCTCTCCATCTGACCACATTGAGCGATTCAAGGCAAATCACTTGACTTCCCTAAGATCCTCATTAAGAATGGGAGGCATTTGTTGGTATATTCATTTCACTCAATAAGAGCAGACTTCGTGGGGGTCAGAATTTATTGTGTGTAATGTATAGCAGCTATTACTAGTTATTGTGGGAATAACTACTTTTTTTTGCCTTCGGTAAATTTCATTATGTATGACCTGCTGAAATTTACCTGGGGAAAATTGTGGGGGTGCAGTGTTAGCCACTTATAATTCCTTTATGTGTGATGACAGCAGGCCCTAATTTGAGTTAGTGATTACTGATGAGGGCCTCAGCACTTATTTTTGAAAAACTGCACTTATTTTTCTGAATCAGACATTTACTTGGAGCAAGAGAGGGGAAAAAACACAAAGTAGAAAGACAGAAAAACGGACACAAAGGGAGAACACATGAACCTGCAAGAGTGAGGTAAAGGGGCGCGGAGTGTCTGGTAGGGGATTAAAGAGGCATGAGGTGGCTTTACGACTCCCAGCCTTGGTATTTGGTGTGCCAACAATTAATTACGCCAGCTGCGGAATTCTGAGAAGTGCTTCGGGCAACAGCACTCTTTCGTTTATAAATGAAGCACTGGGTAACAGGCATTACTTTCAATAGATGGGGCTTAAGCAGAACCTCCTTTCAATGGTGAGCTGGGCTTCTCTATTAGTTCTGTGCCTGCTGTGACATATGGTTACTGGGTGGGGCTAAAAAGCAAGTTGCAGGCCACATGGGAGCTATCTGGCATTGCTGATGTCAGACCTGCTTCGAGGGTGCAGAGGAGCCAGTGCTGACCACAGACTTCACTCATGTCCAGATAGGCCCTACAGGCACTACTGGGAAACAGGCCTTTTACTAGTGGGTTGGCAAGGTGGGGACTGGTTTTACTGCTGAGCTGTGTTGCTGAGGAAGGGTCAGTGTGTTTCCTGCCTGCAGCGCTTTGGCGCTTTAAAAATAAACAATGCAAAACAAATGGCTTTAAAGCGTGCTTCAAAACCATTTTGTTTTGGGTGGTTCCTGTCTTCTGCAGGGTCACCATGAGCAACACTGACCTTCAGGGATTGGGGGCAAGAGGGAGGGTCTGCTGTTGCTTGGCACAGTGAGTCAAATAGACGTATGATAAAGACTCTTTAAAATTCAAAACATTGCATTTCTTTATAATGCCATCTTTGCAGTGCATTTCAGTTAAGTATATTAAATTATACCATTGCACTGAGTAGCAATAGTTAGGAGTGACAGATTCAAATCAGGATCTTAGAAATTTTCATTTCATGCCCCCACCACCACTGACCTGACAGTAGGGAATCTAGAGGAAAGTCAGCTGCATTTTGACCCCATTTTGACGTGGCCTTCTGTGTTACAATAGATGGGATACCATTATGGTCCTTTGTTTTTATGCAGGGCACACCCTTAACTGATGTATTTCAAGGTTCTCTCGTGTGATGATGAAGGTAAAAGAGGCACTGTGAAAAGAACAATTGCCTAGGATCACACAACGATGTCAAGTGGTAGCTGGAATTGGTTTTGTGATGTGGATGGTGATGTTAATTGGTAAAGTGCATTATCACACGAGAGGGTATTCTGGCACTGAACAGGTGTGTGTGCCTAGCCCTGCGTACAGTAGGTTGGTCAATTGAAAAGCCAGGTCCAGCTTCTTGCAGAATTCAAGAAAAGAGGAGGAAGTGGCTCTGGTGTGGAGTGGAAGGTTGACACACACTTTAGGAGAGATGTAAGAGAACTCCTGATCTGGTTCTGTGTATGCATGGGATGTATGCGATTAGGAGTCCTTTGGAGTAGAGGTGTCTGGGTGGTTGGTGGAAGGAGATGCGACTGTTCAGGTAGATGGGGCCTAAGTTGTGAAGTGTCTTGAATGTGTGGGTGAGGAGTTTGAAATGACTACATTTGTGTATCAGGAGCCAGTGGAGCACCCTGAGGTGTGGTGTGATGTGTGTTTTCTGTGAGAGGTTGAGGATGAGTCTGGCTGCCATGTTCGGGATGGTTTGTAGCCTTCTGGTGAGTTGCTTGGTGATCCCGGCGTAGAGGGTGTTTCCTCAACATTGTTATCTCATCGTCCCTGTTTTTACTTTTTTCAGGCACTAACTCAGCGCACTATGTTAAATACATCCATGCTATGCATGTTTCATAAGGATTGGTGGTAGCAGTGTTTGGGTTGGGTGATGTTTTAATATGGAAGCTAGAGTGGTAATCAGAGCGCCCATCCTTGGTCGGTGTGGTGAGACAATTTGCTCCACATAGCTAAAGGTCATTTATAATTCATGGTCATCCATTCTTGAATTAATTCATCCATCCACTCATTACCATCCAAAATGTAAATCATTACAATAAGCAATACAGCCCTGTCTCCAATCACCATTCATCCATGGGGACTGGTATGACAAAATTTGCCAGAGCCGCTATTGGTTCCCAGTCTGGCCTTAGCTTTACTATTGGTGGCACGTTCAGCTGCATGATGCTTTACTCTGCTGCCTTTATGAGGCCATTGGTAGGTGGGCACCCCATCTGTGAACTCATCACGACAGACACAGGTGCGCAAAAGCTATTGGCCTAAAATGCCTTTAGCACCACCCCATGTTAAAAAGAAATGTATCTTTTTCTAAATGCAGTCCATTTCCTTTAAAAAAAAACAGACTGACTTATAAAAATGTTTTTACTTTATTTAAATGCGATGACGGGCTGATCTGCAGCCCGTCATCCATTCCTGTGCCTGCACCCAACCATAGTCCATTGCAATTTGTGTCGTACCTCATGAATGTTGATAGGGTAGGTCAGATTGTGGCCAACAATGATTTACAATTTTGTGAGCACATCTATTAGTCCATTGGTCGGTTTACAAAAATCTGTTCCTTTGGCAAAAAGTCAGTGTGCAATGTGTAACTACTTTTTGGCAATGGATATTTGGTACATCAGGCCCTTGGAGTTTAAGATAAAACAAGTGTGTTAAATATATACATTTGTAACAATACGCAATTACACTATACGTAGTGCAATCCTTCTTAATAGGTTTCGATTAGAAGGACGCACTCCAGAGCACAGCTGATAACACCCTTACATTATATCTCAAAAAGAATAAACCTTTATCACCATGAATCCTTTAGGACTTCATCAATTAAAGATATACACTGGCTCCCAAGCAGCTTTTTGTTCTGTTGATTAACCAACTGAACACATTTAAATGTATTTTAGGTAGCAGGCACCCTGGTCAGAATGCTTGTTTTTTTGCTGCCTGCCTCTACCTTGGCTTCACAGAACTGGAGACCACCTCCTTTCCCTTTCAGCCAGAGGCAACTGAAAGTCAGCATTATCCGTTGTGGAAAGGTTGGTGTTTTTCTTTTAATTAAAAAAATTATGTTATTTTAAAAAATTAAAATTGATTGTTAGTGTTCTTTCTAAGTGATCCTGCACACTTCAACCACTGAGGAGTATCCTAAAGCAAAATATAGGTAGAGGAGGCGTGGTTTGTGTTTTTGTTGCTTCGTGCCTCATGATGTTGTGCTTTATTAGCCTAATCTACCCACTTGCAAGGAGCCTATGGCAGTGCCGGCTGGTATTTTAAGGTAGTGTGGAGGCGTGCCGCGGGGGGGGGGGGAGGAGGAAATGGAATATTTTTTTTTTTTAAAACACACTTACCTGTCTGACGCTGCCACCTGCCGTCACCTCTTCTCGGTCCTCTTTTCCGCTTCCAGGGCAGGAAGCAGGAAGTAGGATGCACCTGGCTCCCAGCCTCCCGATAGCCAATCACAATGCTGCAATGCAGCATTGTGATTGGTCTGAGCACCGTGGATCGGTGCTCAGCCATAGAATGGGAGACTGGGCATGGTCTCCATGCAGGCTGTAATGCAGCCTGCATGGAGAACATGCAAAGCGCGCATGAATGTTTGGCCGGCACCCGAGGGCCGGCCAAACATTCATGCACACTTTAGGGAGTGCAAACCATTTCTTCACTCCCCTGCTCTGCCAGCAGAGCAGCCCGGTCCCGTCCCACCTGCAAAGCTGCAGCAACAAGGAAAAACTTAGAGTTATTATAATTTTATTTTTTCCTTTAGTGACACTGCTTAAAAGCAGTGGGGTGACGCTCCTCCGCCTTAGCCGAGAAGCCGCCACTGGCCTATGGTCCCGATTGGGAACTGTGGGGAGCAGAATTCCCATGTGGAATTCAATTCCTTACCTCACAATTATAAGAGGTCCAGCATTCCTTCTTTGGAATTTACTGGCTGCAGAAACAACAAACCAGAATTTACTCGCCAGAAAACCCAGCAGGTAAAATCATTGCAACTTATCTCTCACTCAGTTTCTCTTCAAAGGGACTCGGAGGTGTAGCAACAAAATGTATCAAGAGCATAACTTTGGTCCTGATGCAAGACATCCAAAAATTCCCAACAGAGGTCACAAGAAAAACTCGTATTGTCCCATGTATGGCACTGCACAGAGTAGTGTGCTATTTGTCTGCAAACGCACTGTCGCCTTGTTAGGAGTATGAAGTAGTGCATAAACATAAGTACAATACAAACATACTCAAACCCTACAGCACTGCAAGTCCATAAAAACAGCAATAAAGAGTTATGCAAATTATTATTGACATAACCTATCCCTGCCTTTTATAAACATACATATTTTACTGAGACCCTGATTCAAAGATGTGTTTTAAATTCTGATCCAGGCACAGATGAATGTTTGCTCAAAGGTCTGAATTATAAGTCGTGCATCAGTAACCACATTCTGCAATTTTCTCCTGACAGAATTCCCCAGAAAAAGGCTGAGGAAATCTATCAAGAAAAAATACATAAATGCAAAACTTGAAGGAATTGGTGTCGCAAACACCGATTCCACTTGTTTGACTTCTTTCCGTGGTGGGGAATGCAGGAGAAGTTAATTAGGTAGCCCATTAAATATCTCATGCCAGGGTAGTGGTAATTACCTAATGCACTAATTAAAGCCTAAATACTAAATAACTTGAATGTATGTCCTCGGTCTCCAAGTCTGTCTTTGTCTATCATGATGATATTCGTACAGGTGTAAAGGATCCATTATATAGCATTCTGCTTAGCTATAAAGCCAAGTATGAAACAATTCTCCGCCTGCTTATTTATTTGCTTCCAAGAGTATACAATCCCTTCATTGTGGTTCTTCCCTCCTGCTATCAGTCCCCTGATTTAGAAAGCCTCGGTGTGGGGAAGAATGGGATGTTCCTTCTCTTTTGCTGCTTCTTCCATTTAGAATTGACTCCATCTTGGTCTGCGCAAAATAGAAGACCATTCAACGTTTAGAAGGGCTCTTAAAATTAATCTGTTTTATTGATTATCTTCATATCTTTTCTGATGATGTTAGTCAGTTCAGAGCCAAAATGCCTTAGGATGTTTGTTGCACTTTATAACTAAACTCAACTGATGCCTTACACGTGTGGGATTTTGATATATTTAATGGGTACGTATAGGCCCTCAGCGCAGGGCCAGTGTAAGCCTTAGAAGAAATTGGGCAGAAATTATTATATGAATTGTGGCTCTTGTCCTTTGGTGATTGAGCATAGTCACCTGAGACATAGCAAAGGTATCTGCCACCTGACCTGTGGGTAATCTGAGAGATAGCTCAACTATACCAAGCCTGTACATATAAGTTATGTCTAAACAGAGGCATACCTCTTACGCATAAAGCAAAAATCGCTATAATCAGGTTAATGTAAGTCTTGTGTTTTTATTTGACAGAATGGTGTCTTTGCAGTCACAGTACACCTGCACTCCCCTTGTGTAGGCATTGCATCACTGTGTCGTGCCAATTCAAAATAGTGTCGTTTGACAGTAAAATGCTTGTAAAACCTTATTCTGCTTTCAAACTTAGCATGAGTCTACCAAAACAGCATCATTCTGATATAGTGTATAATACGTTCCACTGCAAAAGTGTTGCTAAACGAAAACTCTACTCTTTTTTTTAAACATTTTTATTGGCATTTCCAGCATGATAGCAAGACATAATTGCAATTACTGCATCAACTTTGTATTTCTCCCCCTCCCATCCCCTTCCGTGTTATACATCATTATTATGTCTCATTCCGAGACCTCAACATTGACCATGTCTTGCCTCTTACCATACTGTCTGTGCCAATTTAATTACAATAACACCCTCCGCTCCCCCGTCATGTCTGGTCTCAAAAAGCATGTTGACCTCTCAGCAGGCCAGACTTTTTATTTACATAGTGCATTCTCTATTTGTCACTTCACCTGACTTCCCCTCGTCATCCGTCCCATCCTCTCCCTCCCCATTTGTCTCCACAGTGGGGGCGGGAGGGTGCTTTGCGTCCGCCAGTATGAGTGACCAGGCTCGTGCATCCTCATGTATCTTTTTGTCTTTCCTGATCCGTTACATTCTGACAATTTCTGCGGTTGCCCATTCACTGAGGTCTTTCAGCCATCCCTCCATTGTCGGGGGATCGGAACTTAGCCATCTGATCGCTATTCTCTTTGCTAGCACCAGCCTCAACAGCACAAATCTTCTGCTAAGTTCTTTAGATTTTGGCATGGGCAGAAGTTCCAATAATACTACATGTATTGTTTTAGTAATTTTCCACACTGTGGCAATTTGCATTCAGTCTAGTATGTTTTCCCAGTATTGTGCCAGTGCTGAGCATTCCCATATCATGTGAATAAAGTGTACTTCTGTTTGACCGCATCTGGGGCATGTATTTGTGCGTTCCGGGTAAATTTTGCTTATAGTCCGCGGAGTTAAATAAGTTTGGTCTATGATGTTGTACTGTATGAGTTTACATCTTGCATTAGAACTCACCCATTTAACTCCCTTATGTATTTTTATCCACTCCTGGTCTGTCAGGGGCTCATCTACGAAATCTCTACTTGTGCTCTACTAGTTCCGGTGGTTACAAAGACAAACTGATAATCATGTTGTTCGCCTGGTGTGTCTCCTGTGCCCCATTTAAGGTTGCCCCTTTCTCTACACAGGCCAGGGTAATTGCTGTAATTTGGATAGACATTTATGAGCAGCCATTAAAGAGACTATGGTCCTCCTTCTAAAAGGAATTTTGGAAACATTTGTAACAAATGTTGCATTTTATAATGCACATTGTCCCTGCAGGATTCAAAAGAACATTTATTTTATAATGGATTTCACACTTTGTGCTAGGGGCTTCAGAACTTAATTGAAAGCATGGTTATTGATATTATATCATGTTATTAAGAAGCACTCTTTCTTTGCAGGACATTTCCCATCAGCCACATATTCTATGTTTTCTGGAGTTTGAAGTAATATTGTATCCTTTGTATGCTAGAATACCATTCTTTACTGAGTTATTTCAGGCTTCTACCTTTTTATCAGTTGTCTAGGTGTGGTGGCTAGCTCAATTGATGTAGCTCTGTCATCAATGTTGGGTGCTAACAATAAAGATTTTATTTTGAGTTAGTATAGCGCAGATTCCTGGCAGAGTAACTAACAGTCAGTAATATTGCCAACTAATTGGCATTCACTTATACAATCTCAGGAGGAATGGAAGATGCATTAGGAATCAAACCTCAGAGCTGCCAGTCACGCATCGCGAAATCAGGTGCGTTGACCCACTAGATTCAATATTCTGAGCCCTGTACGTAAGTGCAGCCTCAAAGAAGCATATGTTGCACTATTCAGATGTGCAGATTGAAAATGTCCCTTTTGGTCAACAGTCAGAGAATAGTATCTTTCTGAAGCTTAAATAAAAAATATTTTAGGAGTTTGTTATTTCCCAGAAGGAGCGTTCAGAAAATTGGCATAAAGGATCCTCCTCTAGAACCAACTTTGCAAATCTGGTTCTTAAGTGCTTTGCATTGAACTGTGTAGAAGCTGCTTTTTAGTTATCAAGCCACTAATTTCCCTTTTCAAGTATCTGTCAGTAGCCTATAAACATTGTTAAATCCACTGAAACGTTTTTTGTAATTGTATGAGCTTTGACCAATATTTAATGCACAGTTTGTCACTCTATTTTCTTCTATTGACTCTAAGGATAGCTCCACCCCATTTCTTGAAGTGTTAATCCAGCCTCTTTGGCTGTTAGCACCCACCCTGGAAGTTCGGGTCTGGTTGCGCCCCGGCAATAAAAATGCCTTTACATTTTGGTCTTATGTTGCAATATTTGCTGCTTCTTCAAGACAGAGGTCCAATTAACTCCATTCAGTCTGGAAAATTGCTGCTTATACTTTTAACAAGGAGATTTGTATTAATTTTTCTTTCTCTGACTGCAAAATGAGAGGATTTTGCAACATGAACTATATGACAATCGTTATCTCGTAGGGGTAAGACAATGTCAATCTTGCTAGGGAACAGGGAATGTGAAAGGAAAGGCTGTAGGATCTCATTTTTTTCCTAACATACAACAAAATGTAAATGCCTGTAAATGAACTGTACAACTATTTCATAATATATCAGCAGTTATGAAAAGACAAATGAAGTACTTTTTGTAATTCTGAAGTGTGATGGAAACAAAGATTTTAATAGAATAAAAACTAACCACGACACTGTACTTGGTGATGCTCTATAATAAATTTTGGCTGAACTACAATTTCCACACATTATCATTCATGCACATATAGTTTTTCAGTAAAACTGCCTGTCTATGCAAATTTAGTGGCTAGTCAAATGTAATATGTACTGTCTGTAAATGACAGTGCACTACCAAACCATGATTAAGTAAAATATTTGGGAAGTGTGCTTCAAAATGCACCTCTGGCTTCATACCACACACCCTTACCACTCTCCTGCTGACATACATTTGCCACACTTGTTCTTTGTATGACACTTGGATTTTTCACAATCCTTATGCGTTCAGAAAAGTAACACTGATGGCAGCACATTCAGGCACAAAATTGTTCCAGCACTAAATACTGCCTCGCTCCGCACTGATGCCTGGGCAGGCGGCAACAGGTCACCAGCTAAAAGACAGCAGGCTTAAATTAAGGCCTGGCTGCTTTGATTCAGTGTTTTGACCAGACTATTGAGGCGGAAATGAGTTCCGAAGGACCCACAAGGTAAAATGAAACACTTTTCAAAGGTTATCGAACAGGGTGCCATCTGTGCGCTCAATACACAACCCTGCACTGCACGGTCAGCTCAGCATGGGTCTGGAAATACAAAGCAAGAAGCCCCGGGAGCCGCGCGCGCGACGCTCGCAAATGATCCACAGCATCCACGGAGCCCTCTAAACTTCCTTTTTGATCCACCGCAGCGTCAGAGGTGTGTGCGGAGGCGCACTGGCAGCGCTGCGTGTGGTACGTCAGGAGAGGCTCCAGAGATGACGGCTGCGCAGCTGTGCAAGGGTTACAGGCGCTTAGGAGCGCGCTGTGTACAAACACCGTGCCCCCTGGTGGGCCCATGCTGCCGAGATGGAAAACAAACCCTTGTGAGGCCTTCCTCCTGCCACGGTACGTGACTGAGGGGTTCTTAAGCCTAGTTGCCATGACTCTCTTATGAAGCAGCCAAATGATCTGTAATAACAAGAAATTGAAAGCAATACTTGAGTTGATTGAGCAATGATTGGAGGACCCGGGAGCTGACAGATCCCCCCCGCCCTCCCTGCTTCGGTGCTGCAGGCTCCAATGATGGCCTGTGCCGCGCGCTGCTGGGGAGGCGGTGGTTGCAGCTGTGGCGGGCCGCGTGAACCTGGGGGTGATTAGTGCTTGCGAGGCGGCCAGGCCTCTGCGGGGGCATGGACTGGAAAGTAATCGAAAGGTAGGGGGCGCAGGCGAGTTAATGAGCCCCTACTTAGAGCAGCAATTGACTGCGCCCAAATACCATTTGTTAGTCGAAAACTTTCGTTACCGGGGTGCCCTTCTCCAGGCACCGCGGACATGGGGATGCTGAGCATTAGCAACAGTGCTTATTTTATTTGATGATTTATTTACTGTTCCAGCGGTTGAAGACCTGCCTTTCTCAACACCGCCAATGGCATTTCAAGGGGTCCCTTGTCGGGAAAGAGAAGCCTACCCTGTGCTTTTTTTCTTTTTCTTTGCATTTTGTGTATTGTAGTCCTGCGTTTATAGTGAATAAAGCAAATATACAACTACCAATCGCCAATGAGTAAAACTAGGACAGAATACGTATAAAGCTCTCACTCATCCCAGGTACATGTGACTGCAGCTCATCTACTAAAGGATTTTTATATTTCAAAAATAATTTTTGTTCTGGTATGTGCAGTCCTGTAAAATCAGGACTACAAGTCCCAGAATGCAAAAGCAAAAAAAAAAACTTGGACTGAACCATCCACTCACGCTTGGACCGAGGAATCTTGAGAGCTCTGCAAGCTGATTTTGCCTGACATTGAAAATGTTGAGCGTTCCTTTACCTGTGACGAAGAGGGCTTTTGGCTACATTCCCATTCAGTCGCTTGCTTCTCTGCTTGGATCCACTATACGAGTAAGAAGGTCCAGGAAGGGCCTGGCTTGGCAGTTCGGGCTGGAATGAGGAGCAGGGTCAAGACTGATTTGCGTATGTGGCTGGATCCAAACTGGGGTGGCGTAGTGAGCAAAAGAAAGATGGATTTAACCCATATCTCTTGAGGGGGGGGAGGGTGTTTGATTTATTCAGCATTCTGTCCATCATTTGTTGCTGCAGCATAGTTTTTGAAAGGGCACCATGATCCAGCGCGATATCAGCAAACAGCATTCATACACTATATACTCACTTGGGCCCATACATTCATACTACGCTAATACTTACGCTGGGTTTTATCAGTTGTTACTCTCTATCAAAATCCCTGGTACCAATTACCTTCTGATTGAAGAGTAATGACTTACCAATGAATCCTTTGCTAATTGGGAAATTTAAAATGAGTGACATTCATTATAGTACATAATCCTGAAATAACCACTGAGTCAGGAAGTTTTAAAATGTTTATCTAAAGATTTAGCAGAGTAAAATACAGAGCCACATGGTACTTAATCGCAATACCCAAGATTAAGCATAGAAATGATTATTGCTAATCAATGACGGTGTTTTAAAGAAGAGAAGAAGATAGAGACAGCAGCGCAACTAAAGGTTGCATTATAATTACCTAAGTGCGAGAACCAAACCCCTTAGCCAAGGAGTTGAAAGGATAGGACCCAGGAAGGATGAAGAGCAAAGACCTCCTCCAAGATCAGGACAGGACCGGTGACCTCTCTACAACGACGCCTGCGTCGTTCCCCTCTCTGATACTCGGCGTCTCCTCGATTCTCCCGTGCCTTCCTTCTAATGGACTCCGCCGCCCCCTCCTCAGGACCTCTTCAGGACAGGGATTCAGTCTGCAATCGATCAGCTTAGCGGTCTGGAGCTCTTCCTGTCAGCATCTCCGCTCTCCTGTGCTAACTAATTAGCTAATTCTATATCTATTATACCCTTCTACGCCCATGTACCTCCCCTTAATGTTACTAAAATATGGGGCCACTACTTCTGATTGGACAGGGACAGGGGGTGGATTCTCGTATCATATTGATTTGGCCTAAATTGTAAAGCCTATTGTCTTTACGTTCCCACCCCTTCAAATTAATACATTCGCTTTATTTCCCACCCGTCTCATGACAAATGTAAACCAATTTTCATAGACATTGTATCAATGTGTGACAGGAAAGTACTAGTACAACATCTTCGGCCATCAGGTTACGGCCTTGGACTTCGTCCAGGTTGACTTCATTTGGCAGGCACACAAGACACATGCGCAGAACCATTTGCCTCTCGAGTTTCAGGTCACCAACCCAGGCCCAAGTTTACGAACTAATAAAAGTGCAAGAAGAAAATATTAGAATCACAAATAAAATGTTTCACTGTATACCCACTATTTCTATTCTATTCCCAATTAAATATATATACTATCCCGCGTTAGTAGCGTTAGGAAACGTCAATTTAATAATGACATGAGAGGAAGCAGAAGCATGTGAAAACATCAAGCAGCCATTTTAATGCACACTGCGCAGAAGCAGAAGTTTCCCACCAAGCAAAGAAAGACGTCACACCATGTGATATGGTTGCGACATGCGCATTGAGCTTTCCCGCGCATAGCGGCCATTTTGGATTACAGACAAGCGTTATTCATTAGTAAAACACATAGGCAAGCATCTTTTTCTTTTGTGTCGTGAATGCAAAGGTTAGTATTAACAATACAAGTTTAATAAATTAATACTGTGAGGAGGATTGAATACAAGCAAGTTTCATTTATGAAACCTTGCTCCATCAATCCCCTCTCTGATGGCGTTTCTGAGCCATCAAAAACATTACCCTCAATCAGATGCCAACTTCTAGCAAATTACTTCATTCTCGTCTTTATTCTTTCTATTTTTACAATCTCCTTTTAATTTCTTGTATAATTCACTTCTCCACTCTTCAAGTTCGATTTCATCTACCTTTCGTTTCTTTCCTCTTCCTGTTACTTTATATGTTCCATTCTTTTTACAACATTTGCACCATATTGTTGCTACCAATATTATTATTGCTATCCCTGCTAAGGGTACTAATATTTGACCTATAAGTCCTTTCCCCATATTAGCAAACCAGGTTCCAATTGACGAGATACTATTTGTCAATCTTTCCCATACACTATCAACTTCCAGTGGTTTAAGTTCTTTCTCAAGTTTAGTTATATTCTGTATATACGTTCCAATTTCTGCACTCTTATCAGGAATATAAGTGCAACAATGTTTCGTCTTCAATAATTTACAGACTCCGCCCTCTTTTGCCAATATAATATCAAGAGCAAGACGATTTTGCATCACCATAGATCTAATCGCAACCATTTCTGCATTAATCATTAGAAACCCTCCAGCAGTATCCGTTGAGCAACGATCAACTACTGTAGACAATTTACATATTTTCCTTGAGTTCAGAATTATTCCCACTGAAGGTATCAATGCACCAAATATATCACCTACAATTTCTGAAAAACTAGCTCTTTTACTACGTATTAATTCGCTATTGTTTTCATTGCTCTCAGTGTTTCTTTTTACATGGTATATCTTTGGAAATACTATTCCAAAATAACAACTTCCATACCACCGTGCAGGAAGCCTAAAGTAAGCCTTATTCCCACACACATAATATATTCCAGGAAAAACTGAATCTATTCCTCCTTTGAGTCCCCAACCTCCAAGAATTAAAAATTTGTGTTCACATTCACTGGTACCGATGAAAACATTGTTATAATCAGTCTTTAACCTATGAAGACAAATTTTCCCTGTCTTTACAAAATCCAGAGCCATAGCAGCTTGAGCCTTGCCAGGTGTGTAACTCCCTTCTTTCTCAGCCCAAGGTGGCAAATGAGCCTTATGCTCAGAAGCTTTCTTTTGGAAATCTTGTCTTCTATCTTCTACTAAATTCAAAAATATCTTTTCTTCTTCAAGTAAAGAACATGTTAGATTGTGTCTATGTGCATGTGTTATGTCTATTGATTTAATTGTTAAGAAAAATTCTCCCATAAACTGTGCGTCTGGACTACTAAGCACTGGGTTCATACTCTTGCGAATCGGAACCTCAGAAAAAATCACATCTAAGTTTGAATAATAATACTGAAGTTTCCCTGTTCTATAAAATAAACTAGACAAAACACTACATGATATGCCATATGTCAGTGGTAAGTGATGGTATGTTAATCCTTCTGCTAATGATTCGGGTAACTTCATACAGACATAACAATTACTAACTTCCATGGTGTCTACATATTGAAACAATAACTTTGTGAAAACGTTTAAACTAGTGTCGTTGTCAGCTACTTCATGATGAATTTCTGGTTCACTTTCTACCATTAGTTCTACTCTATTGCCCTTCATGTTTGCTGTCCTCTCCTTAGTTTCATTATTAATCTTTTTATCTATTATCATAAGGTAAGGAATTGCTACAATCCGGACTAACCATACTATAAGCACCATTACTAGACTACATATGCATATTGCACAGCATCTTCTACAACATTTCTGTTTTGGTCTCCCAGTAACTCTATCGTCAGGCATTTTTCGACAAGGAAGATTGCTCTTCTTATCTTTTCTTCTTTTCCTTAGCTTATTCTTTTGCTTAGTCAGGGTGGTCTTGTTTCTTCTTCGTACGTCAATTCTGTACTTGTTCCTTCGCCACCACTGTCACTTGATTCTGAGCTTTCAAAATCTTCAAGGATGATATAAGTCCAGTCAGGACCCTTGAATTTGTTATTCACAAGCTTCAGTCTTTTGCTTCTTCTTTTCGCAGTTTTATTTTCTTGTTCGGTTTGACTTGATACTTCAGGTACTTGATCTGGATCTTCACTTCTGGTTGTTATGTGGTACTTTACTCTTTTAATGACACTTGGCCAATGATCTCCTTTTCATGTTTTCTTTGTTGGCACTGTTTCTTTGTTTTCGTCTTTAGAGATCTCGTTAATTTCACTGCTTAGCACTGTTTCGTGTTCTTCAATTACTGTGTTTCTTGTTTGCTCCTTTTCAGGTCTAATTGGTTTCTCTGTAACAGCTCCGCTGTGAGTTTCCAATAACTGACCTTGTTCTTTGTTTATTTCTTCAAGTTCATGTTTTTCAATGTTTTCTTCTTCTGTGTACTCTTCTTGATCTAACTTGTTCTGATCAGGGCTTATTGCACTGTGAACTTCTGCAGCCTGACCGGATTCTTCTAGACCTATCTGTCCCTGATCAAAGTCTATTAGGTCTTCACTGTTTTGAGTCCAGTTTTCTTTCCCTATCTGACATTGTTCAGGATTTCTTAATGTCTTTTCTTCTTGTTCCTGAACTGCTTCTTCTTCACCTATCTGATCTTCTTCAATTTCCTCCAATTTCGCTCGACTTCTTGTTCTGTGGTATACTTCAGGAACTTCTACCACTGGTATCCAATCCTGACTTGTGCTCGGTTGTTCTTCTTCAGCTTCCCCGGAATCTCGAACTTGAGATCCTACAGCTGGGCAACCTTCAGCCTCTTCAGTGATTGGCGTTATCTGAGGATTCTCTTCCCCGGGATCTGGTACTCTCTTGGTGTGACTTACATGAATCCAATTAGGAAATCCGGCACACTTCACTGCTGTATTCGTTGTCAGTATGACTTGACACGGTCTGCCCCATCTAGGTGATAAGAGCGATACAAAAGGGGGATGATGGACGGAACGTTTGAGCCAATCAAACACTCACCCCCAGTCAACTGATCTGGGTTTAATCCATCATCATTCTTTAGCTCACTCCACCACCCCAGTTCAGACATGGCCATATGCAAATCAGTCTGACCCTGTGCCTCATGGGAACAGTCCAGCCCGAACTGCCAAGCCATGTCTTCCCTGGACAGGAAACAAGCATCCTAGGACCGGTTTCTGGCATTTCAGCCGTCATCAGCCAGGCTTGCTTGAATCCAGTGGCAAAGTGAGCAAGGGACCCACGTCTGGGCATACCCCCGCCAACTTAGGGCGACCAGAGCGATACAAAAGGGGATGATGGACGGAACGTTTGAGCCAATCAAACACTCACCCCCAGTCAACTGATCTGGGTTTAATCCATCATCATTCTTTAGCTCACTCCACCACCCCAGTTCAGACATGGCCATATGCAAATCAGTCTGACCCTGTGCCTCATGGGAACAGTCCAGCCCGAACTGCCAAGCCATGTCTTCCCTGGACAGGAAACAAGCATCCTAGGACCGGTTTCTGGCATTTCAGCCGTCATCAGCCAGGCTTGCTTGAATCCAGTGGCAAAGTGAGCAAGGGACCCACGTCTGGGCATACCCCCGCCAACTTAGGGCGACCAGAGCGATACAAAAGGGGATGATGGACGGAACGTTTGAGCCAATCAAACACTCACCCCCAGTCAACTGATCTGGGTTTAATCCATCATCATTCTTTAGCTCACTCCACCACCCCAGTTCAGACATGGCCATATGCAAATCAGTCTGACCCTGTGCCTCATGGGAACAGTCCAGCCCGAACTGCCAAGCCATGTCTTCCCTGGACAGGAAACAAGCATCCTAGGACCGGTTTCTGGCATTTCAGCCGTCATCAGCCAGGCTTGCTTGAATCCAGTGGCAAAGTGAGCAAGGGACCCACGTCTGGGCATACCCCCGCCAACTTAGGGCGACCAGAGCGATACAAAGGGGATGATGGACGGAACGTTTGAGCCAATCAAACACTCACCCCCAGTCAACTGATCTGGGTTTAATCCATCATCATTCTTTAGCTCACTCCACCACCCCAGTTCAGACATGGCCATATGCAAATCAGTCTGACCCTGTGCCTCATGGGAACAGTCCAGCCCGAACTGCCAAGCCATGTCTTCCCTGGACAGGAAACAAGCATCCTAGGACCGGTTTCTGGCATTTCAGCCGTCATCAGCCAGGCTTGCTTGAATCCAGTGGCAAAGTGAGCAAGGGACCCACGTCTGGGCATACCCCCGCCAACTTAGGGCGACCAGAGCGATACAAAGGGGATGATGGACGGAACGTTTGAGCCAATCAAACACTCACCCCCAGTCAACTGATCTGGGTTTAATCCATCATCATTCTTTAGCTCACTCCACCACCCCAGTTCAGACATGGCCATATGCAAATCAGTCTGACCCTGTGCCTCATGGGAACAGTCCAGCCCGAACTGCCAAGCCATGTCTTCCCTGGACAGGAAACAAGCATCCTAGGACCGGTTTCTGGCATTTCAGCCGTCATCAGCCAGGCTTGCTTGAATCCAGTGGCAAAGTGAGCAAGGGACCCACGTCTGGGCATACCCCCGCCAACTTAGGGCGACCAGAGCGATACAAAAGGGGATGATGGACGGAACGTTTGAGCCAATCAAACACTCACCCCCAGTCAACTGATCTGGGTTTAATCCATCATCATTCTTTAGCTCACTCCACCACCCCAGTTCAGACATGGCCATATGCAAATCAGTCTGACCCTGTGCCTCATGGGAACAGTCCAGCCCGAACTGCCAAGCCATGTCTTCCCTGGACAGGAAACAAGCATCCTAGGACCGGTTTCTGGCATTTCAGCCGTCATCAGCCAGGCTTGCTTGAATCCAGTGGCAAAGTGAGCAAGGGACCCACGTCTGGGCATACCCCCGCCAACTTAGGGCGACCAGAGCGATACAAAGGGGATGATGGACGGAACGTTTGAGCCAATCAAACACTCACCCCCAGTCAACTGATCTGGGTTTAATCCATCATCATTCTTTAGCTCACTCCACCACCCCAGTTCAGACATGGCCATATGCAAATCAGTCTGACCCTGTGCCTCATGGGAACAGTCCAGCCCGAACTGCCAAGCCATGTCTTCCCTGGACAGGAAACAAGCATCCTAGGACCGGTTTCTGGCATTTCAGCCGTCATCAGCCAGGCTTGCTTGAATCCAGTGGCAAAGTGAGCAAGGGACCCACGTCTGGGCATACCCCCGCCAACTTAGGGCGACCAGAGCGATACAAAAGGGGATGATGGACGGAACGTTTGAGCCAATCAAACACTCACCCCCAGTCAACTGATCTGGGTTTAATCCATCATCATTCTTTAGCTCACTCCACCACCCCAGTTCAGACATGGCCATATGCAAATCAGTCTGACCCTGTGCCTCATGGGAACAGTCCAGCCCGAACTGCCAAGCCATGTCTTCCCTGGACAGGAAACAAGCATCCTAGGACCGGTTTCTGGCATTTCAGCCGTCATCAGCCAGGCTCGCTTGAATCCAGTGGCAAAGTGAGCAAGGGACCCACGTCTGGGCATACCCCCACCAACTTAGGGCGACCAGAGCGATACAAAGGGGATGATGGACGGAACGTTTGAGCCAATCAAACACTCACCCCCAGTCAACTGATCTGGGTTTAATCCATCATCATTCTTTAGCTCACTCCACCACCCCAGTTCAGACATGGCCATATGCAAATCAGTCTGACCCTGTGCCTCATGGGAACAGTCCAGCCCGAACTGCCAAGCCATGTCTTCCCTGGACAGGAAACAAGCATCCTAGGACCGGTTTCTGGCATTTCAGCCGTCATCAGCCAGGCTTGCTTGAATCCAGTGGCAAAGTGAGCAAGGGACCCACGTCTGGGCATACCCCCGCCAACTTAGGGCGACCAGAGCGATACAAAGGGGATGATGGACGGAACGTTTGAGCCAATCAAACACTCACCCCCAGTCAACTGATCTGGGTTTAATCCATCATCATTCTTTAGCTCACTCCACCACCCCAGTTCAGACATGGCCATATGCAAATCAGTCTGACCCTGTGCCTCATGGGAACAGTCCAGCCCGAACTGCCAAGCCATGTCTTCCCTGGACAGGAAACAAGCATCCTAGGACCGGTTTCTGGCATTTCAGCCGTCATCAGCCAGGCTTGCTTGAATCCAGTGGCAAAGTGAGCAAGGGACCCACGTCTGGGCATACCCCCGCCAACTTAGGGCGACCAGAGCGATACAAAAGGGGATGATGGACGGAACGTTTGAGCCAATCAAACACTCACCCCCAGTCAACTGATCTGGGTTTAATCCATCATCATTCTTTAGCTCACTCCACCACCCCAGTTCAGACATGGCCATATGCAAATCAGTCTGACCCTGTGCCTCATGGGAACAGTCCAGCCCGAACTGCCAAGCCATGTCTTCCCTGGACAGGAAACAAGCATCCTAGGACCGGTTTCTGGCATTTCAGCCGTCATCAGCCAGGCTTGCTTGAATCCAGTGGCAAAGTGAGCAAGGGACCCACGTCTGGGCATACCCCCGCCAACTTAGGGCGACCAGAGCGATACAAAAGGGGTGATGGACGGAACGTTTGAGCCAATCAAACACTCACCCCCAGTCAACTGATCTGGGTTTAATCCATCATCATTCTTTAGCTCACTCCACCACCCCAGTTCAGACATGGCCATATGCAAATCAGTCTGACCCTGTGCCTCATGGGAACAGTCCAGCCCGAACTGCCAAGCCATGTCTTCCCTGGACAGGAAACAAGCATCCTAGGACCGGTTTCTGGCATTTCAGCCGTCATCAGCCAGGCTTGCTTGAATCCAGTGGCAAAGTGAGCAAGGGACCCACGTCTGGGCATACCCCCGCCAACTTAGGGCGACCAGAGCGATACAAAAGGGGTGATGGACCGGAACGTTTGAGCCAATCAAACACTCACCCCCAGTCAACTGATCTGGGTTTAATCCATCATCATTCTTTAGCTCACTCCACCACCCCAGTTCAGACATGGCCATATGCAAATCAGTCTGACCCTGTGCCTCATGGGAACAGTCCAGCCCGAACTGCCAAGCCATGTCTTCCCTGGACAGGAAACAAGCATCCTAGGACCGGTTTCTGGCATTTCAGCCGTCATCAGCCAGGCTTGCTTGAATCCAGTGGCAAAGTGAGCAAGGGACCCACGTCTGGGCATACCCCCGCCAACTTAGGGCGACCAGAGCGATACAAAAGGGGATGAGGCCCAGATCTCTGTACTGGGGTGAATGTATGACATTGTTCTGCATTCTGTCCATCAACTGTTGTTTTTGCATTTGTCACCCCGAGTGGGACGGGTATGCCCAGACGTGGGTCCCGTGCTCTCCATGCCACTGGAATCAAGCTATCCTGGCTGAAGAGGGTGAAACCCCGAAACCGGTCCTAGGATGCTTGTTTCCAGTCCAGGGAGGACCTGGCTTGGCAGTTCGGGCTGGACTGTTCCCATGAGGCACAGGGTCAAGACTGATTTGCATATGGCTGGGTTCAAACTGGAATGGCATGGTGAGCAAAAAACGATGGATTTAGGCCCAGATCTCTGTACTGGGGTGAATGTATGACATTGTTCTGCATTCTGTCCATCAACTGTTGTTTTTGCATTTGTCACCCCGAGTGGGACGGGTATGCCCAGACGTGGGTCCCGTGCTCTCCATGCCACTGGAATCAAGCTATCCTGGCTGAAGAGAGGTGATACCCGAAACCGGTCCTAGGATGCTTGTTTCCAGTCCAGGGAGGACCTGGCTTGGCAGTTCGGGCTGGACTGTTCCCATGAGGCACAGGGTCAAGACTGATTTGCATATGGCTGGGTTCAAACTGGAATGGCATGGTGAGCAAAAACGATGGATTTAGGCCCAGATCTCTGTACTGGGGTGAATGTATGACATTGTTCTGCATTCTGTCCATCAACTGTTGTTTTTGCATTTGTCACCCCGAGTGGGACGGGTATGCCCAGACGTGGGTCCCGTGCTCTCCATGCCACTGGAATCAAGCTATCCTGGCTGAAGAGGGGTGAAACCCCGAAACCGGTCCTAGGATGCTTGTTTCCAGTCCAGGGAGGACCTGGCTTGGCAGTTCGGGCTGGACTGTTCCCATGAGGCACAGGGTCAAGACTGATTTGCATATGGCTGGGTTCAAACTGGAATGGCATGGTGAGCAAAAAAGCGATGGATTTAGGCCCAGATCTCTGTACTGGGGTGAATGTATGACATTGTTCTGCATTCTGTCCATCAACTGTTGTTTTTGCATTTGTCACCCCGAGTGGGACGGGTATGCCCAGACGTGGGTCCCGTGCTCTCCATGCCACTGGAATCAAGCTATCCTGGCTGAAGAGGGTGAAACCCGAAACCGGTCCTAGGATGCTTGTTTCCAGTCCAGGGAGGACCTGGCTTGGCAGTTCGGGCTGGACTGTTCCCATGAGGCACAGGGTCAAGACTGATTTGCATATGGCTGGGTTCAAACTGGAATGGCATGGTGAGCAAAAAACGATGGATTTAGGCCCAGATCTCTGTACTGGGGTGAATGTATGACATTGTTCTGCATTCTGTCCATCAACTGTTGTTTTTGCATTTGTCACCCCGAGTGGGACGGGTATGCCCAGACGTGGGTCCCGTGCTCTCCATGCCACTGGAATCAAGCTATCCTGGCTGAAGAGGGGTGAAACCCCGAAACCGGTCCTAGGATGCTTGTTTCCAGTCCAGGGAGGACCTGGCTTGGCAGTTCGGGCTGGACTGTTCCCATGAGGCACAGGGTCAAGACTGATTTGCATATGGCTGGGTTCAAACTGGAATGGCATGGTGAGCAAAAAACGATGGATTTAGGCCCAGATCTCTGTACTGGGGTGAATGTATGACATTGTTCTGCATTCTGTCCATCAACTGTTGTTTTTGCATTTGTCACCCCGAGTGGGACGGGTATGCCCAGACGTGGGTCCCGTGCTCTCCATGCCACTGGAATCAAGCTATCCTGGCTGAAGAGGGTGAAACCCGAAACCGGTCCTAGGATGCTTGTTTCCAGTCCAGGGAGGACCTGGCTTGGCAGTTCGGGCTGGACTGTTCCCATGAGGCACAGGGTCAAGACTGATTTGCATATGGCTGGGTTCAAACTGGAATGGCATGGTGAGCAAAACAACGATGGATTTAGGCCCAGATCTCTGTACTGGGGTGAATGTATGACATTGTTCTGCATTCTGTCCATCAA
>CAWUFW010018639.1:0-214130 GCA_963921515.1 Calotriton arnoldi | reverse complement strand
CGCCCCATTCACAAGCGGTTGCAAACTGCAGACAACGCAAGTATTCCCGCGATAGCTGCCTCAAAATTTACCTCCACGGGTGACACCACCAACTAACCCTAATGAGATGCAGAGTAGGCGTTCCCGTGCAAAAACACACAAAAACACCACTACACCACATTCACAACGAACTGCCAGATCTGCGATGCGAACCAAAAACAGGCGATAAGCCGCGGTAGCAGCAGGGATTCAACACCTGCCTTCTGCTGGTGTTAAGCAGGGCGACTACCTGCTGCATGAAAGGGAGCCCAGCCAAGAGCCACATCTGAAGACCCACAGATGCCATGGAGACAATGATCATGCAGCTCGGAGACCCATGAGGGCCACAACACCCACAGCCACCACCCCCAGGCCCGCCACCACCCCAGGACCCGTCCTGCCCCCCCCCCCGGACCACCACAGAGGCAGCGTACACAAAGACAGCGGACCCACCTTAAACGCACCAGCCTCACAGACCGAATGCCAGAGGAGGACATTTCCCACCACAGGCCCAAAAGGATAACCATCCCCCGCATCCTGACCCACATCGCCCACCTGCTGACGGTACCAACACGATACAAAAGGGGATGATGGACGGAACGCTTGAGCCAATCAAACACTCACCCCCAGTCAACTGATCTGGGTTTAATCCATCATCATTCTTTAGCTCACTCCACCACCCCAGTTCAGACATGGCCATATGCAAATCAGTCTGACCCTGTGCCTCATGGGAACAGTCCAGCCCGAACTGCCAAGCCATGTCTTCCCTGGACCGGAAACAAGCATCCTAGGACCGGTTTCTGGCATTTCAGCCGTCATCAGCCAGGCTTGCTTGAATCCAGTGGCAAAGTGAGCAAGGGACCCACGTCTGGGCATACCCCGCCAACTTAGGGCGACCAAAGCGATACAAAAGGGGATGATGGACGGAACGCTTGAGCCAATCAAACACTCACCCCCAGTCAACTGATCTGGGTTTAATCCATCATCATTCTTTAGCTCACTCCACCACCCCAGTTCAGACATGGCCATATGCAAATCAGTCTGACCCTGTGCCTCATGGGAACAGTCCAGCCCGAACTGCCAAGCCATGTCTTCCCTGGACCGGAAACAAGCATCCTAGGACCGGTTTCTGGCATTTCAGCCGTCATCAGCCAGGCTTGCTTGAATCCAGTGGCAAAGTGAGCAAGGGACCCACGTCTGGGCATACCCCCGCCAACTTAGGGCGACCAAAGCGATACAAAAGGGGATGATGGACGGAACGCTTGAGCCAATCAAACACTCACCCCCAGTCAACTGATCTGGGTTTAATCCATCATCATTCTTTAGCTCACTCCACCACCCCAGTTCAGACATGGCCATATGCAAATCAGTCTGACCCTGTGCCTCATGGGAACAGTCCAGCCCGAACTGCCAAGCCATGTCTTCCCTGGACCGGAAACAAGCATCCTAGGACCGGTTTCTGGCATTTCAGCCGTCATCAGCCAGGCTTGCTTGAATCCAGTGGCAAAGTGAGCAAGGGACCCACGTCTGGGCATACCCCCGCCAACTTAGGGCGACCAAAGCGATACAAAAGGGGATGATGGACGGAACATTTGAGCCAATCAAACACTCACCCCCAGTCAACTGATCTGGGTTTAATCCATCATCATTCTTTAGCTCACTCCACCACCCCAGTTCAGACATGGCCATATGCAAATCAGTCTGACCCTGTGCCTCATGGGAACAGTCCAGCCCGAACTGCCAAGCCATGTCTTCCCTGGACCGGAAACAAGCATCCTAGGACCGGTTTCTGGCATTTCAGCCGTCATCAGCCAGGCTTGCTTGAATCCAGTGGCAAAGTGAGCAAGGGACCCACGTCTGGGCATACCCCCGCCAACTTAGGGCGACCAAAGCGATACAAAAGGGGATGATGGACGGAACGCTTGAGCCAATCAAACACTCACCCCCAGTCAACTGATCTGGGTTTAATTCATCATCATTCTTTAGCTCACTCCACCACCCCAGTTCAGACATGGCCATATGCAAATCAGTCTGACCCTGTGCCTCATGGGAACAGTCCAGCCCGAACTGCCAAGCCATGTCTTCCCTGGACCGGAAACAAGCATCCTAGGACCGGTTTCTGGCATTTCAGCCATCATCAGCCAGGCTTGCTTGAATCCAGTGGCAAAGTGAGCAAGGGACCCACGTCTGGGCATACCCCGCCAACTTAGGGCGACCAAAGCGATACAAAAGGGGATGATGGGCGGAACGCTTGAGCCAATCAAACACTCACCCCCAGTCAACTGATCTGGGTTTAATCCATCATCATTCTTTAGCTCACTCCACCACCCCAGTTCAGACATGGCCATATGCAAATCAGTCTGACCCTGTGCCTCATGGGAACAGTCCAGCCCGAACTGCCAAGCCATGTCTTCCCTGGACCGGAAACAAGCATCCTAGGACCGGTTTCTGGCATTTCAGCCGTCATCAGCCAGGCTTGCTTGAATCCAGTGGCAAAGTGACACAGCGCACAACGAACATCCCTCCGCAGACAAAGCTGCCGGCTGTGCTGCACATGTTGGCCTCTGGTACCTTCCAACCCACAACTGCCAGAGTCGAAGGAGTCTCACAGCCAGCCCCATCCAAATTCATCACACCTGTCCTGGATGCCATCATCAGCCTGGTACCCCAGCACCCCCACTCCACTCACACTGCGCAGGAGCAGCTGGAGACCAAGCAAGGCTCCCACGCCATAGCTGGATTCCCTCACGTGTCGGGGGCAATAAACTGCACACATGTACCCCTCGTGCCCCCTGCCGACACTGCACACAACTACCTCAACAGAAAGCACATGCATCCCATGAATGTGCAGGCAATAGTGGACCTCCCGGGACTCCTCAACAATGTCGTGGCCAACTCCCCAGGCAGAGTGCATGATTCCTACATCTCCCGACAGTCCATCATCAACCAGCTCTCCCAGGATGGCACCTATGGAAATGCAGTGCTCGTTGGTAAGTCCCAAATGAACACAACACACACCTCCACCCCACAGTCATGCAACTCACGACACTGGTAATGGGCACGCAGCACAACTACATTCAACATGCCAACCGACCAGACACAACAACACGACTCCATTGGGAACCTGGGCTTGCCATGCCCACAACCCAGCCACGGCATGGCACCACAGCCACACAATAGCAGGATGTGAAGAGAGGCTTGGACCAGGCATGTGCGAGAGCGGCAAGTGACCAATGAATGAGAACCTACCCAATGCCAGGTGTGGCGTGGAGGTGGCGGACAGACTTCAGTGTGCAAACCACGGAAATGGCCATGTGGACATTAACTGCTGCTGCATGGAGTGTAGTGGTCAGTGGACGCTACCATGTCCAAACAGGCTGTGGGGCAGAAAGCGGAAATGTTGCACGTTACGTCCCCCCCTGCATGCGCAGGTGGAATGGGTTGGCCCTGCGTACGCCAAGCCTGCGTAGGGGTGTGAAAAAAAAGGCAGTCGCACTGGCCGTGGTGCTCTTTCGGAATGGCCAACGTGTCTGCCAGGGCGGCGCCTCCCAGCCTGCCACGAGGACGGCGCCGTGCGCGGCGGGCCTGCGTCCCTGTGCGCCTGCTGCATCCCGGGCCGCTGGTCCCCAGACCCGTCATGCCTGGCCCAGCGCACCAAGGAGGCTCCGCTCACCTGCCAACACCGGCGTGTGTCAAAGAGGGCCCACCACGTGCCAGATCCAGGCCCCAGTCCCGCGACCTCTGCAGCCTCCGCAGAACATCGCTGGCCTCCATGGCGCTGGCCCACAGTACTCCGCTCTCATTGACATACTCCACCGGCGTACTCTTCGGCCCAGCTGTTGGCACAAGTTGAACTGAGTCGTGAGTTCTGAATGGCAGTGACCAAAGGTCTGTGGCAGCGTCCACATCACTATACTCCCTCCGATCAGTGAAGCAAAAGTCTGCATCCCAGGCCTGCGACACGTGGTGCCACTAACCCTGTTCAACGCAAGCCGGCGACACGTGGTGCCACTAACCCTGTTCAACGCAAGCCGGCGACACGTGGTGCCACTAACCCTGTTCAACGCAAGCCGGCGACACGTGGTGCCACTAACCCTGTGCAACGCAAGCCATCGACACGTGGTGCCACTAACCCTGTTCAACGCAATCCGGCGACACTTGGATGAGGGCTCAGGCCTACACTGCGCTCCAGTAGGTCCCACATGTGGAACTGGGTCCTGAGTCTAGAATGGCAGTGACCCCAAGTCTGTGGCAGCGTCCACATCACTGCACTCCCTCCGATCAGTGAGGCCAAAGTCTGCATTGCAAGCACACGACACGTGTCTGTGGGCCCGTGCTGACCTCTGCCCCCAGCCTACACTGCGGTCCAGTAGGTCCCACATCCAGCACTTAGTCATGATTCATGAATGGCAGAGTCCATACCAGTGAACGCACGGAGAGGAGTAAGAGGAAGATGCGGTTCAGTCCGGATGTAAGCCGGATCCTCGTTACAGAGGTGACCGAACACTAGCAGCAACTGACCTGGTGCCACTAACCCTGTTCACCGCAAGTCCGCGTCCCGTGGTGCCACTGAACCTGAACTACGCAGGCCGGTGGGACCATCCAACCTAAGCCGGCGACACTCGGTGAATGGCCCCTGCTGACCGCTGCCTCAGGCCTACACTGCGGTCCAGTAGGTCCCACATGTGGAACTGTGTCTTGGGTAAGATATGGAGGAGTCCACACCATTGGACACCCCTCATCGCAGGCGGCATCCCCTATCAGCACTGGTGCCACTAACTCTGTGCACAATGAGTCATGGGCACTTTCTGGTTGGACTTTGGTGGCGTCTGAGTCCATGGCCTGGGGGTTGTCTGCATCATCATCTGGCTGGGCCGGACTTGGTGTTCGACATGTGTCTGTTCCATTCATCTCCACCATAGTGACTGTTTCTGCGTGGTTCTGCCCTCTGCATCATGTCCTGGGGGTACACCTTCCACTGTCCACCGAGACACTCAGCGACAACCCCCTTTGTCATCTACGAGAACCTGCTCTGCTCTCGTGACCCTGCACCAGTGCACCGCAAGTCATCGGCCCGTGGCGGTAGGCCCGTGCAGGACGCTGTGCATCCGGGGCCACTAACTCTGTGCAGCTCAAGTCATGGGGCCTTTATGGTTGAATGGGTGTGTCCTTAACGATGGACACTGTTGTCGTTTTTTGACTGCACCAGGCACTCCATGACGGCTGGTGTACACACACCCCACACACATCCAACACTGACATGTGAGCCTGCTAATAAAAGTGGCCGGGCGCACGTGCCCGTAGCCATTCCCACCATCTAAGCAAGTGTGTCCGTGTGGTCATTATGTCAGCATGATGGGCCGGAGCCCTGCAACATCACAGTGTGCTGCCTTCAGAGGAGGATACCATGACACCGCAGCAGTGGCTGAGACCTTGGACATGTAGCTTCGCCCGCCCCCCCTTGCATGCACAAGCGGCGTGTGCTGGTCCGGCGTACGTCAGGTCAGTGCAGGGGTGTGCTGATTCGGCAGGGGGATCAGGGCGTGGCTCTGGTCTGGCCTTGAACAGGAAGTGCGGTAAGTGTGTCTTTGGGTTGGGGTGTTGTCGCCACCAGGGCCACAGTAGTCGATGTTGCAATGTAGCATGCACCCGGAGGGCGGGCCCGCACGTACGGGGAAATGTAGGAGCACAAGCCCGCTCGGGGTCTTGGCACATGCATGCCAAGTGTTATGTGTATCAGTCCTGCGGCTGCATGAGTCAGGTGCCTAGCCCCAATCGCAGCGCGATCACAGCCAGCCATGGACTGTACACATGTGTCCGCCCTGTCCGGACCATTGGCCTACACTCACGTGGCCGCACACCCTCAACGGCCAGCTTAAAGGTGTTGTTGGCATGCCGCTGGACATGCGCGAACAGGCATGACAATGGTGTGCCGTAGGAGTGCACGTGATACAACCGCGCAGCGCACACATGTGTGGGGGCTCATGGGAGGGAGGAGCAGCTGTGAGGCAAAGTAACACACAGTGAGGCCGCTCATGTGCCACGTGCTAGGCATATCATCCATGATTCCCTGGGTCGCAGACATCCCACCCCACCCACGACAGGCCTCTGTACATCTCCTGTATGCATGCAGAAGGTGAAGTTACTGTAGGGATGAAAGGTCCTTTGTCTGCACTATCAGGCGGTAGCACACCTGCAGCTCCTAGATGGGACTTGCATGTGCCCAGCACCCCCTGACAGATACGATAGCATTTGCTGGCTACTCCCACACTACGCACTGCCCGATGTGAGACCAACGTGTACACATCCCACACGCAGAAGTCCTTGGTCGTAGTTAGCGTGCGTGAAATGGCCTTCAAACGTACTCCCACCACACCCCAGGCCTGCACCCGTTGCACACAGACACTGCTCATTGCTCCGAGCTGTGGCATTTCATCCACAGGACTGGCGCACGTCAGCACAGTGCCGCTTCAAGCAGTGCCACTGACGCAATGGCAGACCATCCTGGACACATGCTCAACTCCAGTCACGTGGACCTGTACCGTGCATGTCTGCTGCATGTACTGGGGGCACTGCCATTGGCAGTGCTGCGGATCAGTTACAGGCTGAGCTTCCGCCTTGCCAACGTCACCTGCGTTCAGCCTGTGTTGCATTGTCGCTCGTGCATATTCGAGTGGTCCATGGATGTCTGCCTCTCCAACGTTACGGTAGCTGACCTGGATTTCGACGTGTGTGTGCGCCCCCTGTTGGCCCACGACCAGGAGTGTCACCGTGATGCCCATTTATGGCATGCCTGGATGTTTGGCATGCATGCTGGCAACTGGACCTCGGAGATTGCACGAGTCGTCATGTGCAGTGACCACATTGAGCCGCTCCCCGATTGGGCTTTCGTGCAAATTGGGGCCAGGGGTTGGAGTCAGCACATCTGTCCGGGACAGCTGATGGGTTACGTCACCGACATGTTAGATGTGGTGGGCAACGATCTCTCATTGGAAATGTTGGCCTACGCTGCTGCACTCGCGTTCATGGACGAGTGACAAGGTACCTGCAGCCAGAACTGCTTGTGACCCATTGCACGTGTCCCGACGCCTGGTTGCATGTTGGGGATCTGGTCACATGTCCCAAGACGACAGTGGACATGGCTGCATTGGCCTGGACTCCTGATCCATGCGCGCACAACCAACGCAGGTTGGCAATGACTTGTGTTGGTGATGGACTCCCCCGGGGTCGACATGGGCGCTTTCCGACGTTCCTCATTCAGACATGCTGCTGCATTGGTCTGCATGTCGTGGCACTTCCCTTGGCCGTACTGACACGCAATTGTTGTTAAAGTTTCCGCACGTTCACTTGTCTCCAACTGTGTTGAGTGTTTATTTGTATGCCAATGTGTGTGTCACGGCCTATCTGGGTCCCTGCCTTACATGCATTGCTACCCCATCAGGGCTGTGGGTTGGTACTTGTGCATTATCATGTCCCTGTTTCGTGCTTTGCTAGATGCATATGGCCATTTACCGGCCACAAGCGTGTGCACTTGTGTTCTGTGTTCGGTTGTGCAAATGTTGGTGTTTGTACCACATTGTGTCCGATGTTGGGGTACTCTGCTTCCTATGTGTGTGTGCTGCATTGTGTGTGAGTTGGCCCTTCAGCTCTGATTTGGCTCACCCTTCTCCCTTTCAGGCAGTGTGGTTTTCACTTCTGTGCTTGTTCAGTGGTGTGGTATTGCTGACTTGTGTGACTTGTGCTCTTGGTTGGTGTTGTTCCTCTTGGGCATGGTTTGTCTGCAGTTGTGCTGTGCTTAATTGTGCATGTGTGCCATTGTGCCCATCTCCCCCCGTCCCCCCAGTCCCTGGTCGTTCCTCTCCCTGTTGCTGTCGTGTCTGTTGATTTTGAGCAGTTTCCGGTCCCCGACTCCTGCCACCATCTCCAGACTGATGTGGTGGACACCATTTCTTCTATGTCATTCAGCTCCTGGTGTGGCGCTGGACTCCCACCTCCGGTGTGCATTGCTGCCTTCTGGTTGTTGGCGTGTTTCTGCTTGTTTGTGCGTTTCGCATCATTCCAGCTGTTCTGGTTTTCTGCCATTGTCCTCCTCCGCTCTCCGGCTGCATTCACCTTGTCCACGATGGCCTGCCATGTACAATGTTTTGTTGCCAATGGGGCTTGTGGGGTTGTGTACTAGCTCCGACTGCCTCCATTGTGCTTCGCTGTTGTTTTCTGTTTGGTTTGTCTTTCTTTTTCCTGCTTTTGTTGTGCTTATTCCCGCCTGCCGTATGTGTGTTGCGGGCCTGGCGCTGCTTATCGCTGCTTTCCTCCTCGCGAATGGGCTCATTGCATGGTTTTGGTGTTGGGGTTTGTGTTTTTATCTCCGTCGCGGTGGTTGTATCGCAGACATTGGCCGCGTTTTCGGCAACCTATCGCATGGTACCGCCGTGTTGTGAATTCCAGGTTAACACAGGGTTATTTTCCCGCGATCGACTGCGATGTGTAAAGTTGTGTTAACATTTTTTGGTGATGTTTAGCGCACGTTCTTGTGAATATCCCCCAGAATGCGGTCACTCACAGTGAAGTAAGCCAATGACTGAAGTGGGTTTGCACACTGCCCAATGTTGTATGCTGCAGTGGGTTGAAGAAAAATGTGAATGGCACCATAACAGACCAATGGGTGAAGAGGGCCGGCCAAAAGTCCTATAAGTAACTAAGTATATTATACATATAATTTTAGTAAAATTAAAAGGTCTTGACTAACTTCAGACCTAAAACAAAAACTGAAGCTGGGTACTGTGTGGAGACAGCACATCTTGTCATGAACCGAATCTCTGCTCACGCTTCACAACCCTTCTAGCATGGCTGGATGACCTACTGACTTACACAGACCAGCTTCACAGAATTATGCACAAGTAGCTCATCCAGTTTTTCTTTACATCCTAGGTCTCATAGTCCTGTTCATCCCATATAAATTGCAGGACTATAAGTACCAGAATGTGAAAAAAAGTCCTGGACTGGATTTGCTACCTGCAGAGATTATATGGTACTGAAACACACTCACCAGTACCTGAGTCAAATGTTCTGTTGTCACAGCATTCAATATAAACTTCCAAACCTGTGCATTACAAGGAAGTAAAATCCAAGTGTACATAAAAAGGACACTACATGTCACCTTGGTGTTCTGTGATCTTATAAAAGCATTATTCCGATGGTCTTCTGTTTCTATATGTCCATGGACTAACACAGTGACTTGAAATAGCCGTACAGTGTTACTGCGTGGTTTGGCTTCAGCTGGATACCCGAAGCAAAGTTGTACTACAGCCCATAGAGGAACTGGGAATCGTATTTGAATGTGTCACGTTGTACTTAGTTGCCAAATGGCCCATGTCACCTGTGATGCCTACATACAGGCTTGGCTTTTTAGGGAAATTTAAGTACATTCTGGGTCTTGTAATCTGGTTTTTAATAGTGTATGTATGAGCTCAAGTATCCCAGTATGCAAAGCACTGTTGAATAAAATGTCTGGGCTTGCTCATAGTAGCATACATGACATGGGTTCTTTTTGGCAGTCACTGACTGAACTGATCTCGAATTGAAGATGAGTTTATTTACCCCAGGTTTGTCACTGTTAAAGCTTCTGAACCCATTTGATTATAATTACTGAAAATATTTATGGATGCCTCCTGCAGTACTAGTGACAATACTCAGGAAGCTAAGTTTAGACATATAAAGGAAATGTGGACGTAGATTTATTTGTGCAAAATTACACAAGTATGTGGCAAGACAGGGCAGTGATTTTAAATTATTGCCATCTGAAGTACTTGTAAGATGATTTTAAAAACTGATAGAGTATGCTGTTCCTATCCAAAGCCCGGGGAGCACTATTTGTTCACCTAGGTGAATCAGTGGTCAGAGAGAATGATTTTTAGTTGGAGCAAAAGCCCTCACCCATCTCAAGAGGTGGCTTACTTCATCATCAGGCAACTCCTCGTTGGACCGGCACTTCAATGCCCAATGGGCCCCTAAGAAAGGGGCTCTTTGTCAGAGTTTTTTTTCAATTTGCCGCAGAGGAAGCTCTATGTAGGTGGAGAGCTTAATTGAAATGTGTAGACTGGTGAGGAAGTAAATTAAAATTAACTAAGGTACCCCCCAAAACTGATTTTATTCCTGGGGTCCCTGTTAATGGATAAAAACTGAGTAACATATATATAGTAATAATGTACCTTAATATTCTCTACAAATCGATCAACATGTTTCTTGCCCTATTTCGTCTATGAAGATCTATGGCAATTCATCAGAACCCTAGTAACCTAATCTACATACAGTGGAACCATGACGCAAGTAAAATTGTGTACCCACGGTACTAATTACAGCAAATGTGTGTTCACAAGATATTCTACTTCTTTGTATTCAAAGAGATAATACAAAACATAAAACCAACCAACAGAAATAAAAAAATATATATATAAAATAAACATTGTATAAAAATGTGAGTAAAATATCACAGATCAGAGACCAATATAATCTTCTCACATATCGATGAGGATCACTGGTCATCAGTCAAAGTTATCTTACAATAGGTATTACACCAGTGTACAACCTATCGCATAACTGTTATCCACACCTGTTGGCATGTGCTTAAATCATATCCACAAAGGTAATCATAAGGAAATATGCCATACTTATATGTGAGATCCAACAATAACATTACAACATTTCCTAACCTAATCTGCATTTGAGTCAGGTACCTGGGACACCTGGGCTTGTACAACCACTCTATTCTAATTTCTAAATGTGATAGCATTTGTGAAAATACAAACTTCAAAGCATGCCTACACCTTAGAGCCCCAAGAGATACTCACAGCAACCGCTTGTGGACACTGCCATCATCCTACCCCATCTCCGTGGTCCCAAAGGTACCCGGTGTAGATAGACAAGCAGTATTTTTACCCTCCAACACACTGACATGATCACATGACTAAGGCGTGACATCAATTCTTGAAGATGGTGGAGAATGGTGGCTGAACCTCGGTGCCATATAGGAGATACTGATTACATTAGCACCAGAGTTCATAAACCTGCAGAACGCGCCGCAGTATGCTGAGTCAAACATATGGTTCAGTATTAAAATAAATATGAGGAATAGTATGGCATATATCTGATAATCCCTATTCGGATATAGTGAAATGCCTGCGACAGGTGTGTTTTTATCTAAAGTGTGTATAGTGTTCCAGCCGAAATCACCACAATGATATTAATAAGTGGAGATTAATATACTGTGTAATCATAAATATTATTTCTCATTTAAAGAAGTAGTGTATACAATTTACATGAGAGGGTGATATATGGGGCCAATGGGAAGGGTTCCTATCATAGAGATCACTTAGGCATGAATTCAATCATGGGATCTCATCATTTAACCCGTTTATATGGGTTTGTAACCGGAACACCCATCTCTGTTCTCTTAGTTAGTAGGACCAAATGTTATTTATCAGTTTTGTCACTACCAAGATAATCCACTCCATGTCATCAGGGGTGTGGTTCATCTCAATGAATTGTGCACTAATTTTTGTTTTGTAGTGACTTTTTTACATCTGATCCCACTCCTATGTTCATTAATGCAGATTTTTACTTCCTGGTTGGCATTCATACATATCTTAATTTGCAGGGACATGTGATCATGTATATGCAATTTTTAGTGTTGCAATTAGTGTGTTTGTTGAGGGACCAGTTCTTTCCATCGTGCAGTTCAATCTCTCATGTTTGCTTTATCAGTCCTCAAACATTACAATTCCTGGATGGAAAATGGCCTGTAACGGGTGAAAGTCCCCATACATATTGCTTTTTTCAGCTTTTATGGGTGGTCTGCTATGAACCAGCATGTCTCTTAGGTTCTTAGAGAATTTGAATGCAAAGCAAGGATGATCAAAATCAAGAGAGCAACAGTTCATAATGTTCCACCGTTTATTAATAATCTTTTTGATCTTATTCGAATTTGGGATAAAAGCGGCCACACAGGTGAGAGTTTTTGATGATTCTCATGGTCTGTATTCTAATAACACATCCATGTTGTTGTTCCTCGCTTTTTTACATGTCTTATTGATGATGTTGCAGGGGTAATTTCTCTTCATCAATTTTGCTTTTAGTACATTGGATTGTTGCTCAAAGTCCTTTAGGTCGCTACAATTTCTTCTTATCCTAAGTAATTGGCCAAACAGCAAGTTATTCCTTCGTGACATAGGATGATAGTTGTCAAAAAGTAGCAGACTATTGCAGTCTGTAGGTTTTCTAAAGGTCTTGGTTGTCAAGAGGCCTTTATGAATGGTGATTGTTAGGTCCAAAAGGGGTAGATCTTTGTAGGACACATTCTTTGCAAATTTCAAGTATGGGTTTAAAGAGTGAACCCATGTTACAAATTCTTCACAAACTTCCTGTTCACCTTTCCTCACTATGAGGATATCACTAATGTATCGCCACAACAAGTGGATGCTGTTCCTGTAAGGGTTGTTGTCACACAAAATGAAAGTTTGTTCAAAATGGGACATTTAAAGCAGGCCAGGCTAGGAGCAAAAGTGCTCCCCATCGAAGCCCCTTGTATTTGTAAATATAGTCTCTCTTTGAATTGGAAGAAATTATTTTACAATGCTATTGATGCACAGTCAATGATTAAGTGTATTGGTGTGAAGGAGTTCCAATTACTACTTCTCATTACTTCCTCAATTACTTCATGAGTCGTATCTTTAGGAATATTGGTATACAATGCCTCAACATCCAATGAAATAGTAGGTCAACAGGTCCACTTTGATTGTTGATAAGCTTGAGTACATCCTTTATGTCTTTTAGAAATGAAGGAGTTCTTTCCACTAACGGTTGTAGAAAATGGTTGCATAATTTGGAGAGGGGCTCCTATAAGGAGCCAATACCCGACACAGTTGGGCGGCCTGGGGGAGGATCTAGGCCTTTGTGTATATTAGGTAAAATGCAAATGTACAGTATTTATGGATATTCATCAACAAGAAAATCTTGTTATCTTTTCATGATCCATCAATCCAGCTTCATTCACTAAAGTGCAGATTTGTTGAGTCAGTTTTTTATCGGGTCTTCGTTGATGACCATGTAATACCTAGTGTTCGAAAGATGTCTCAAGCATTCATTTCTGTAATTGGTAGGAAGAGAGGACCACTTTGGCTCCACCCTTGTCCGCAGGTTTTATGGTGATGAAGTCATCATTAGAAAGTGAACTAATAGCATTCCTTTTATCTCTTGATACATTGGAAAATGGTCTTGTTTCCCTCATGTTTTGTATATCATTCTGTACTGCCTCTTCAGAGGTAATGATTTTGTACGGTATTGTGCTGGTAGGTGGAGTGAAAGTAGAGGGGTTTCTCAAGCCAGAATCACCTGCTGCCTATGGTTCAGCTTTGTCTGCAAAGAAGGCCTGGGGTCGGATTTTCCTGATAAAGTTCTTCAATTCACAGATGAGTCTGAATTCATCTTCCTGTTTAAACATGAAAGATGTCTGCTCCATGTCGAGGTTCCTCTTTATCACAGTCAATGCCACCATTTGCCAGGCCGTAGTCACAGTAGCATCCATATGATTTGAAGCTCTCTTTAATCCTATCGATGTTTTTAGCAGCTCTGTACTGGACCCCTTGCACCGCACTCAACTGACAAGTGTAATTCCATCAAGCAATTCTTTTGTGTCAAAATAAACACCATGCATCGCAGAGATGGCACAAAACAACTGACATCACTTCCATTCTATTTTGCGACATCTGGAAGTGGACCCTCTTCAAAATACTTAAGTCTTCAGACCTTACCATCCTCCTAACCCTCAAAGATGTCACATTTGAAAATAATATCCTCCCCATCATTGTGAACAGCCTCACTGGAGAAGCACCAACAGCACTTCCCATGATAATTAATGCCTTTTAGGCATAGGGCATCTTCCACAGCACATTAAAAACTGGACATTTACTCCATATGGTGCCCCAAAGATATACCCAGCTGTAAATCAATTGACACATCTTCCCTTCCTCTGGAAGATTATCAGGAAGGCAGTCTGAATCCAATAAAAAAATCAAATCAATGACAACTACCCCCTTCACAGAATAATACTATACAGTGTTCTGATTCCACTGCACCACATAGGCAGCACCTATTCAAGCTGTAGAATGTCTTTTTCAGGGCAGACGAATGTGAGCAGTGCCCTCTGTTCCTGTTTGACCTCGTTGCTGCCATCTACACCACCCCCATCAGAATATACTGGCAGCAGCCATGTGTTTGCCAACTCTGATTTACCATCATTCCACTTATTCCTCTCCAATCTACATCAGCTCACAAAGATGAACTCTCCAGACCCCAGCTTTGTGTAGTGATCTGCAGGTACCCCAAGTCAGTCCTCTTACTAGGGGTCTTAGATCTTTCTATTCTGGGTCAATCATGGAATTGAAATCAACTAGTACAATAACAACACAGATCTCTATCTAAAAATGTCCTCAAGTTTGGACATTGACTAACTCAGGACATAACTTGCTTTCATCCAGCCCTGAATGTCCAGCACCTACCACAAACTAACCCCAGAAAGTCAACATTCATCCTCATCAGCACCAGAGCACAACAAAGCCAGATCAAAGACTGGATCTCTGAGTCCAAGCTCAAAAGATTCACTTCCCATTTCAAACCATCACAAAACCTTCAGGCTTCATCACAAACTCACCCACATCTGCAGGGAGTTAAACGCCCTGGCACACATTCTCACTCCTGCAAAAAGCTGACGTCAGACCATCGTCCAACCCGCTTCCATCCAAACCCACCCGCTCCTTTCCCACCTGGACGGAAACAATGTCCTAATTACTGAGGTTTTTTTACCTTTTTTGGCCTGAAAGAAGAATGTTTCTTATGTCTTTGCTGGCTCATCACAGGCCTAATGAAATATGGCTGCAGCACTCTTACTCTAAAGAAACATCACTCTGGCAGCCCTTACAAGCCAGCATTATTCACATTTTGCTGTGTTGCCTGCTAGACAGTAGCACCAAGGCACCACTAAACCTGGCTGAACAACTAGCCATCTCATGAGGGCAACACAACAAAGTCATAACATGAAGAACAGAAATCAAGAAGTGGAAGTAAGCCAAGACAGTGCCTTTCCTTTGGAATTTACAGTCTTTTACATTTTTGAGCTGTACCCACTAATGACTCCCCAGTCAAGTTTAGTTCTTTTGGGGGGAAAAACAGAATATATGCAGATCCTAGGTCTGTACGTAGTTAGCTATGTGGCATTTAGCACCAAACGTAAGTAAAGACTGGAAAACAAAGCGTGTCAAGTTGCAGAACAAATCTCTGGAGCCCCACTATCCTGACAAGAAATAGGTTAGCTTAGTCACTTCTGTGGTTCTGAAAGGATATGATAATGCACCTTTTAAAGGAAGATCATTTTACCTCGGATAACAAACCTCAATATCCTTACAGCACCTCACCATTTAGATAATAGCCACTCTTTCCGTGATGACAATCAAGCATCTAGGCCAGAGCTGTAGACCTTGGTCTGGGGAACCAGGTTCGAGTCTCCGCGTTGCCTCAAAATCCTTTGACTCGGGGCAAATCACGTAATCTCCCCATGCCTAAAGAAAGTTGAATGTGGCCTTGTGTAATGTAATTGGTGCTCATGTAAAGCGCTCCAATAATTTCAGGTCGAGTTCGCGCTATATAAAAATGTTTAAAAAAAATATAAAAAATTAATAATAAAAATATATATACATGTGTGGGTGTGTTGGGCTGCAAGTTCCAGAATGCACAGTAATGAAAAGTTAAGAGCAAGGACTGACTGAAGAAAGCCCACCTGTCATACAGCAACACGATAGGCAGACGAGTGCTCCAAAGTACACAGTTAAAGAAGATGCGAATTATACCACCTCACCTTCACACTGCGCTCCTTAATGGGCTTGCACTTGATGACCCAGAGAGCAGTTTGGTGACAACCGAGCACACACAGATAATATCCCTTTAAAAGCACCGCCTGATTCAGATTGCTAGAATAATAATTGTTCTCACGAAACTAAAGTGGATTCATGACAAACACTAGTTAAACATTACACACAACACCCCCTGCAGAGACTCCTGGGCTGGCTGTGGTATGTGGGATGCATGTTGTTCCAAGGACAGCAATTTAAGCAGACATAGGGCCTGCCAAGGAAGGGACAGCGACCTCTGCCGGGCTGGAGTCTGCTCACACCCACGCGCTGTCGCGTATGCATTGTTGTGACGCTGCTGCATGCTCTGTGAGACACTCAGTCCGACACCTGGATGAACAGGCCACAGCATTTTTAATTTTACGACTTGTAGTTTTCAGTTTCCCATTATAACCACGGAGATCCAAGTGCCAACTTGATGCTGCAGTCATGCGCTAACTCCTGACTCGATGAAGATTTTACACATCACTTGAAGCTCGTGGCAAAAGAAAACAAGCTCCAGTCCTGGTCCCAGTGTGAAGGGCCATGCAGCGGACAGAGCTACGAGGCTGCACTTATGGCTGAAGGATCCACTCAGGATTATATTTCAATGCTGATGTCTAAACCACCAACGTGCTGGGTGGCAAGTTATCTGTGGATCACTGATTAAATGGGAAGCAGGTGGAGCTGAAAGTCTGAATAATTTCATGGCATGAGGTGCTTTGGCAGAGCTGTGTGTGGGTGATGTTGCATGCGAGCCATAAAGTGCATTTCTGCAGCCGTCCCATCATTCAATCAATATGGAAACATATAACATATGTTCTTTGATTGTTTTTCTCTTAAATACTTTATTAACACGGTGTAACATACACAGTTTCTCATTCCTCATGCAGATTGTCCAGAATAGTCAAATCAATTGGGTGTCAAGAATAAAAAAGGGTACAGCATCAGTGTCCTTCTAATACAATCAAGTCTGTTGTCCGAAGGGAGTCAGAGAGAGGGAGAGGGGACTGCTGTCCAAGTTAGAGGTGACATATATCAAACACGAAGGAGTCCTGGACCATTTGACTGAAGCTCATGAGAAGCCAGAGATAGCTCAAACTCTGAGGGCTATATGTCAGTTCTAGAGTGATTAAACTCAAGTCTAGAAAGAACAGCTCCAGTCTAATCAGAAAGGACCTCAGGCCTCCCTGATGTTCTTGGACAGAGGACAATGGGGGTCACTCCCATCAAGGAGAAGCTCTGACCCAATGGCGACATTCAGGCATAGTGGGGGAAGACTGAAGCCTACGCCGAGGTTGGCCTTTGCTAAAGTAGAGGAAACCCAAGAATTGATAGCAGAAGTAACTCAAGACAAGAGGATGATAGTTCAACCCTGGCAGAAATGTCAGGCAAAGAAAGGTACAGCCTATGTTTAAAAGTTGGTTGAAGGGAGTGGAAAAGGTGCAGTGGGCTATCATGGGCAACGGGTATAGCCCTGCTACACCTTACAGCTTACATGGGCGTCAAGAGTTTAGGGCCGGGAGATTGAGGCAGGTGAGAGCAACTGGCTCATGCTCTTTGCCACAACAGTCATAAATGAGTTGAACAATTGAAAGCTAAACGGCAGTGGAATTTCTCACACTACTTGTGGGGTGTTCTCTAGAATATAAACAACCATTGACAGCCTAGACTCAAAAACAGTATTTAAGGGGTCAGTAGGGGCGGAGTCAGAAAAGAGTTGTGGAACTGGTGATTATTGGGCATTGATTGATGAAGTAGTTACGGTGTCAACACAGGCCACTTCCTCCTGAAATAAAATAAAAAGAGAAATCAAACTTCAGAACATAGAACACGTTCATACTGTTCATTTTGTGATGTCACCAAAACCACTTGAGATTTACCTCCCATGGTCTACACTACTCATTTGGGTTCATGTTTTAGGAGTCTCAACCGACCATGCCTTTTGTGTACATTGAACTTCCACTGCAGAACTCTATTGTGCGCATGACACCTAGTCTGCTAATCTTTATTAATAAATCTAGTTTGCCTATCTTTATTAAGCGCATTAAAACCTTGGCTTTGTACCTACTTTATTAGCCCAGGACCTCCTCTAATAGTCTCAACTATGTGTCTAGGACATCCATGTTCTATTCGTATTACGTCCATAGAACCCTCATTTCTATTACCTCATTTAGCTGTGCACTAGACTTCCACTGCTGGCCTGACACCTAATCCTATGGCCCCAGGGGTCCTGGTTGATGGAGTGGGAGGTCCAACATGAATGTTCATTTTGACACAGAAAGAGGAACCTTTGCACCTAATTCAGTCAGACCAGTGCGACCTTTTGCACACTGTCTCTTCAAAAGGCTTACAAACTGTGTGGAGAATCCTGTGATGTTGTATTGCAAAATGAATATTGAAGACTAAAATGTATGCAGTTTCATCAAACTCACATGCTAGAGGAAATGCCATCACACAATTAGACCTTGAAAATACCAAGTAAAGCTATAGGGGTCACACAGTGAATGATGTCCCAATGTATCTCAAAACCTAAGTTGATATCATCAAAGAAAGGAACATTCTGGAATACCTTTTGCTGGTGATAGCAATTCAGGACTAAATAGAGAGAATTGCCTTTTATCTTTACACTAGATGACCCCTTTAAATCTCGCAACCGTAGACCTTCGGGGACCAAGTATAAAATGAATAACCTGGAAATCTTACAGAAACATAAAAGGAAGGTGCAGGATTCTCCGGCGGATACACAGTGGGCCTGATTCACAGAACTAATCTGAGACAAAATCCTAAACTTACTACTTTTGGTATTCACAGAAGGCATTTAGTTGTAGTAAAGTTAGGATTTTGTCTTAAGTTTGTCTTAAGTTTGTCTTAAGTCTGTCTTAAGTCTGTCTTAAGTCTGTCTTAAGTTTGTCTTAAGTCAAACTTAAGACAAAATCCTAACTTTACTACTACTAAATGCCTTCTGTGAATACCGAAAGTAGTAAGTTTAGGATTTTGTCTCAGATTAGTTCTGTGAATCAGGCCCAGTGTGACAAACACAATCCCTGTTGATTGGTAAATGATAACAGTGCCATTATGTTCTGTGCCACAAAATGCTTGGTCAGCGGTGCCTATTTTGTTCCTGCAGGAGGCAGAGGTGCACAGACATTCCAGGAGCGTATTTCTGCTTTTGTTACAGGTTCTGGTTCATTGCCCTGCACCATCTCTCTGGTATCTGCTAGCACCAGGCAGTGGAAGATGCGCTTTAGAAGATATTTAACATGACACAACTCAAGCGGTATCTACGCTCCTGTAAGCTTTGGGAAATCAGAAGATGGGCTACCTGAAAGATGAGTCTCAGGAGCATGAAGCCAGCAGGAGCTGAACACTGAGGGCACACTCCTGAACCCCTAAACTGACAACCAAGTGAAAAAGTCTAAGAAACCCTTGCCATGATTTCCGGGATATTTTTTCTCTACCCATAAAATGGAAACCAAACAATGTTTAAAGGGTGTGACGCCTGGTGAGGCTGATGTATTTTTCTCCACTTATATCTTCAGTTCAGCAGGGAGGCAGAAATGGACCTCAAAGGGCAGGTCCAAATGTTGTTGCCGCCTGATTTAGAAAGAACTGTGGGGCATATTTACAAGCCCCTATCGCCACCACAACGTCACTTTTAGTGGCATTTCTGTTCTGTGGTGATATGTGCTTCACCTTATTTAGAAGGCAGAGTTAAGCCACTTAACGTGGCTTAACGCTGCCTTGTAAATAAGGCCCTCTTTCACGCTATACTTTGCGTTAAAGGGTTGGGCAATGGGTGTTACAGTGGGCGTTCCACCTCAACACCCATTGATTTTGACGCTGCCCCATATTTACAAGGGTGGCATAAATATGGGGCAGCGCCAAAATTAAGACCAGGGAAAATCTGGTCTTAAACAGGCGCAACGAGGATAAATGTTTATTTCTCCTCGTTTTTGCTGTTTCCATGTGTGCTGCATTGTGCATCACACATAGAAACAGCGAAAGGCCTTTGGTTGTTTATGTGCAGGAAGGTGTCCCTTCCTGCACATAAACAATCAATAAAAAAATGACGTTTTGCAACTTCTATGTGTACTGCATTAAGCGGCACACATAGAAGTTTCAAAACACCATTTAGGTGCCTTCCTGCACATAAACAATCTTCCCCTCAACTCAGACACCTTTGCACAAGAAAGACACCCTTGCACTATTGTGCAAGGGTGCCTGCGTTGGCGCTAGGCTGCTAAATTTAGCGCCAGCGCATGGGGTAACGCAGGACTGCATCATATTGTTGTAAAATGGTGCAGCCCTGCATTTCAGTTGTGGCGGAGCGTGGCGTTAAGCTAAGGAGGCTAACGCCACGCTCCGCCATTTCTCTAGTAAATATGCCCCTGAGAGTGCACCAACTTCATCTTATAATTGAACGAATTACCAAGGTAAAAAGAATAGATAGATCGGAACAAAGAAGACATACGTTTTAAAATTCTGATATATATTTAATCTAAACTAATTCTGTGAGGAATGAGAATTCATCTTTTTGCCATTAAATTACCTCAAAGACTTCTCCAACGATCTGCTTTAAGCTAGCCATAGGAAACTCACTTGGTTTCTGATGGTGTGTTCTAAGCTTTTTGTCACATGTGGTTTTGTCTGCTGGCAGAGCTTAATCTAGAAAAGAGTTAAGGTGTCTCTCTTTAGACATCATGTTAAACCATGTGAAAGGAATAGAGCCATGCTGAGAAGCAAAGTGCAGGTTCTGGGAGAAGGGCAATGATTGGACATGACCAAAAGTAAACAAGGCTCTTAGCGTCCTAAGTGCCTTCTGTTCTGGTTCTCTCCTTCACGACTACTAGCACTAGGTAGAGAGGGCTGTGCCACGGCTCCACAGAGCAAGCCCATGGCATCAGCTCTGGCTATGCCTGACTGAAGGCCATGAGACCCGGGAGAGAGGTCGAGCATGAATCTAAGCAGAATGAGATAAGTACCACCCAGACAGTAGAATTAAGTTGCTGTGGGGAGTAGCAGTAGTGGTAAGTTACACAATGGCTCAATGAACCACGAAAACCGGACCCAATCTACCACACCATGTTTTATCCCCTTCTCCGTTGACTGACTGATCATAACTCCAAGATATTTGGGTTGACCTTCAGACCACAGAGATGTCTCTGGCTGCTCAACTCTGATATCAAGTTTGGAGTGATGAGCATATTAACTTGACTGACTTAGTTATAGGATGTACACCATTATTTTGAAGAGAGACAATTGTCAAGAATTTACTGTTAGTTCAAATATCTGGTATCTTTCAGACAGATCAGTAATTACAACAGAGAACACATGGCTAAATCTCTGGGACTCTTTAGACTGATCAGATTTGCAGCCTGCTGCAGTCATTGGTTCCACCAGCTCGTCCGGGTAGATCAGTTCTTTCCCCCCACTCTCCTGTGTGATCCTGACGGTTCCATACCCATTTCAATATGCAGAGACGAATGCACGGGAGTAAATGGAATGTTCTGCCTATTAGAAGGGACTGGGATTATTCTTAAATGTGCTGTGTCTTTAGACCAGCATCAACACTGGTCCTGAAGCTACCTCTTAGTGGTTGACTCATAGTTACCATTTTACTGTCCGGCTGGGACCTTGGCAGCATCGAACATCTTCTTTCTTCCTTCCATGCCTGACATGGCTTCCACATTCTTACGCCAGTCGCTCACCTCGACGGGTCTTTCCTGTGTGCAAAACAGAGTGCAGGAAAAGTATAGAATGATTCAATGGTAGTTAAAACATATCGAATAGCCTCAACTTGAAAAAAGAATTACTTTATGAAAACAAGTTTTTAGGAGTTTGTGTTTTTGTATAGACTTTCCAGTTTCCCGCTACTGTTCAGCTACGCCCTGATCACAGGTCAGTTAACACAACCCCGATCTCCAGGTTCTGTCCAGCCACATATTCCATCCCACCACTTTTCCTCACACTACGTACCAATGACTGCCCGAGCCCTCCAACGTCCTCCCACATCGAAGACAATTTATTTGCTAAAGTTCCTGAACCACAGTCTTAAACCCCTTCTCTCCCTCTTTCCAGTTTAGTTGAAGAAACACGGGCCGGGGAGGCGAAGCCGGACCCCGTAGGGGGTTACGGTTTTGGGGCTATCCTGGGGCCAGCTTGGGCAGCAGCAGCATGGCCAGCCAGGTGGTACCAAAATGGGACCAACAGCAACATCACCCTTTTGGAACTATTTCCCATTGTAGTGGCATTTACCATATAGGGCTCAAGGCTGGCCAACAGACAAATAATCTTATGGTCAGATAACCACACGTTGGTACAAGCAATCAACCTAGGTACAGCGAAATGCCCGGCCGTGTTCAGATTATTGCGCAAGCCAGTCGAGTGCCAGCTGACAGCAAACATAGCGGTGAGGGCAAGGCACATTGCAGGCCTGGACAACTCAGTGGATGATTAAATTTCTCGTTTCCAGTGGGACAGGTTCAGGGAGCTTGCACCAGAGGCGGCCCAAGTCATGACACCAGTACCAGAGGAACTATGGGAATTGGTGGACTCGGGATGGGAACATTATTAGACAACGCGCTAGCCCCTAAGACCGAGAGCCGATATCGTAAGTGTTGGGCAACCTTTGCCACCATAACGGGCAGCGAAGGGATACAAATGGTAGGGCCCAACGAGGTGGCCACATTTGTAGAGTGGGCTTTTCAGGAAGGGAAAACCAAATCTTGGGCTCAGACCCACCTGAACAGAGTGGCCTACTACAGCAAACTAGCAACAGGGAAGGACCCCTTGGGGTCCTTTTACTGCAGGATGGCTATGAAAGGTTGGGGTAGACTGCAGCCCAGAGCAGGGGTCAGCAGGAGGCCCATCGATTTTGCTATCTTAAAAAAGACAATCCGCGCTCTAGAGGAGGTGTGCGACGGGAAGCAAGAGCTGAGGTTATTCAAGGCAGGCATTTGCCTTCGCATTCTTCGGGGCATACAGGATTAGTGAGATAGTGACCCCGGCCAGGGGGACCCCGGGGACCGCATGCTTACACGAATCAGACGTTATGATGGGGACGGGGCACATGGTAATCCACCTGCGCCGATCAAAAACGGACCAGGGAGGCAAAGGGAAATACACCAGGATCGATTCTGTCAGAGACAAATCCTGCTGCCCATTCTTCCTGGTTCAAGAGTATTTGTCGAAGGGTGGTCCTGCGCAGGGGCCCCTGCTTATACATGGGGACGGGTCATGCCTCAACCGTTTCCAGTTCATAGCGGTAATCCGAAAAGCCCTATTAAAGGCGGGCTTCCCACCAAGGGAATTCGAGTCACATTCTTTCCGCATAGGGGCAGCAACCATGGCAGCGGGACTGGGTTTTGGGGCAGAGCGAATCAAGGCAGTAGGGCGTTGGGCATCGAGCGCCTTCAAACGGTACATACGCCCCGCATCTTACTAAGCTCAGCTTTCTACCCCCATCCAGGTCCACCGGAGGGTCGCAAGAGAGTATGGATCGTGGGGCACTCCTACATAACCCGGGCACAGCAGTGGGTGGCGGCACGTCGCGAGTTCAAGGGGATATGGCTCCGCAACACGGAGGTGACCTGGCTGGGCCAATCTGGGATGAAATGGGACCAGCTTCTCCCCTCGGTACAAAGGGCGCTGCAGTGGGGACACTGGCAGGATGCGTTAGTGGTGCACCTCGGGAGGAATGACCTAGCCGCAATAGGGAGGACATGCCTCCTGGAAAAGATGATGGCCGATCTTGCAGCACTGGCCAGATTAATCCACCCGGCGGAGGTGATCTGGTCAGAAATAATAGTGCGCCGGGCATGGAGGGGGTCCAGAGACCTAGGAGCAGTCAAAAACTCCAGACGGATGGCAAAAATATGCAGGGTGAATAGCTGGGGCTTTGTGAGACATGGGTTCATTAACCTGGCGTCCCCAGGGTACCACCTGGAAGACGGGGGTACACCTGACAGGGGTGGGGATAGACATGTTCATACTTAATGTGGTGGGGGTCCTAGAACAGCTGGGTTTCTCGTGAACAGGTCAAAGAGGAAAAGGGGGAGCTGCCTCCGATCCGGGAACCATAGGCAGCATGGCGGTAGAAACCCAAGTAAAATGCCCAAAAGAAAACAGTTACGTTAGGTAGATGAGATGCTCGCACAGGGTCCTTGGGATGACACACGGCAGGGGCACTGAGGAGCAGGCGAGTGGCCAGCAAGGGTCCAGAGCAAACGGAACGGCACTGGCAGCCCGGGCAGGTCCTGATGGATGCCCACAAATTCTGTAGCAAGGGAAGCCTGGAACCGTAAGCACAGAGACCTTGCTTAAAGGGGCAGCTCGAATAACGACAATGCTGTCAGAAAATGAGCAACAACAAATGTTTGAGGACAATGCACACTGTGAAAGTAACATGCTGTTTATGAATGACCAACCAAAAGTTGTGAAATGTATGAATCATGTTTAATAAAACTGCGCCCTTTTCTATGCACCATATCATGTCGTCAGTAGAATGATTATTGGGGAAAAGGACGCAGTGCTGGAGAGGACAGGGCATAAAAGAGGGGGTGGAGCCTCGCCCCATGGGAGGGGTTGAAACATGGGCCGGGGAGGCGAAGCCGGACCCCTTAGGGGCCCGTGGCAAACGCCTCCCGGGGACGGGAACCCTCCACGGCAAGCCAGCAAAAATGGGGCGCACCAGATTGGTCGTCCATAAGCCAACCGCTTGCCACCCAATCAAGGGAGGAGGTGGCAAGCGGCCGGGGGATTCAAAAAGGGTGGCAAACCCTGACTGGGCACATGAACCCCCCAGGAAGAACCAGAATACCACCCACCCACACCAAAAGGAAGCGGGCGTCGCAGCCGCAGGGTCAAAGGGGAGGGCAAAGGCAAGGCGGTAGAAACCCAAGTAAAATACCCAAAAGAAAACAGTTACGTTAGTTATATGAGCTACCCACACAGTGTCCTTGGGTTGCCTCACGGCAGGGGCACTGAGTGGACGAATGACAGCACACAGACACAGAGTAGATGAGATGCTTGCACAGGGTCCTTGGGATGCCACACAGCAGGGGCACTGAGGAGCAGGTGAGTGGCCAGCAAGGGTCCAGAGCAAACAGAACAGCACTTGCAGCCTGGGCCGGTCCTAACGGATGCCCACAAATTTGCTAGCAAGGGAAGCCTGGAATCGTAAGCACAGAGACCTTGCTTAAAGGGGCACCTCAAATAAGGATAATGCTGTCAGAAAATGAGCAACAACAAATGTTTGAGGACAAAGCACACTGTGAAAGTAACATGATGTTTATGATTGACCAACCAAAAGTTGTGAAATGTATGAATCATGTTCAATAGAACTGCGCCCTTTTCTATGAACCATATCATGTCGTCAGTAGAATGATTTTGGTGGAAAAGGACGCAGTGCTGGAGAGGACAGGGCGTAAAAAACGGGGGAGGGGGACTCGCCCCATGGGAGGGGTTTAAGCGCCTCTTAGCCTTAGTAAGGCGTCTTTCTCTCCATTAGACTTTGTCTATTTTTTTTTGCTTCGTTAATTTTCTTATAGCCATAGTGTACTGCGCATTCATTCCAGTGCTTACCCTTCCATCATGCTAACCTTTCCGCCTCAGTGACCACAAACTATATAATGTTGTCTTTTAACTTCACACAATATTTCTGGGTGAAAAAAATTGCACTTTCTGCACAAAGAAGTTACAAACTATCAAAATCCATAATATAGAAATTCAATCGCCTCCACTTATTAGGGATCTCCCTTTTTATATTCATCACTCCCGAACCCCACTTGGCCCCCTACCTCTCTGCTTGTGCCTCTCCCATTAAAGCTACATGCTTCTGCACATTTTCCTTTCTCTTTTTCCTGACCACTTTTCCCGTAGTAAAGTTCCGCTTTAAAACATTGTTTTTGCATTTTATTGCAGAGTTCTGATACTTTTGCGTTTTAAAATGAAATATCGAAAATACTGCTTGCGGTTTTATTCGCGTTGCTTTTTCTTCTATTCGACTGTAGACTGACAGGGATTCCACACTGATTGTTACAGATGCAATGCTCTACTTGATCTTTTAATGGGAAAGAGGCCCAGCTACCACACCTGCAAAGAGGCAAAGATTCTTATATTTTTGCTTTGCACTCACTCACCTTCTCTGTGTCTTCCTTCTTAACCGATTTCAGGTTGGCTCTCAAGTCCATGGACACCTTGTGTTTGGAGCCGAGCAGAGCTCTCAGCATGGCGTCGGCTGAGACACGCACCCGGCGCAGAGGGGGGCGTTTGAACTTCCCTCTCAGGTCCAGAACTTTCATCTTCAGGGTCTGGATCTAGAGAATGGAAAGGAACAAAGAACCAAAGGTGTAAAATGGCAGAGCTGCCTGTGGCGGATGAAGCAATGGAGGTGAGCAGATCACGCTTGTAACAGGCTCTTGCAATGAAGTCTCTGCACCTGCAGGTTCATTAAGAAGGGGCTTCTGTAGAGCCCTGCCTCTTTGTGCATAATCACATATGTTGCATATGAAATGATTCCCTGTATAATCTATTTGCTGTCTTGTACAAGGATCACCGGGCTAAGCATTCAAAATCAGTATTGCTCTCTAGGCATTCATCCTTCTACCACCTAAAATACTATCTAAACATACATGATCATGAGGATTATTTTACCTGGACATGCTCTTCCCTCACCAGGAATCCTCACCTCTCTCGTGTTGTGCATAACCTTTGCCTCACAGTCATATCGCTCCTCATCCACAATTGCTCCTTTGGCATGGAGCTCAGTGCACAGCTCCTGACAGAGGGATAGAAAGTTGACACACAGCAGTCAATAAGGTGAATTCCTCCAAAATTTTACTTCAACATCTTCCTCTCTTGCCTTCTTTGGCACCCGGCCTAAGACACCACCTCTACCTATCTCTCTCGCACAAACCTCACCATGCAAAAAAAGAAACACTGATGTGTAGAGCCAGGATCTCACTATTGGTGCCATCACTGCATGGTCAAACGAGTTTACAGCACCATCAATTCTTGTCATAGAATAGAGTGTATCTACTCTTGTCCTTCTAGAGACAGCTTTATCACAGTGGTAACCATTACCTGGCCTCATGTAGCCCATGATATCTACTGCCAATAAGTGTCTGATGTGCACTGTTGGTTTTATTATCATATGATAGACCAAAAAATCCTAAAACTCTAAACCTTAACATCTAAAACCTTTATCAAACATTTCTCAAAAATAAAAGTTTTTCAGGGACATATGCCTAGTGGAACAAGGGCAATAGTGAAACAGGTGCTTTAAAAGTATGAAAGAAGAAATGTATCAGGGAATCCCTAGTTAGATTATTTTATTTGCTGTTAAGATAAACCACTGACACTATCATAGGCACCTTCAAAGCAATCTTTGTGGGTGAGGGAGGCGCTATCAAAGATCTGGGTTTGGAGACAGCATTTCCTAGTTGAAGAGTGCTCCTTCAGTAGACATCCAGCTTTATCAGAAAAGATATTTTTTAGCGGTGTTGTGAATCTAAAGAAATCCTTTTTCGAGGTGAGGGATTGAGGAAGTAAGCTCAAGAACTATTATAATTTCACACACATCAAACTGCCTCAAATACATTTCTGTCTCTGATTCTGATTCTCTCTTGGGTTGTTGGTAAGGTGTGAATAGGTATTAAAGGAAGCAGGGCTGCTTGAAGTACTTTAGGTAAGGGGCATCATTTTCTGAATGTAACCCATTGTTGGGAATCCGTAGAGTGACACCAGTGGTGGTGAGATACAATCTATGTAGAATGCCAGGATCATCAATGATGCTGTTCGTTGATTCACAAATGCTTGTGTGTGCTGAGAGTTTCCAACGTGAACTGCAAAATGATCCTGGCATTCTGCACAGATGAGAGATTTCAAGCCAAGAGATAATGAGATACTGTTGAAAGTTAGGATTTTCACCAGTATTTCAACATCCTGCCTATTACTGATATATATTTGGCTAGATGTGTAGGACTAACCATGGAGGATTTCAATACACACAATCTGCATTTGAGGGGCATTCTGCAATAATTCCCCTTCAAGTATGAATCTCAAAAGGACGTAGATGCATCAGAACAAATAATGTACCCCATGAAGCTTGAAGACTTCGTATTGATTTTATAGTTGGATATATGTGTTAGTCCTGAGGAAGGTGGCAGAATAATTGGTGTTGTGTTTCACCGAAACGTGATTAATATGTTTTTTAGTACTCATTGGCTATGACTACCATCACTTTAGAGCTGTGACAATACTAGAGGTGATGGATTGAGATCATATTTCAGAAATGGTGGTTTTTAGCTTATGGATGAATGGGTGTGTTTGGTGTATGAGAGGGGATGCAGTTTCTGGGGAGACAGGAGGGTTGCGAGGGTTGTACAATGTAATGTCTTTTCGATATGATGGATTATTATTAGATTTCAAAGTATATAGGGAAATCAAATCTAATTAACTGTAAAATTGTTTGGTACTATTTAAAACTAAAGGATTTTGTACAAAGCATATTGTGCCACCAAGTACAAATAAACCTGGCAACTAATTGTTACAGGTGAGTGGTCTTTCAGTTTACTGTAATTTAGTTAATCTCCTGTCCCCGCCCGTTTAATTTATATTTGGGTGGCTTCTTGTCTTGTCATTTCCTTCAGCACTGCCCAGCTTTCTGGTTTAGCTTGTCACTGGTCTACCCAGAACAGTGGTCAAAGTACGACCATTGCTCCCAATCACTGACAAAGATTACACAGTGGAAGAGTCATTGTAGAAGGGGAGATAAAAGGATGTAGACTAACCACTACCTCTTTCCTGCGATTGAGCACATTCTTAAACTAACGTGAAAAGTCGAAATGTCGCATCAGCAAGGGGTCTTAAAATTAGAATCCCGGGTTGCCCTGTGGTTGAAAACCATCATTTGGGTTATTTCTGTGGTGCACAGTGGCTTGCTTGATTCAACAGATTTCTCAATAAGCTAAGCTTCCTTTCAGTGAAAGGCAGCCCTGTGGAAAGTATAGCCTATTTGAAATTGGTTCCTCTTTTTATTGTATTTCAGGTTTGTCTATGCAATGCTGACTTCCTAAATTATACTAGTTACTGCATCCATTTAAAAATAATAAAACGCATTGAAGTGTCCATCTCTCGCTGGTTCTTTCTACTGCTATTCACCTTCCTCTGTTGGTTTGACCATTTTTGTTAAACTGTGGCAAAACACTGCAACCCAAACATGCTACATTCTTTAATCCCTTTCACCAGATTGTGGCAAACAAAACACTAATGTAGACATTTACATAAGGCTGTGGCAGTTATATAAGGCAGACATATCGGGTGAACTGTACCTCTAAATGAGAACTCTCATGTTTCCTAATTCCATGAGTGAGTAACTCATCCAGTCCTGTTTTTACTTTGTGTTTTATATATTCCATTGGAATTTCAGGGTTATGTATACCAGAAAACAAAGTAAAACCATGGAATCCAAAACTTGAAAGAAGATATCCATATAGCGTGGACATAACTGAGGAGCATTTTGCAAAGCTTTAATTGGAATAAATGCAGGAGAAACAATAGAAATGTACAGTACACAGTGGTCCTTAATAATTAAATAATGGATGTGATACAATGACAGAAATTACAGATTCAATGGTCTAGAGCAAAGAGAAAGTGCATGCATATTTCACTTTATTTATATAGAGGCAGATGAGAATGATGGCAGATATTAAAGGGAAGTTCTATATTCCTGTCACAACATTAGCAGTGCTTGTGCAACCTGTTTAAGATCTTCTTTGGGATGAGTCGCTTAATTGCTTTAATGAGTTTTAGTTGGTGCTGATCACCTTCTACCAATGATTTTATATGGGTGTCTTGGTTTAGTTTTGTATCTAATGTGCAGCATAGTGATTTGTGAATCTATATCATCTCTGTGTAAAGACCTGTGTGAATCATCTTTGTGCACTTGTTGGTTTCAGGGTTTGAGTCTACTATCAGATATTTAGATTGGTTTGTTTTGGTTTTAGTTTCTCTCCGGACATCCAGCTTTGTGTGTTTGAAAGGCATTGCTTTCAGTGGCTGATGCAGCTTTTGTCGTGGACCCTCACATAAATCTGCATGTGGTCCTCATATTGGTGATATGAAAGCCTGGTGCATCTAAGAACTGCCTAAGAGGCTCAAGATACACATGAAATAAGGGGAAGGCCAGTGGACAATTCTTGGCCTTGCCCTCTTAATCAAACAGGAATAGCTCAGCATTTGACATTGTATTTCCAGTAAGCAGCCTGGGAGACACCTTTAATGAGGAAGATTTAAGCACTCGCTTCACTGACCTGAAGTTGACTCATTGACAAGCCGCTGGTGTTGAGCCTGGGGATTCTCTCCGACAGATATCTCTTCTTTTCTTCCTCCCTGTCTTCTTGTTCTTGCTCCCATGCATCCTTCGCTCTGGCGAGAAGTAAACTCTACAGGAGAAATAAGTCACCAAAAGATCAGTGATAATGAAGATTATTTACAGATGGATTTAATCGCTACAATCATGTTGGGTTCAGATTCTTGCATTAGTTCACCACTGTGCTTCTATCACAGGCATCAATTCTCCACACCACAGTGATTATCTGTGATATGGTTTCACCGTACACCACAGAGGGAAAGAGCAGTGCCATGCTTTTGATTTTGGCATGACAGATTTATATAGATAAATAACTCATTTACATAATAAATAGGTATGCTGAAAATCTGGCATTTTAATCACACCCCTGTTAACTCTGGAAATTCTGTCAGGGCTGATGTCATGCATTCAGGCTGAGACATTTCAACTGTTTTCCATATGTCCTTCTCGCCTCATGTGATCATCTGAATGTAGGTTCCACCAGGAACCAGCAAAGTCAAATCCTTCCATCCTCTCTCTTGATGGCCTTATAACTCGCCTGTTCCTTTAGCACCAGTCCTTATATTGTAATGTCTTCATGCTGTGCCACTAGATGCTAAACACATCTTCCATTTCATGTGCTTCCTGCTCTGTCCCAACTCTGAAGGTCCCATCAGGATCAATGTTAATGATGGCCCTGGGGCTGGAGTTCAGAGGTGCAGGACCACAGGCCGCCCTCAGTCACGATGCAATGAAGGTCCCATCAGTAACGATTCCCTGGGCGCTGCAAGACTGCAGAGTGTAAGATGGCACGTAGATCATTAGTGGCCTAGACATGGCAGGAAGGGTTGTGTGGGGTGCGCTGCTAGGAAGAACAGTGTTCTTCTGGGCCGTTGCAGAAGGGAGAATGCTTTCCAGAAACTAGAGTAGCGCAAGATGCTCCGGTAAGGTGCAGTCTCTGTCGCATTCATGCTCTTTTTAAGACAAAGGTTTTTAGAAGAAGATTCATTTAGGGGAGGTCAGAAATAGTGATACTTCACCTGAATACATATCATCAGGGACAGAGCTGCTTGCCATGATTACAAGAACAATGGTTTCTGGTTTTGCTGCTGATGACAAAGGGAAGTATCTCAGACATTGTCAGCCCCCACAAGTCCAGTCTTCTATTAAGAAGGAGACTAACAACAAAGACAGACATGTCTTGCAAGAGAATGCTAAGGAGATAGTGGCATATGTGTGTAAGAACTTGGGATTTCCCATGGTGCAAGACTGGGCAGTGGTAGTAGGGGACCAGTTCAGGTTCTATGATCAGTTCTTGTCTTCCCAGATAGTAGTTCATCATTTTATATGAACAATGGTTGCGAGAGAACGGTTAGATCCCTAATACAGCATTCTTCCAAATGAATGTCAAAAAAGATAGTCAGTGTGAAACAAAATCATGTCTGTTTGAGATGATGCAAGTAGACGTCATGTTTCCAATCTTGGCTATCCACGGTTATGCCCTAAGGACCCACATGAGAAAAAGATGGAATCAGCATTACAAAAGGCCCATGCAGCCTTTAAGCTATCTAAGAGCTCCGGGAAGGAGTTTATGCATATGTACACAAAATAAGCTCCCCGAGAATTTTGCAATTTATAGAGATATGTGATGTATCCCTCCCAACGCTATTCAGTACAAGTGTTGGGCATTCAAAAAAATGTAACAGATTGTCCTCACACACCACCAGGTGTCATGCTTCATCATTGGGCAATCCTCGCTCTCCAAAACCTCCGTTTGATGGAGAGCGGGCCTACACCTGGAGTCAGGGAGGCACTTCTAATTAAGAATGGACCCATGATATAAGTGTGTTAAAAACCAATGTGGCATCCTAAAACAGTTTATTCGCTAGACATGACACTTGTTGATTAAAATCAATTGTGGAGATAAGGGGAATTAGTACCCCATCACCACTGTTACCGTCAACGTGTTTCTGCCTTGTGGCTCAATTGAGTCCATGGCTTTCATCAGGACGGGCATATGGAATCCTAATAAGGCAATGTGGTTTGCCTCCAAACCAGAGTGACCTGTGTCTACCTCTTAACTGATCTCGCTTTCCAATACCTGTGGATAGACAAGAATATCCTTATCATTCCATATTCTATATGTAGGGAATGCATCACAATGCTTGTATATTTGAAAGCATGCAAAACTCACATGCTTCGTGGTTTTATGGTACTTCACACGTGAGGTTAAATTATGTCATTATTACAGTTGTGAGACTAGCTCACGATTTTACCCCAATTATGGATTTTCTATGCCCCATGGAAAAAGGGCACAGGGACCCCTGTAGTCACACTCTAAAGTGTAATGAAAAGGAGGGGTAAAGCTTTTAGTGTGCAGCATACATGTTCATCCACATTCATACATATCCAGGGATATTGCGTCCTTCTGATCAATCAATCTCTTACTTCATCAAGGTGCGTCCCTTGCGGCAAGCCTAGATGTGTCTGCTCCATCCTCCCGATGTGTGTGGAGTGGAGCGGGGAGAGGGTTTTTATGCTGGGTACCGAAGCATTGTATACAAGTGTTCCCCAAAAATGCACTTTCGAAGCAGTGGAACACATTCTAGCAGGAAATAAGTGGGACTTCCTGACCCCTAGGCACTTCATCATGGAATATGCGGAATTGGCACTAACCGAGATCTTCTTTGAATTTGAGGGGGTGATATGCCACCAGGTACGAGGAACTTCGATGGGGAGTACCTTCGCTCCCTGTATGGCTTGCCTGTTTCTACATCAATTTAAGTCAGACCATATATTCACCGAAGAAAATGGCATACAAAAACCACATTAAATTGTGGTTTGTGAGGACAATCTGATACATTTTTTTGTATGCTCATCATTTGTACTGAGTAGGGTTCGGAGGGATACATCACATATCTCTATAAATTACAAAATTCTCTGGGAGCTTATCTTGTGTACATATGTTGTGTTTGGAGGCCAGCTCACCCTTGAGACCCGAGACCCTCTAGTTCCCTAACCAGGGTACCTCCCGGGGGAGTGTGTTTATATAATGACTTTATCCAACCATTTTTGAATCACCCAGTGATGAAACATTTCAAAGCTCTCTTTGAATGAAGCAGAGGAAAAATAAAAGGAACATAGAGACCTGTTTGCCAACAAGGAGCAACAAGTGTATTTGAAGTCTGAAAGGGCAATTGGCAAGGTCAGGGCAGCAGCATTCACAAGAGGAGATGCAATCGCTAGAAGGCCCATAGACGGGCTTAGTAATTTGGACCAAAGTGGGTTATTAAAAGTCACATGAAAGCACACCTGCCATTTTCGTCAAGGTAATCAGGTGCAGGTTCCTTGCACAGTAGTCCATACTGTTGGGGGATGGTTCAGATATTTCCAGAAATAAAGAGTAGTGTAATAAAGGGTGTCTGGCTGTGACAGTGATAGTAAAAATTAGTTTTTGATCACATTTTTAATATTTCCTCCAGAGTGAGGAGTGTTGGAAACTCTGGGGTCCCAAAGACCAAATCGGAAACATACCCTGAAAGATGGAATTCATAATGACCTAGCATCAAACATGCATGAATTCCCAGCACTGGTCATGAGGAAGGTGCTGGCATCTGTTCAATGAGCTGAAGCACTGAAGCAGTGAGAGAGGCACAAGAAACTGTATGTTGGCTGCATGCACATGGTGCGGCTTGTTGCTACCTGCTCAGTCATGCAGCTCATTTCACTGTACACAATATCCTTCACCCTGTGTCTGATTTTTAAAGGCTCTCCTTATAACCTACACATTCCACCAGAATTATATTTGCATTTTACCGGGGTGGGCCCGGCGCCCTTCCTCCGGCCTTTAAGGCGGAAGAACCATGAGAAGCGAGTGCACATGGTACCTGCACTAAGGTGAGGTGAGTCAGGAGCATGTCTTCGGCCCTTGAGCTTTCTATACCAGTACATGCATTTGAAGCACTTTGTCTATCCTTGAATTATTCAGAGAAGAAAATTGTCACCACCTTGGCGTTGTGCCTGGATTTCCAGCATTGGGTCGTGGTTGTGGTTGAAACTGCCTACGAGCATTCCCATCTAGGACATGGTGCTTTCAACACCCTAATCTTATCACTTTTTTCCTTTTTATTGTGTTACCACCCTAGCCAAATCTCATGTCGGTGATGCAATATATCTACTTGACGTTTGGGCTTATTGTGTTGGCTCTGTTGGTGAGCAGGGAGAATGCCTTGCTTTCCTGCTTCTGTTACAGAACTCCATATCAGGAGAGAAGAAAGAGTCTGTTGACATGTGGGCAGCATGAGGGGCTGCGTTATGTATTCATGTTATTTCTCCTGATTCCAAGCTTTCTGGATAGATCCAGAGACATAAGATGGTGTTTCTGACAGTTACATTCAGTGTAGGAAGGTTGCGGTTTCCCTGGTGCTAGCTCAGAACTTGAAAGGCTAGAACATGGGAGTTTAGGTTAGCCAGGTGATACTGCAGTGCTGGCTCAGAATTCAGGGAGCAGTTTTACCCGCCACTGAATATCCTTTGGGTGCTGCACTATGGCTGCATACAATTTCATGTTATTTGTCAAAAAAACCTACATTTTCTGGTGAATAGGTCCCTGAAGAATCCAGCAGTAGACACTTAGTAGATCATACAAGCATGTAGAGAGCACAGAAGGAGACACACGGGTGTTGATACAATGGTGTGGTGGTTATTCGAGTGATTGCTACAGCCATGGGACGTGCTGTTGGTTTTGAAGTATCTCCATGCTTTCCCTTCAAGTCATGTTGGCTCTTTTGTTATAACATATTCTTTTCTTGGCAGCAGGATCTTCAGTGTGTGGCAAGTGGCAGATTTCTGAGCCTTATTATGCAGACCTCCTTAATATCAGGGTGTTATCGGATGCCCAGACATTGCCCAATGTTCATTCTGAATATTGCTTGGCAGAGGAGGTGGTTTGCCCTGTTTTTCATCCACAACCTTCGACTCCTGAAGTCGTGTTGCTTGATGAATTAAAGTCAGATGCGGAGTACTGATGTATTTGTCAAGGTGTCAGTGCTTGTGCTAATAAGTAAATCTGTTTAGCATACTAGGAACTCTGCAATTGAATGTAAAGCCAGCAACAATCACTTTCAGCATATGAATATGTATGGCAGTGGATAAGGTTAAGGATTGTGAAATGGGGTGGAGATCACTCTGAGATCGGCTCTGGGGTCGATCAGTAGGACCGTCAGCATCCTGGCATCCTGGGCAGGTGCTCTGGGAGTGTCTTTAGTGGATATGTGTACTGAAGTCCTCAGTTGGTTTCTCTTTAGACCTTTATAGATGAAGTGCAGGCTATGGTCTCGTAACGAGGAACAGGGACTTTGTTTTTGCAATCGTCTTCTTTGTAAAATTCCATCAGACTATGCAATATAGTCTTAGGTATTCTTCTGACCCACCTTCTCTTTCTCACCACAGCTTAAGAGATAAAACTTGAGAAGAAATAAGATGGTCTCTGGGTGCACAGGTATGGGGGTCAGGTGCAGAAAAAGTACCAGAAATGAGAGCAGACAGAAGTGGGGTTCAGGATCTGTTTGCAGTTCAGGAAGTCCTAGCAAATTAAGGATGTTTTTGCACAGAGGCGAGAACTTGGTGTGAAGAAAATTACCAAGAGTAAGTCTGGGCGGTGAACTCCGCTCTGCTCGTGGAGTTTTCCGCACGCCGTGGTATGCGGAGCTCGCGGAGTACCGAAAAACTCTGCTCCGCGTAGCGGAGGTTTTTTCCTCGCTCGTGTTTGTCAACGCCAAGTTGGCGAGCGCGAGCGAGGAAAATCTACCTCCCGTTAAGATTTTTCCTCATTCGTGATCATCAACATCAAGTTGGTGAGCGCGAGCGTGGGAAATCAACCTCCCGGTGAGATTTCTCAACGCGGGCGGTCAGATTTCTCATTGCGAGTGGTCACGTATGCTTGCGACAGCTTGCATTTAGAAACCGTCCGTTCGGGTTGAGAAAGCTGCTGCTTGAGTAAAAATCTACTCGGGTGGCAGAAAGGAAGCAGCGCCCGCTTGCGCTGTGCATGGTGCCGTTCGCGATGATTGCACAGTGTGGAAAAGCACCTGGCACTGAAAATCACAGTGAACGGCATTTATCTAACGCACTCTGCCGCTTGCGGAGCTCCGCGTAGCGTGGCGGAGTTTTTTTTGCACTTCACGGAGTTTCGCATAGCGGAACTCCACGAACTCCACCCGGGCTTAACCAAGAGTAATCACCACCTTTGATGCGGCCCAAAACCAAGCATGTTTTCCATTACAAATCCTAGTCAAACAATTGCCTGGATGCACGGAGTTCTCCCACAACCCAATCAAGTCCAACAACCATTAAAACTCCACCATTTCTACCAAGAACCTCTTAGGATATATGATCAAGTGAACAACACTTCTCCAGTAGCCTACATGAGTTCTTAAGTTCTTCCATACTTATTTAATGATCTTATTGTTCATTCAAATTCTTGCAACCCTTCGATAAACTTAATCCTGACAATCCACAATGCTCTAGAAATTTCCATGTTTCGCTGAAGACCTACAACCTCTGAAATCCAACATTTCTCGAATGACCATACCCCTCAAATGCTGCAGCCACCTGAACTCCTGATGTCTCCCATGAACTACTCAAGCCGAGTGACTGTCTGAAGTTTGATTGGGCCAAGACTTAATTAGAACAATTTACCACTAACGTGCCATATCCATCTTAGTATGTATGTTAATTTCCTGCAATTTTCCAGTGACCCACCCAATCCATCTGAATGCTAGCAATATCTAGTAAACCACCCAACCCCTCTGAATTGCAGCAATCTGTACTGACCTGCAAAACGCATCTCAAGGCCCGCAAATTCCAGCGACCTACCCAGCTCGTCCAACTGCTATCAATTCTCCAGTGATTAACCCAACCCATCTGAACTCTAGCAACTCTTCAGTGTCTCACCCAATATGTTTGAATGCTATAAATTCCTATGTGACCCACACCAACCCATCAGAACTTTTCCATTTCTCCATCGACCACCCCTCCCAATGTAAATTCAATCAATTTCCATGTGACCAACTAGTGGCGTAACAAAGGCCCCCGCAGTGCGGGGTCCCTGAGCTCCAGGAGGCCCCCTCAAGGCAGTACCCTGCCCTCAGAGCTCCCAAGTAAGTCCAGAAGGGGGCCCATCCATGCGCTTTGCAGGGGGCCCCCTCAAGTTTCGTTACGCCACTGTGACCAACCGAACTCCTTTCAACTCATTTCAGTTCTATTGATTCTCCATTGACATTCCCTCCTCCAACTAAACTAAACTATAGCAGTTCTCCAGTGCCCACTCAATCCCCATGACCTCAAGGTATTCTCCAGTGAGCCACCATACCCTTTGGAATTCCAGCGATGTGACTAATTAAAATAGCGAACTAAATTCAAGCAATTCTCCTGTGACCCACCCAATCCACCCGATGCCTGAGTTAAAGCAGCTGACCACCCAATCCATCTGTCCACTTAAACATCCAGGCCTCTACACCATATTAACCTAATGGATTATCTTTCTATCTACCAATGCACCTGGCTAGTATTTCTACCGCCACCCTACCCACTTGGACATTTAATTTCAACCAATTCTTCGGTGACCAGAGGAAACCATCTGAGCCCCTGACAGCAGTTCTCCAGTGACCAACCAGTCCATCGGGCCTTCTGTTCTGTAAGTGCAGAGGATGTAAGCCCTGCTGTGAGAAGTTACAGGGCCTATGCAGCAACATAAACATAAAACCTTTATGTGCGTGGACGCTGAACGGAAAGGTTCGTTGATAAGGTTATCGTATACGGGCATGATGATGCCCTGGGAATTCCCACTTCATCCAGCGCAATAAACTGGAGAAACTACACTGAATATCGAGGCTTAAGGAATTAGATATTACTGTTATTTAAGCCCTGATGAAGTTCCTATTGTTGTAACGAAACGCGTTGGCTGAGATGTATGTGCTATTGAAAAAAAGAAAAGAATAAGTTGAAATAAAGGTTTTGAAACTACAAGAGTGTTTGGACTTCATTACGTGGCACACCCCCACTTGCTTCATCATGTCACAATTTTGTGAGTGAGGGCAGTATTTTTTCACAAAGCACGTGCCAATCTTTGGAATACACCTTCCCTACTCCTTATTGTGCGTGAAACTTATGTGCAAGGGGAGGCCGGAGTAGTGGAATTTTGCCTCTCCCCCCTTCTGAGTGTGTGTGATCTATGAAGCAACATGCCAGATATTTGCCAACCACTTATTCCCTACTTCTCCCTTCTTACCCCGTACCGTGAATTTCACAGATTCTGCTCTCGAAGATTAATTCACCTCTTTCCCCTTGAAAAGAAAATAACCACTATTATGATGTATGAGAAAGAAGGAAGGGCAACAACATTCTCATTAGGAAGCCAGCATGTTAACTATATGTAGAGTTGGAATAACACTATATGAGCCCGAGGGAAGGTGTTTTGCTGCTAACTTGCGGCCATATTTAACAAGCATTGGCATAGCCAATAGGTCTCGCCTTTGGGACCTTATAAGTGTTTAGCCATGCAACACTTGATGTTGTTGCACCAAGGATATTGTGCTGGATAACTAAACACTTATAAGGTCCCAAAGGCGAGACCTATTGGCTATGCCAATGCTTGTTTAATTACTCCTATTTGGTTGCAAAACGGGACACTGGGAAAAACAGAGATGTTCCCAGGATCACACAGGGTGGCTTAGAATGAAATGTCTGACAAATAGCTTCCAAATTTTCAGAACTGAACCAATTGAGCCCTTATTAACATCCATATTCAAAATCGCCAACAAGCTGTGCACAAAGCGACCAGGCATACACAGGAAACGGAAGTCCAATTACAAAGCAGTGTCGGCTCCAATGAAGTGCGTCTGGTTTGAATTAGCACCAAATGGAAGTTAGAACAAATCTGCAGACAGTGAAACTGAATTGCATGTATTTAAATGGCTGGAGGGTGGGAGATGAAAACACTGTTGTGACTGTAGGGAGGGAGAAAGGGCTCCCTTTACATATGCAACGAACACTTGTGTTATCATGAAGCTGCTGATTACACTTCCTGGAAAACTGGCATTTTGTAAATGCAGTGGGAGAGGAGGAGTGGAGCTGCAGATAGAAGTGGAGTCTTGAGTGACACCAATCCTTCTGGCTACCTTGAGCACACTTCACTTTGTGCATGAGTTGTGGGCGCTACAGGCTGGAGTCGGCCTTGCTGTGAGGGGTATCACTAATCAAAGGCTGTGTCTGGTAAGCAGGCTGACTGGCTTTCTCTATCAACAAGCAATTTAAATTTTAAGGACCACACGGTTCAAAAAAAAGTAAGCTACAAAGATAGTCATCCCTGTAAAAAAAACTCGCTGAGCTCCTGCTATAAGTGACGTGACTTCCCATGGCTCTAAGCTGCATCATTTGCATTTAAAAGCAAAATATCTGTAAACCTGTCAGTTTGGTGATAGATTTTTAAAATATTTTTTGTGTATAGTACATTCAAAAGTGCAGTATAACGCCCTATATATAAATTAATTAATGCAGCAAGGGAGTTCAGCGTCAATGTACATTTTTAAGTTATTCTGTCAGAGTTACTTTTATGCTGATAATTAACAGTGTCACAATCGTGGACTGTGCAAGCTATAGTAACAATTTATTGAAAGTTTGAAATTACTTTAATGCTGATTTAGGGACTTCTAATGCAATATGTGACCCTTTAGCGAAAGCAAACAATTTGAAAACAAACCATTTCTGAAACAAAAAAATTGAAGCGCTGTAAAACAGTTCGGTCTGCCAGCAGAGGCGCCTATGCAGCCTTTGTAATGAGAAATACAATCGTCTCTCTCCCTGCAGCAAAGGCATGCTAATTTTCCACAAAACATTCTTCAAAACAAACTCCACAAGCATTGTGCTCCCGCTATAAAACAAACCATCCTGGAAACCAAGGCGCCTAAGCTGCTTTTGTTTCTAGTAATGAAAAAATAAATAAAGGTAAAAACGTAATCGAGGAGCAGTAGGAATCACTAACAAGGACGCGAGTGGTGCGCGCGCCACAGCGAGACATCTGGTTTTAATTATCGCGCCCGTGTCATGGCACGATAATTGAAACCACATGGCGCCCGTGCGGGTAACCGCAGGGAAAAGGCCATGACGCACGAGCGTCTGGTCAGCTTTTTCAAACCCCCTACATAAAGTCTTCGCCAGCGCAGCGCTTGCGCGCTACTCTAGGCTCGACCTAAAAAAAGCAACACAGGGGACAATGTAATAGTGGGAAGCGCTCAGTGGTTTTGGTCCTGTCTGATCTTCCATCTACCGTGATGTTGTAGGAATGTTGACGCTGATCACTTAACCAGAAAGACGGGTTCTAAAGACAGCGAGGCTGCACTTACCTTCAGCAAGAGTTTGCGAGATGCTGTGATCTTGGACTTTCTCTAAGGACAGATAAAACGTTTAATTAAAAAAATTAAGCACACGTTCCATATTTTGTTATTTCCTTATAACATGCAACAACACAGGCTTTGTGGAAAGGAAATAGGAATTGCTTGGCATAGTATGGAGTGGCTGATATTTCCCGGAATGTAATAATATGTCACATACACACTCCTATGTTTACTCAGATCACATGTTAAAAAGGTTATTTTTTGCTGGATGTTTCAGAACAGGTCCTCTTACAGGTGTGGGTTGGGCTAAAGGGAATTTCAACGATAGTGCTGTGCCTCTGGAAGTCATGAAGACTGAGTCCATCTCAGCTCGATCGGCCTCGCAGCGACCACAACCTTTTGCGACAACTCCCTTTATTTGCTCAGGGCCAGTACTTCTCTTTGGTTGTGGAAAGGCGCATGCTCCCTTTTAGTAATAATGTCCCCCATTGTAACTTCCTAAAGCATAATTTTTGGAACATTCTTAATGGTTGAATATGATGCAAGAAGCGGGGGGCGGGGTGTGAGGGGGTCAGTGGCTGAAATTTAAGGAAAGGGAGGATGAAGAGAATAGCGGGGGAGCAGGATAAGGAATAGAAAAGAGGATACAATGGTAAAAGCAACAAACGAAGTTGCTAGTAACAGACAAAACTAGAGAATGAGATCCAGATTATAACTCACCTCTCTTCATGATTCATCCACAGGGGGCAAGCAAAAGGAAGGGACAGAAAGTTAAAAAATACTTAGTTTCAAAATGCAAAACCGAAAGTTATAAATGCACAACTTCTCAAGCAAATACACTTGTAATTCTTATTATTTTCATGGAAACATGCCAGCCTATTGTGAGACAGCAATAACCTCAAAATGGGCAAGCGTATTTTACTTAATCTGTATGTGAGTGCCTATGGCCAGGGTACAACTGGTACCCCAAAGAGGTGCTTTGCAATTCAGCAAAATATCTAGCACTCGGCCCATAAAAATAAGTTTGAGAGTTTTCGGATTCCTGAGTTTTATTGACCTCATGTGGTCGACCATGGAAGAATGAATGATTAGATCAATCTTACTGAAATTAGAATCTGGTATCTGCACTCCATGGAGTTCTGCAGAGGTACCTTAAAACTCTGAGCAGTTTCGCTGACTTTTGGTACATCGAGTTGCCCGCGCTGATTTCTAGCATCAGGAGCTTGTCACGCACTGTAAAATCAGCGTGAATGGTACCATGTGGCATACCAGAGGGTGCTGCTTATTTCTGCTGATCGAGTAGATTTTCTACTCGAATGGCAGCTTTTTAAAATGCAAGCAGTAGAGATCTGCCGCAAGCGCTCGCGTTGAGAAATCTCGCAGGGAGGTGATCTAGCACTCAATTTTCTCACTCGCTAACTACACAGCGGCTGGCAGAGTTTTTGCAAAACTCTGCGCTTCAAGCAGAGTGGTCAAAACTCTGCAAACTCACTCGGAGGAGCGGAGTTTACCACCCACACCTAATCATGAATGTTTGTGCGAGTGTGTGTGTGTGTCACAGTTTTAAGCAAGGTCTTTGACAGGGACCAGGTAACCTGGGACCCTAAACCTTAAGGATGCAGAAGGCGGTGTGTAAAGTTTTATTTTTGTGCAAAATTGTCAAGCTCCTAATCATAATAACAATAACAATGATAATAACAATAATAATAATATTAATAGATGTTTCTTCAACCATATTAGCAATAATATTATAATTATACTGTTTATATGCATAATTCAATACTTTTTAACATACATAAACAAATTCACTTAATTCAAATAATTTTATGCGCGAAGGTGCTTGCTAAACTCACAAGTTTATAGAGGAACACACACACATTCATGGCTTTGATCTCTAGACCAAAAAGTACAAAAGAGCTTCAAAAGAGAACACCACATGCTCCAGTGATTCAACTCTGTTGTACACAGGTGGGAAAGTCATCTCTTCTCTAAGTCTTGGTATACATTAATAGTTATAACATGACCAACGTGTATGCAAAGTTTATGCACAAACATTTGCACATCAATAGTCAACTATCTAATCAACACTTAAATGAAGGCTCAATTTTCCATTACTGGATGGTAAATAGGTAACTTAAAGTGGTTTGTCCTGGGGTGAGTGAAATTGTGTACTTTTTCATAGAATTTCAAAGGTTTTGACATTGAAATTATGTTGTTATTATGAAACGTGGTTTGTCGATATGTCACATGACTTTTTCTCACTTGCAAGCATACCTGGCAATGCTGCAAGTGACGGGGTTGAGCAGAAATTTCTCCTGTGAAAGATTTTCTCGACAAACTAGATTGGCACAGGTGAAAATTATGTGAATTCACATACTCCAAAAATACAAGATATTTTGTGATTTCCAGGTGACATCAAATTCCAAATTTTGCAGGCTTCATCGGCTTAATTTAAAATTAATTCAAGGAGCAAATACATCAGGCTCAACAGACTTCTTGTGCACTGCAGACTGGATCAAACTTTTAAAGGCATGACACATCACTAGATCAAAAAAAAGTTTTTGTTCAAGCGAAAGATAAGCCAGTCAACAGATGAAAAAAACAGAACATAGTGATGGATTGGAACTGATTTTGTGTATACAAAGCCTGCAATTTGCAAACTAGCTGATGTGCAACAGAAAAATCCAAAGTCAAAATCTACCAAAGGTTGCCTCTTGCAAGCCATTCTGAGACTCAAGAAAGAGAGGTATGAAATGGGCGTCCCAATCCTCTCATGTTTGGACAGAAATGTCCCCTTCCTGAGTGACCTGGTGCATATGAATCTAGTATCCTGACTTTTATTTTGACCCGCTGTTAAAGTAACCTAGAGTGTGCACAGAGGCGTAGGACTGTCCCTGACAATGGGAGGTCCAGGGCCTGTCCTACGCTCTGGAAGGGGGCACCAAGTGTGCCCTCAAAGTGGATGAAGGACTAAAGGGCACGATTATGATGGCGGTCAGACTTTCGTCTGACTGCCATCCTATCGGAGTTGGGACCGCCTGACAGGATGTCAGCAGTCCTGTTAATGATATTGTGTTGCGATTGGATATTGGTTTGTGACCTGTTGTCTTTTTATACATCTTAAGCAGTTTCAATTTTATTCCTCTTCATAAGAAAATTGAAACTGCTTAAGATGTATAAAATGACAACAGGTCACAAATCAATATCCAATCGCAGCACAATACCACTGGATTCTCCAGCATTTTGGATGGATGAAATTGATTTCATTTTGGATATGTACGAACTGGATATAAATAGGGAGGAAGGGACACCGCTTAATATAGAGACAACATTGGCCGAAATAGGTTTTACATCAAATCATGCAAGTCACAGCGGCCTCAAGTTGAAGTCAAGATTCAACCCAAACATCCCACATGATAACATTGAGGCATTTAGTACTGCCATGATACATGAACTCAAGAAAATGAGGAAACAACGAAGCTACCAACATTGGGACAACCTAACCAATCAAGAACGTCAGGCGCTCAAAAATCTGGAAAACGACCCTAACATCGTCATTAAGCCCTCAGACAAGGGTGGAAATATCATAGTGATGGACAAAGAATTGTCTAGAACTGAGGCCCTAAGGCAATTATCCGATACCACATGCTATGAGGAAATTGGATTTGCAAGTATATAAGTCTTCAATCACCAGGTATCATGAGCTCTTACGAGATTGGTGGTCATCTGGACTCTTGGACGATGATGAATTAAAATTTTTAAAGATCGAAAATCCACGGGTCCCATGTTTATACTTGCTTCCAAAAATCCACAAGGATCCCATTAGACCACCAGGGAGACCCATCGTCTCCTCAAATAGGGGTTATTATAAAACACCTCTATTTTCTTGGATCTCTTTTTATCTCCTTTTGTGGTGGCTCTAAGATCCTACTGTAAAGACACTACTGACTTTCTGAAACGTATGCATGATATAAAATGGGTGGACAGCTATTCAATGATAGCGCTGGATGTATGCTCGTTGTACACATGCATTGACCAGAGAAAGGGGGTTGAAGCATGTATGTATTATTTATGACGCAGAAACATCTCATTATGGGAACACACTGCAATGTTGGAAATAATGATGCTGTATTGCCTGGAACAAAATATCTTTTTGTTCAAAAAAACCCTATACCGACAAATATCAGGGACTGCCATGGGCACTTGTTTCGCCCCCAGCCTGGCAAATTTATTCCTGGGCTGGTGGGAGGAACAGGTGGTATGGGTGGCAGACAATGACATGTACACAGATCACATCCCCATCTGGATCAGGTACATAGACAACCTTTTCCTGATCTGGGATGGACCACAAAGTCTAGCACTGGAGTTCATCAGCAAACTTGGAAGAAATGACTTAAACCTGAGTTTCACACATAAGATAAGTACCAGCTATTGCGAATTTTTGGATGTTGCAATTTCGATTGAAAATAAGCAAATCAATACCAGCCTATTCAGAAAGGAAACATCGGGGAACACCATTCTCCACGCCCATAGTAACCACCCGGCACTAGGTTGTGGAATACCCTTCCACTCCATCTCCGAAGTGAAGCGAACCACCTTAGCTTCCGTAAACAGCTGAAAACGTGGCTATTTCCATAACCCCTCTTGTGTTTACCACTTTAACGCCCGCTAGCGCTGGGATGCTCCCGGGTAACCACGCGCTCTATAAATCCTCTTTCAATTCAATTCAATTCAATTAATAGTATCCCTTACGGTGAATATATAAGAGTGCGTCGAAACTGTAACACCAATGAGGGATTTACCCAGGAGCAGATCATTATGGACACTAGGTTTAGACAACGGGGTTACAACACTAAGGTACTGGCAACAGCTAAGAAAAAGCTCAGCAATAGTACACGAGATGAGCTCCTATTTAGGAGCAAAGACAAGAAGGAAGGGACCAATACCCCCAGAATGATCACGACATACAACAAGAGATCATTCCAGATCAATAGATTAATGAAACGTCATTGGAGTCTGCTGGAGACAGACCCAGTAATAGGAAAGTATGTAGGTAAAACACCACACATTGCATACAGAAAACCAAGGTCGCTAAGGGACCGGCTGGTCCATAGTTATCAACAGAATATATTGCGGGTACTTGGCTAAATCCACATAAAGGTTTTATCAAATGCAATTCCTGTAAGGCATGCAGAAATAGCAAAAATCGCAGCAGCTATAAGGATGAGCAAGGTAGGACGAGGCCAATCAAAAGGTATATCACATGTACCAGTGACTTCGTCATATACGTGCTAGAGTGTCCATGTGGCCTCAGGTATATTGGGAGCACCAGGTTACAATTGAAACTCAGAATTCTCCATCATTTACGGGCTATAACAAATGGTGATTTTAATTATCCTGTGGCCAGACACTTCCATGACAAACATGACCGTAACAGCAGTCTGTTGCAATTCTTTGGCACAGACAGAGTCTTGATACACCCCAGGGGGGAAGACAGGGGGAAACATCTACGCACCTTGGAATCAAGCTATATCATTGATCTCAACACAAAAATCCCTAATGGTCTGAACGGCGGGGAGGAGTTGGCCACCCACATAGGATGATTTCCATGTATCTGTAAATAGGAACACCTATGAACAAAGGGATGGGATTACAGGAGGGTCTCCCTCCTGTGACCACCTATGGCTTTTCCTGAAGGAATCTGTGGTCTGATTTTATTCAGTGCTTGATTACACACATTCACTTTTTTCACTTTGCACTTTATCCACTTTATCATTTTTAACATATTTAGGTACGGGCACGCCGGAATCAAATAACATGATCATGGCATTTCCTCACTGACCAAGATGTAGGGTAGATTGAATGAATTGAATTCATTCCCCAACTTAATGTTATAGCCCACTTCTGTAGTTGGTTCCGCAATTAGAGGGATCCTTCAATTAGATTGTTGTTGAATAATTAAGGAATTAGTGTCTAATCACTGATTTGGATGGATTGCATACTATTCTTCAAGGTTTTCCGTGACGGGCTAGCCAGTAAAGAAACCCGACTTTTCATACTTTTATACACTTACAATCTATTTGGTTCACATTTTGCACACAAGGGGTGATACCTTTGCCGAAAAAGATTTACTGTTAGCACAGAGAAAATCAATTGTTAGTATATATAATAGGCGCAGTGCCCTTAAAGATTCGTGGAGGCAATAGGGAAAAAACATTACGTCAGTTAGAGTCTTCATTTATACTAACATTAGATACCAGGATGCCAAATGGGCTGAATAACAGTGAGGATTTGCACAACTTTTTATAGGCTGGTTTTTAGAGAGAAAGAATATTCTAATATATTTATGTATTTATTATATTTGTAATAACATCATTTTAACCATGGACCTATGATTGTGAGTAATCCTACACACGGAATGTATTTGCCTAAGATATTGCTGTCATTTTGTTTCTATTGTCTGAAATATAGAAATATGAAGTTTAGAGATTATTTTCTTATCGTCCCACACCTCTTGAGGTTTGAATAGGTAAATGTAGTCGAAAATGAATTACCTAATGTATGAAATTGTTGTAGTACTAGCACTTTAGAGAAAACATCCAGTCCAAGCACTTTATAATCAGTATAGCACTTGCACTTTAAATAATATAACCGGACGGTTGCATTGTAAATAGTTGCTCTTTTTGCACACCCTTACCATTTATAAGTTTTTAATAGGTGTAACATAGGCAATATAGAAAAGGTTTTTTATCACATTAGACACAAATAAATTTCTTTCTTTGTTTTTACTCAACAGTCATTAGAGATATAATGAATTATTTTTATGCAATGTTACATATGTCGCTCTGAAGGTTTTTAATTCTGTCGTGGTATGAATATCATACATCTATTCTGAGTTGCAAGCCATGAAGGGGCACTGGCCCGGGATTTACAGCACTTATTTAGTGTATAAAACAATATAATCAAGGGCAGCACTCACATGGATGAGATGCGATTCAGGATAAAGATAGATTTAGAGGAGAGCTAACATTAGACATATTGTATATATTTGTATATATTTTTATTCAATTTCAAACGTATATGGCTATAGTTGAGTCTAGGTTTTTTTAAAAATGTCACATGTCACATGAGTTCATTTTCATTGGTTACACGGTACTTAAATATGGTGATACATCAGCAGCGCGTCCAGTGATCAAGATCGCTTTGCGATCGAAACGCGTCTGGGGCGGACACTTGTCTGTCTACATTTTGCTGTTAATAAAGACGTTGCCAGCAATAACCCTGTGTGGTTGCGAATTTTTACAAGAGGATAGAGAGGTCCGTACCTGCTGCTGTTCCCTCTGGTAATAGGAGGGATTGGGACTTTGTTTCAAATATATATATATATATATATATATATATACATATAATTTTCGATTGTTCGCATTGAATTGCATAACTTTATTGTTCCTTGTTATGCACGAATACCAGGGTATGAATCAGTCCAAATTGCATTAATTTTGATGAATTCACTAATGAAATATGTAAATGCATTGCAACTTGCCAGTATACTGTGGAACAAGGTGGTTTTTTATGTTGCCATATGAATTGAATTACGCAACTTTATTGTATACTGCTGCCACATTGAATACGAATGCCGGATATTGTGCACACAGGAATGTATTAAGAGTAATGCAAACTTATTTAGTTTATCATTTTTAACTAAGAGGAACATCATCATTGAATGCGAAAATGAATTAAGAATTTTTGGTCAAAATCGGGATACTGTCGAGATGTGCGATAGTATCTCTTCTCTGTCTCTGAGCTTCTAATATTATATCTATAGGCAATTGGGCACAATACTGTTACTCGAAAAAGGCTCTTGCCGAAATGCGTCGTCTTTGTGCATAAATAGATACTTTTATGCTGTCTGGAGGTGTGCCGCTGTGTTCATTCTTGGAGTTCCAGGAATTGCCAAAAGGATATCATATATATATATATATATATATATATATATATATATATATATATATATATATATATATATATATACTTACTTACATATATATATAATATTATGATTATATAATATATAATTATTATTGTAATATAGATTATAACAATTCTTATTCGTATTATTATTCCTATTATTATTAATAAGAATAACAAAAACTATTACTATAATTTTTAATATTCAGCAATTGTCAGGGGTTTGAGGTTCAAGGTGCAACACATATATTTGGCAAAAAATCACGTTCTCATGGTAGCAAGATAAACATTAACAATTTCAAACAGTACAAGTATTGTGGCGATCAGGTTAAAGGAGGGGAGAGCAAGAATGTAGAGGAGGCGAACAGGTTGTAGATGGAGAATGAGAGGGGCGTCAGGGCATACTAACAGAGGGGAGAGCTAATTATGAGATGTTGATCGGTAGATCAACGTTATTCTATTTATAGAAAGTTGGAGGGACAGTGGGGTCATGCAGTGGCAATCTTATTCTTAATGGCATGAGGGCATATGACAGGATACTGGAGTATTAGCTAGAGTTACTTGGCTTTCTGAAGTAGCCTTAAAGAATAATTATTGTCTTGAGAGTGGCAGTTGTTTTAGGGAGTTTTTGAATGATTTGTAGTGGTTAAATGACCTGATTTTTGTGGGAAGATTTCCTCTAGCCACTTTCCGGATTATGCCTCAAAATCTTATAATTCTCCATTTTGGGATGATCAGTTGTGCACCGAGGTAAACAATAGAACCACTGATGTTTGGTGTAACTTGTAGAGATATGATAGGCATCTAGGAGGTTTTGTGTGGATGGCTTTCCACTTAAGATGGAAAATCCTTGTTGTACTTGGTGTTCAATGGTTAACCAAGATAAATTTGCCATGAACGAGGGAATGTGGTTGGTTTTTTTTCAATCTGAAAAGGATGCTTATGGCTCGATTATTTATACGTTGAAGTTTTGCAGTGTCTTTGTTCTGGAGTTATCACATGTGTATGGAGTGTGTGAGTCTGTCTAGTGGGTCTGTGACCCATGCTTGGTAGTACAAGTGTGTCTGTGTGTGTGTGTGTGTGAATAATAAAGCCAGTGGGAACCCTTTTGGATTCCCCTGATTTAGGAGGATGGAGAATGAGGACAGCTTGCCCAGACTTTGGAAGTGTAGTGCCTGTATTCCTATGGCTGGAGTGTGGCAATCCTTACAACGAAGTGATGAGGATGGAGACAATGCTACCTGTAGAAATTCCACAAATATTTTGCTGGCAAAGGGCAGCTCATTGTTTCTTCCTGAACACTGCGATTTGGTGGATTGCAGAGGTGAAGGGAGGCATTACAGTTTATGATGTTGAAGGTGAGGAAGTTCCTAAGCTAGCCCTACCTTTTTGTTTGTCCCAGATTACCTCTTCAGAAAGGCTGATGAGAGCCCTGTATGGAAACATCACATTTCATTGTGCCCATACTGTGGTTATTTCCGCTTGGAGATAGCCCCAGTGCTACCTGCTGTGAGAAGCATCATTTTCCACAAAGACTGTGTCAGGAGAGTCGCTTGAGCAGGACCCTTTAAAGAGAACCACCCTCAAATTGGTTCTGAAGTTAAAGACAAAGAATCCACACCCTTTGTCTAGAAAATGTGTTTAAAAGTAGAATTTAAATCACTCCACTCTGTTTGAATTCCAACTTCTTCTTGACTATGGGAGGGAGTGCTCTACAGAGTACTAGAAGAGATGCTGTGCAATCAGGGCTGGTGCCTGACTGACAGCCAGTCTCCAAGACGTGAGGAGACATCACCTGAAATCTCCATGTTTTGCTTGAGCACTTGATGGTCTGCCTAGTGCTTAGAAGCACCCCGGCCTGCTGAGAGAGGGAAGGAGGGGGCAGGCCCTGAAGGAGGATACTCTGTCCAGAAGGAGAAACCAAGGGGGGTTCTGGCGTGAGGAACAGTCAGAGAAAGTGCAATGTATTGGAGAACAAAGCCAGGAGCAACTCATATCTTTTGGGATTAAAGATCGCTCTGCAAAGTTCTGGCTGAGAACCGTTGCTAAAAGACTTTACCAACTCAAATGTGGCCCTGCCCACTGAGAGCTGGTGCAGGCCATGGGCTGGTGCTGCCACTGCCAACACTAAAAGCAAGGAATGTGCATTGTTGCACAGTGATAACCTATTGGCCTATGTGGCCACAACTACAAATCCCTGCTGGAGGAAGCAGGTTAGCATTGAAGACTGCAACTGCTTGAGAAGCTGTGTGGTGCCTTATATGACACGTTGGGGTTGAATGGAGCCGGGCGACCTGAGAGCCTGCAACTGCTAGAGGAGCCAAACTGGACCTTCTCCTCTGCACTCATCCATCAATGCGGGCACCGGGAGAGGTTGATGTGAGAATTAAGGGCAGTGGTCACTCCCGTCCCAACACAGAGCCTGTAAGAACACTACACAGGCACCATACTTCAACCACAATTGGAGAAAAGGACTGAGATGCAGCTAGGAGCTGAGCACAAGGGCTTGATACTTTCTGCCCAATTTAAACGTTGGCGGAGAGCTGTTGACTGAGTTCTGCATCTAAACCCCATGGAGTTGAATAGTGACCTAATCAGCATGTAAAGCCTCTGCCACAGAATGCGGGAATTTTAACTGCTAGGGTCACCCGGTTGGGGAGAGAATACTGATGTAGGGGTTGGAGGGTATATCACTTAATGAGGATGTAACCTGGGATACAGTCCTGCATTTGATAATCTAATTGCATTGTGTAGTAATTGGTTTGTTATGTAAGTACTTGCTTCTAAAAGACGAGCACAGGGCTAAACATTTAGTTCACCTGTCTGTTGGTTGATTGTCGAGTTCTAAGCTCTTGCCCCCCTTCCCCCCCCCCACACTACCTCCCTGAGAAGCCTTGCCTTAGAATGCGGTCCCTCACTACTGTGAGAGTCAAGAGTGGAAAGCATTTTATTTGGTCCATTTTGCATAGTAGGTCAAACCCCAAACATGAGTGGAAAACAACCTTGATCACCACAGTTGGGACCCAGTAGATGTTGTCTGCCCTAGGGTCCCCTGAAGGGGATATGTCACAGAAGCTTCCACTTTGTGAATGCTGGAAGACAGCTTTAGAAGAATCCAGCAGTTGTCCACAGGACCACTGCATGCTCCACCAAATGCCTTTCCCTGCATGACAGCATGTTTTAAAAGCAGCATCTAACCCTTTAATTTGGTAGCTTTAAAAACAGCTGCTGCCTCCTTAATGGACAGGTGTTGACAAGCATGGACTGGAAATGCAGTGATGGAGAGTAACATAGGGAAACCGAAAGTCCAGATGTCTCTAGAGAAACAAGTGCATGTAGCAGCGCCATGATGAAATGAGAGGAAAGCAGAATGTGCATGTGTCTGACATGGAAAGTCGAGGGAAACAAAGTGCATCTGTCTGTGTTGGAAAAGAGTAAGAGGGAAATGATGGGCTTCTGTCTGCACAATGAGAACATGAAAGAGTCCATGTGCCTCCATGATGAGGAAATAAAAGAGCAAGTGTGTGTCTCTGTGTGATCATGTAAGGAGTGGTAAACGTAAAAAGAGAAGAGAAGAGAAGAGAAGAGAAGAGAAGAGAAGAGAAGAGAAGAGAAGAGAAGAATGCCCTATGGGTTTCGAGAATTTGCAGAGTATTATCCATTGTGTAAATTTGCACACATTTTTGTACAATGTGGAATAAAATTGTGTCTTGTAAAGCATTTAACTCAGGTACAATGAATGGGCATCCACTCAAAGCTCTTAGAATGAATGGCACCAGTTTGTTGTCTGGAAAATATTCAGGGCCTGATTTAGAAGTCTGTGGAGGGAAACACTCTGTCACAAACGTGACGGTTATCCTGCCCGTTGTATTACAATCACATTCTATCCTATGGGGATCATAATACGGCGGTCGGTATGTCCATCACGTTTGCGATGGAGTATTCCCTCCGCCGACTTCTAAATAAGGCCCTAGGACTTAAGGAGCCCACAATTGATACAATTAGTGACCCTTTCTTAACTAGGGAGCAGATTTTTGCATCTCACTTGTGGTGGAAAGGAGGTTGCTGGAGAATGAAGACATCTTGGCATTACTGCAGTTTTCTGGGGCAGAAGAGAATGTCCAAATGGAATATATGGTTTTGGTGCCCATAGAAACCTTGTTCTACCCTGTTTCTGGGTGCATAATTTCCGGTATACTTAGCATGTTTGTTTACTCAGGATTCTGGTGCCAGGAGTCCCTGGTGGTGCTCCACAGGGATTTTGCTTTGCTGCTCACTTGTGGAACATTTGAATCTGGTGAATATGAGGATTCACATCATGTGTGTCTTCTTTCAGCATGGGTGCATACTTACTGATATGCAGGCATGGTACCACTGATGGTAACTGAAACTGATTACGGTTTTGGGGTACACATCTTGAGTGTGTAACCCTTTTGAATAGGGTGCCTACTGTCCCTCCCTAGTAAAATCCACCCATTCTTTTGTAGCCGAGACCCCTCCTACTACCTCGATTGATAAATGTTTGTTGCAGGCATGTTATGTTTACTTGAGTTGATGAGTAACTATACATGTGGTTCCCTTGGATATGTGAAGCCCCACAATAGTGAGAGAGAAAGAGAAAGAGATTATGTATATTTGGCAACATTTTGAGTCCTAAAAGAGGTAGTATTTTCCAGGCCTCTAAAATATGAATTAGAATAATGATGACATCACTGTAGCGGTCTAGATGCCGGGTGAGCATCGACCCTGGACCCTTAGCCCAGAAGGGCCTGCACACATTGTAGCACTCTCTGGTCAGGCATGGCCAGAGAGCATAAATAAACGGGCGGAGGTCGCTCGTGACTTCCGGCCCACAACAGTATACTGTGTGGCTGCGTGTTATTACCAGCTCCCTGCTGCTAGGCCCCTTGCTGCAACCGAGCACGTCACACTGGCGACGAGGATGGGCGCTCATCGCCCACGCACCGCTCCATAAACCCCCTGCCTGTCTGGCACCTGTTCCCTGGCAGACAGCCCTGCGGGGCGCGGTGCGGTGTCATCGCAAGCCCGCACGAGGATCACCCGCCGCAATCATCCACTCCCCCCTGCTGCAGTGATACGACCTCTAGTGTCGGCGGAGCGCTATCGCCGCATCGAGGGAGGCCGGAGTACTGAGCGCAGCCAACGTCGGTCTGCCCAAGCCCCAGTCCTCGGCAGGCCAAGGTATGGAGTGTCGCCTGCTCCCCGGTCTGAGCCCCACGCACTCGCTGGCAAGGTCCGATCAGAGCCTGCCTGTCACCGCGCTGAGATGCGCGCACGCGCAGGTCGCCCCCTGCTGGGTTTTGTCTTCGGGGCCGTGAAAGTGCATCCCACACACGGTGCTGCCACCTACCAGAGCACAGTGTCACCACTGTGCCCAGAACACGCTCTGGGGAAGAGGAGCTGGAGGCACAGCCTACAAAAGAGAAGGAGCCATACACCTGAGGCACAGGCTGCACAGGAGAGATAAAGGCAACAGCCTGCAAGAGAGCAGAAGCCTAACTGAAGGGGCTGAAGAAGAGAAGGGTCCACACACACATCCCTACAGCACCACAGCAAGACATATACCAGGCGCTCGGCACATGCACAACGATGACGGACCAGGCAGCACAAGCAGCGCCACAAAACCTACCACCTGCCCAACAAGCTGGGCCCCAGGTCGTACAACCCACGCCGCAGCACTCTCAAATCAACGCGCTGCCCCCGTTCAGCAAGCTCATAGACCCAGCCACAGCGTCTCCCAGATGGACACTCAGGATCAGCAGGTTAGACAACTACTTTACAGCAACACGGGAAACAGATGGAGCAGTCAAGAGGTCCCTACTGTTACACTTTGCGGGGGAGGAGATATACAAGCTGTTTGCTCACCTTCCGAATACCGGAGCGCCGAACGATTACAATGAGGCAGTCAGGGCCCTGAACGCACATTTCGATCCCCAACTGAACCCTGATTACGAAAGGTTTAAGCTGCGTCAAGCGCACCAGAGAGAAGGGGAGTCGATGGACGCGTTCCATGCACGACTACGAGAGCTGGCGAGCTCATGTACGGATGACGACCAAAACAAAGAAGTAAGGGCCCAAGTAATCCAGGGGTGCCGGAACAAAAACCTCCGGACTCTCATCCTGCGACAACCAGGAATCACCCTCGAAGACATCCTCATCAAGGCTCAGTCACACGACCTATCTGATGCCAGACCGACAGCAATGGACATCGCCATAACACAACAGGCGGAGAAACCGGCGACGGTCAAGACTGAAAGAGCAGACGCCGTACACACCCAGAACAGAGGCAGGTGGCCAGGCAAGAGCACAGAAGGGTCATGCTGCGGATACTGCGGGAGGGAAGAGCACCCGCAGGAAGAATGTCCAGCGCAAGGACAGACATGTTCGAAGTGCGGCACCCCCAACCACTTCTCAGTGGCGTGCAGAGGAGGTCCACGGAATTGGGGAGCCCGCGGACGAAGGCTGCCGTCAAAGTCAGTGAAACACCTGTCGCTCAAAGACCCCGAAAATCCGAAGACGCCCCGAACATCAGTGCGGCAAAGACAATACCTCGAGGACTCATCCACAGACGAGGAAGGCGAGTGCTACCTCATATCATTCGCTAGCGACCTCAAACGGAAGATGCGCCCACAGCCCACGTGCGCCCTGGAAGTCCCCGGATCCCTGATCACTGCACTGATTGACACAGGAGCTTCTGTGAATGTGTTGGGGTGCCAACTTTACAAGCGACTAAATCCAAGACCAGCACTGACTCCGTCGCATGTCAGAATCCTCACATACGGCAGCCAAACGCCCCTGCCGCTCAAGGGTAAGATGACCGTACAGGTGAAGTAGGAGGATCACGAGGTCACCACCACATTCCACGTGGTGGACAGGGAAGCAGAAATCCTAGTGGGGAGCCACACGGCCGAGGAGCTTGGCCTGGTCACGTTTGCCGACGCAGTCAAGACCCTGCAGATCGAGAATGTTCTAGAACTCTTCCCACAACTATTCATTGGACTCAGATGCATGAAGAGGCCCCCAATAAACTTACACATAGACAAGGCGGTGAAACCAGTTGCCTTGCGACACCGGAGAATACCCTTTCACCTCAGACCACTTGCCGAGAAAGAGCTCCACGATCTCGAACAACAAGGAGTCATCGAGAAGGTCACCGGGCCGACGCCATGGGTCTCACCTATGGTGATCGCTGAAAAACCAAAACAGCCCAGCAAGATCAGGCTATGTATCGACATGCGACTGCCTAACCAGGCAATTAAATGTGAAATACACTTGACGCCAACCATTGATGACATCCTAGCTGATCTGAACGGGTCCCGCTGGTTCTCCAAGCTCGACCTCAACGCAGGATACCACCAGTTGAGGCTAGCCGAAGAGAGCCGGTATATTACAACTTTCTCGACCCACATAGGCCTACGCCATTACAAAAGACTGAACTTTGGAATCTCGTCGGCGGCGGAGATATTCCAGAACGCCGTCTGAGAAATATCATCAGGACTCCAGGGAGTACTAAATGTCAGCGACAACATTTTAATTCATTCGGCAACTATGGAGGAGCATCATCGACACCTCCGGGCCACTCTCCAACGTCTCGCAGAGCACAGAGTCACCCTTCACCGTGACAAATGCGTGTTTTTCCAAAAGTCCATCGACTTCTTCGGCTACGCATTTAGCCAGGACGGAGTCAAGGTGGACCCACGGAAGTCGCAAGCTATACAGCAAGCCCCTGCCCTGACGACCGCATCTGAGACCCAAAGCTTCCTATGGGTGGCCACCTACTGTGGGCGGTTCATACTGAACCTGGCCACGCTAGCCGAACCACTGCGCGCCCTGACGAAGAAGGACGCTGCCTGGAAGTGGGGCAAAGAAGGGGCAGAAGCTTTCCAAAAGATCAAAGCGGCGTTTCAGGGTAAAACTACCATGGCGTATTTCGACACCACGCGGATGACTGAGCTCCTGGTGGATGCCAGCCCTGTCGGTCTAGGCGCCCTCCTGACCCAGGAAACAGAACCAGGGAAATGGACTCCGCTCGCATTCGCGAGCAAGGCCCTCACGCTAACAGAAGCCCGATATTCCCAAATTGAAAGGGAGGCATTAGCGATCAAGTGGGCCTGCAACCACTTCCATTTGTATGTCAGCGGGCACCATTTTCGAGTCGTGACGGACCACTAGCCACTAATCCCGCTTTTCAGAGGCACCGCACCACACCCTCCACCAAGAATAGAGCGCTGGGCGATACAGTTACAGCACTATCAAATGGAACTAGTCTATCGACCCGGGGCGAAAACCCGGCAGACTTCTTGTCACGACACCCGCCAGAGACAGCTGGAGACGGAGGCAATCAGTAGCTGAGAACCGAAGAATACATTGACATGGTGTCTCAAAGGGCCTGTCCGCGAGCACTCACCATAGACGAGATCAAAACAGAAACCAGCACAGACGCTGTAGTCACGAGAGTGCTGAGCTCACTCCAAAGAGGATCCTGGGAAGATTTCTTTCACGGCGCGAACGGATGGAACGAAGCAGACAGGATCCGGCTAGGAAAATTCTGGAAGGTGCCGGATGAGCTAAGCACTGCTGCCGATGGGGTGATACTAAGAGGTTCTCGAATTGTCATTCCTGCAAGTCTCCAAGAACGAGCTACTGCCCTAGCCCACGAGGGGCACCAAGGAACCATGCGGATGAAGTCATGCATGAGGGAAAAGGTGTGGTTCCCTGGGCTTGAAGCCGCTGTTGATGCACTAGTGAGAAACTGCAGACCCTGCTAGCTCACCAGCAGCCAAGAACACCCGGCCCCAGTGATAACAGAAGATCCGGCGCCGTCCCCGTGGTCACGAGTAAGTCTGGATTTCGGGAGCTTTCCAGACGGCAGGGTAACAGCGTTGTTATTTGACAGCTACACATAATACCCCATAGTCGAGGTGATCGCTTCCACATCCTTCGCTCATTTACAACCAGTCCTAGAGAAGACATTCGTACTCTTTGGGTTACCCCACGAAGTCTAGACCGACAATGGGCCCCCATTTCAAGGAGCAGAATTCAGAGACACGTTGGCGATGCTGGGAGTTCACCACCACAGAATCACGCCCCAATGGCCGCAGGCAAACGGGGAAGCCGAACGTTTCATGCCGACCCTCAATAAAGTCCTCCGGATTGCGGTATCCGAACAGGCGGACCCAGAGGCGGAACTGCACAGATTCCTAAGGGAGTATCGCAGCACCCCTCACTGCATGACGCAGAGATCACCCTGGTCCCTGATGCTGGCTGGGCCCCATCAAGACACCATTCCCGCAGCCGACGGTTGGACCCCGGAACCTTATGACCCCGCAAATACCCAGGCACGACGAGCGCAAACAAAGAGCGGGCTAGCGAGAGGAGAAGAGCGAAGACCAGGGTCATCGTGCCAGGGTGCACAGTCCTGGTACGGAACCGCTGCAGCGGAGGGTAGTTCCGCACCGCATATGAGCCCGAGCCGTGGACCGTGCTGAAGATAAACAGGACTGCCCTCACGGCTCGAAGAGGTGACAAAACCATCACCCGAAACATATCCTGGTTCAAGAGAATACAGGGCTTGGATGTAGACCAGATACCCCACGGATCTACGGAGAGTAGAGGAGCAACGGCGGAAGGTATCTCACCATGCCCAGATGAAGACCAAGCCGTGGCGAGACCACCTTCACCCATGGCCGCAGAGACCGGGACGAATGGGGCCAACAGTACCTTGTCACAGGGCAGCCCTTGGTAGAGCCGAGGAGGCCACCACCGGAGGTACAACCTGAGGCCAAACCCAAGGCCAAGTCAAAGGCTCGCAGACTTTATGTGCTGACTGCTTTAACCCCTTCGATGCTCATGACGAGCTCAGCTCGTCATGCTGCGCGGTTGGCGTGTGCGCATGACGAGCTGAGCTGAGCTCGTCACGACCACACCCGCGATCGGAATGTCCAGCACCTGGGCGGAATTCCGATCGCGGTGAAGCGGTTAATTTGTTTGAACACTGACTTGGGATGGGATGTAGCGGTCTAGATGCCGGGTGAGCATCGACCCTGGACCCTTAGCCCGGAAGGGCCTGCACACATTGTAGCACTCTCTGGCCAGGCGTGGCCAGTGAGCATAAATAAATGGGCGGAGGTCGCTCGTGACTTCCAGCCCACAACAGTATACTGTGTGGCTGCGTGTTATTACCAGCTCCCTGCTGCTAGGCCCCTTGCTGCAACCGAGCACCGTCACAATCACCGCAGATAGTATCTTTGGCTTGAATATGGCTCGGCAGGAAATCTTATCGCATGACATAGGACCAGATCAGAGAGACTGACTTGATTTTGACGCAGATGACATCGAGTGATGTGTCAAGTCAGTGCAGTGACCGACCTCACCTCAGTGTCACTCACTTCATGTCACCATCACACACGGCAGCGCAGCATCGTGTTAACACTAGTAAATTTTGGGAGACATGAATTTTAAGGAATTTATGCTTAGAGGGGCACATTTGACTTCTGGCCAGATTTAAACTGCAAGTTTCTTAAAACCAAAAGAAACACAACAATAAATATTTGCAGTGTTTAGGTTGAAAGAGCAGCAGCTTCCTCCTAAAACAGTAATGCTGGCTTGCGCCTTTGGTGACTCGACATCCAAGGTAGCCACATTTTGTTTTCTTTGTTTTGGTTAAGAAGCAAGGCCGTTTTACATTTCTTTGAGTCCATTCTTATGAATGTGCACTAGGCCACAACATGTTTTATTCTGGCTCTGCTCAGGCCACGTGACCCGGCTCGGCTTCTCGGCAGTGAAAGCTCTGCAGCACAGAAAGTGGTGGGAAGGATGGCTTTAAGGACGTGTCTCTGTCTGGAGTAAAGCGGCAACATGTTTGTCTAGTTGTAAACACTTCTCGCTTTATTCCTGGGGCGATCTAGTGAAATTTGAGTTCGCAGTGCTCCACAATTCAGTGGGCAGTAGGAGGTAAGAAGTGCAGCTGCATACAGCCCGTATTAGAGAGAGAGAGAGGCAGAGAGAGAGAGAGAGAGAGAGAGAGAGAGGCAGAGAGAGGGAGCGAGAGAGAGAGGCAGAGAGAGAGAGCGAGAGAGAGAGGCAGAGAGAGAGAGAGAGAGAGAGGCAGAGAGAGAGAGAGAGAGAGAGAGAGAGGCAGAGAGAGAAAGAGGCAGAGAGAGAGAGGCAGAGAGAGAGAGCGAGAGAGAGAGAGGCAGAGAGAGAGAGGTGCTTAGTGGAGAGATCATGTGAGAGAGGTGAATGTGTATTTATACATTGTATTTTAAGCATTTATATAGTGTGACCTAACCAGGGAAGCATGTAGGTGCTTTGCATATCACCAGTCAACTAAAACATGAGAACGTCAAGACAGGGAAGGGTCAGGGAAGAATGAACATTACAATTAAATAAACTGGAATATATACGAATCTATCCTTAAAAAGGTTCCATGCACAATTAAAGTGTTGAAAAAGATGACCAACTCGCGTAGTCTATGTTGATTTAGTCATATTTTGGAATATGTTCGAAATTGTTTGAATACATGTGTTTTGACTTGTCTCCTGAAGGCAGCGGGGGATGAGCTTTTTAAGGTTTATGAGCAGAGACTTAAGCTCCAGAGAAGGATGTTTTTTTTACTAGAGTAAACCTGAATTCAGGAACCTCTAGCATCAGAGAATCTTTGCTTCTCAGTCCTTTGGGGCCTCTGAAATGGCTGAAAGTTCTGCTAGATGTAGAGGGCGGTGTCCATATATGGGGATGGAGAGGGCAAGAGAGGAGGAGGGGAAGAGAGAGACAGAAAACGAGAGTCGCGGGGGCGACAATCATGCAAACAATCTATATTCTCATATTAAACAGTGCCCAGGAAATTTCTCCAGAACAATTAAAGAAACACGTTTAACCCGTTGCTTTTTTTTTTTTTACATGTTTCTAAGAGCGAGCAGAGCTTTCTTGGTCGTCTGCTTATTTGGGAAGCAAAAGTAAACTAAAGACACATTTTAGGTGGTTTCATGCTATGAATTAAACAACTTGATGCTTTTAAATTTGTTTTTAAGCACTCAGTACTTAAAGTGCTCTAAAGCGCTTACAAGTAACAGCGTGTGTGCTTGTATGTATGTGTGTTGTGTGTGATAGTGAGAGAGAGAGGCAGCTATGCAGTTATATTTCCCATTTTAACAAACATGAATTTGCTTTATTTTGCAGTACACACATAGTGCAAGTGTTTCTATGTACTAACGAATAAAGTAAGGTTGAGTTTGCAAAGCAACATGGATGTGCAGATAGCACGCAGAACCTCTGTGCATGGTATCAACATACTAACGTCTTTTGAAATCTCACCCTTCATTGCTTGGGTAGGAAAGGCCTGCACATGCAAAGTGTACGAATGGAATAGTAAAGATAAAACCTACTGGTTTAAAGTGTGTTTTATTGTTTTATGTACCATAAACATAGTAAATGATTAGCAGCTTATGCCTTGCAGTCCAAAGCTCATGTTGCACTCTATGCTTGGAAACATGTCACCGGAAGTGTCGGTATGGGTAATGAAAGTTGCAGAGTCGGATACACTAGGAGGAGAGCAGGGCCAAGGCATATATGCCACCGACAAAGCCTGTAGGACCTGCATTGCATTGCAGGGGCAGGTGCACAACACAGACATCTACCAGCAAGCAGTGAGGAGCGGAAAAGAAGGTCGGGCAGAGGAGAGGGCAGAGGGGGCAGTGCCTAATGCTGAGAGTGGCTGTGGGTCAGTGAGCTGCTGGCACTGGTTGTGGGGCAGAGACCAAAGTGGGAGTGGCTGGTGCATACCACCGATATCAGCCAGCAGCACAGAGCTACCAAAGAGTGGGCGGGCAGAAGGGGAGCGGCCAAGTGGTCTCATTTTGACATGCGAGCCCAGCAGTTAAGGAGAGAAAGGGACTACTTTGGGAGTGTACATCAAAACATGTCTACATCAGCAAAATGCAGTGGGCTCATTCAAAATGAGATAGACAGCTAATTGAGTCAATACCTAAAGGAGGCGCAAGAGCACAAGCCACTGGCTGAAAAGGGCTATTTCCATTCAGCAGTGGAAGGGTACAAACAACCAATCCAAATGCTGTGAAACCTAAATGCTCTTGGGTGGGATAAACACTGGGATAGGGAGGGAAGCCATCAAATCGCTCTCTACGTAAGCGTAATGTGTTTGAAACAATAGGTCTTGCTACTGCCTGCTAAAGCTGTCAGTAGCAAGACCTAACAAGCACTGGTAAAGCAAACAGGCCTAGTCATTCTGACCTATTGGCTTTGTCAGCGCTGTTTGCTGCTGCTAATCAGCATTGGCAAAAAAAAAAAAGACGTTGTGACACAATGCATGCATGAGCACGTATGTGTCATGATGCTACTGACACCTGCGTCATTCAGTATGTACTTGCATGCGGGATGACATATGTGCACATGAACACCTGCACTTAATGTTGCGGATACCATTTTATTATTATTTTTTTATTTAACAATCCAAGATCGTTAACATCACTTGGAGGAGTGAAGACAAAAATTCTAATTACGCTAAAGTGCATTTCTTCAAGCGGCGTGGCCTGGCTGCAAAAAGACTTGCTGGGCCTTCAAAAAAATTAAAAAAGAAATATTTAATTGGCTGTGAAAAGTGGATGAGCAATAGAGGAGGATGAGAGGGGGGAGCAACAGCGAGTGGGAGAAGAGATCAAATAAAAATAAAATAAAGCTGCATAGGTAGAGAAAGTAGTAAGAAGAAGCACGTGTTATTGACTGGAACAACAGCACATGGAGAGAAGAGAGAGCAACGTATATCGTGCAGGGGTGGGTATTTGGGGGGAGACAAGCAACACAAGGGAAAGAGCTGAAGAACACATTCGCTCTCATGGACTGGTTAATGAAAAAGATAACATGAATTCTCTAAATGTGAGCAGTGGAAAGACACAAGTCATCCAATGAAAAGGATGGTGGAGAGCCTATTCTCCTGGGGAGGGACAAACACAAGAAGAGGAAGGCAAGCCTTCGAATCAGAAGCAAGTAAATGAGAAGACAGTAAACCCAACCAATGGTTTGCATTGAGCAGGTTCTAATCCCACTTTAAGTTTTTGGTGTGATCCAAAAGAGGCTTTCCCATACAGACAGCTGAACACTGTCTGGTAGAGGAGACCTAAAAATGACGTTCTTTGCATTTCAATGAGCTGTGGTAGTAGCCAGCTCCTATGGCTTTAGAGAGAACTGGAAGAGCGTGCCACATTGATTTGCCATTACCTCCTCGTAAGTCTTCCTCGCCACATGAATAACGAAGTGAGCTTCAGCTCCACACCAGAACCCTCCAAAGCAAAAGTTAGCCTCCCATGCCTCCCATCCCTTCCCAACATGGCCGACCCCTATCACCAGACCTCTAAAAGAGGAGGGCCGGCCCAACCCTCAGCCTGTTTTTTTGGTTCTGCGCTGACTCTCCAGGTGCGCTTTGAGGTAAGTGTGGTCCTGCTTTAGCGGGAGCATGGGTCCCTGGGTGGAGGCCCTCCTCTAGCGGGCCCCTGGGCGTGGGGATCCTCCCCCTGTTTCCACTTGCTTTGGGGTGGTTAGGCTCTGCTGTAGCAAGCCAGGGCTTAATAGGGTGCGGCCGCGGGTTAGTTGGGCTCTGCATTTCTGGCCGTTTTGTCCCCTGCGGCCGTGGTGGCATCCTACCTGGCTTCTGGGTGTGCGATGTTTTGCGCTTTTCCCCCTCCGTGGTTGCCTGCGTTTACATTTATGCCTGGCACGCATGGGCTTCTAAACCGCAGGTCGCGCAGGGCATGTAGTCCCATCCGGCCTCCATGTGCGCTCGCTATGGAAAGAGTGCTCGCGGGCGTTTTTTTTGTCTCCTGCTCACTGGATGTTGCCATGTGGGGCCGTTGTTGTGCACGGCCCTCACGGGTCCTGACCATGCCTCCTGAGTCGGCGTCCGGGACGGTGGCAGTTCCCGGCGCCGTTCCGCGCCTCGCTCCCCTCATTTCCGCCCGTGCTCGTGGTGTGTCCTGCACGGGCGGGTGGCAACGCTCCATTTCTCCCGCTCCGGTCTCGCACGGCGGACCGTACTGGGTTTTTCAGCAGGGGGGGGGGCGCGCATTCCCGCAGTGTTGGCCTTCCCATGGAGCGGGTTGCGTAGCAACTTCGTTGCAGTGAGGCGATCTCTTAGTTGGCATTTTACCGCGTTTTCGCCTGTTTTGGGTCTCGGGCTGTGACTGGGGCTTTCTTGGGCTGTTTTCACTCGTGTTTGGTTGTGGCCAGTGCGTGGCAGTTCCTGCTGACTTCCTCAGGGCTCGGGGCGGTTCCTACTCTGGTGGCTGGCTCTAGCTCTCAGGCCCCAGATGGTGCCCTGTCTTTGCAGGCCATCCTCTCCGGGATCCGGGCTGCGGTGGCGGCATTGGTGCTTACTGCTGGCCTCCCGGTTTGGGGCTGGGTTTCCGTAGGTTTTGCTTGTCTCCGTGTTTCCGTAGCATTTTCGGATTCGCCTTGCACTTCCTCCTTTTTTCCTCTGCCGGGGTAATTGGTGGCCGGTCGCGTCCGGCCAACTGTGGTGTTGGTGTATAGTCTCACAGTATGTTGCTATACTTTGTTCTGTTTTTCGACCTGCGGGCGGCCGTGCCTAAGCGTGGCTTCTTTGTCTGGGTGTGGACGCAATAGACCGTCTGGAGTATGTGTCGTCATATACTTCTGTTTCGGCGTTCTGGACATGTTATGGCTGAGTTGCCTATTGGTTGGCTGGTGTGTTGTTGAGTGGGCACAGTCATATCCTCTCCGTTGCTGTCCCTCTGAGGCTGGGTGCGACGCCGCTGTACCTTCCGCCCGCCTCGGTGGCCATTCTCTGTCCCCGGGTTTTTTTTTGGACCTGCCTTTGTCCTGGGTCTTGGTGCTGGCTCTGGGTCAGCATGCGTACCCCCACAGTGTAGCTTCCCGGTGTCGTGGGCTATCTCGGTGGTGTCAGTTCATGGCGCTTGTTTTTTTCCTTGGGGCTTGCTCCTGTTGGCTTCCCCTCTGCTGCACTGTTGTCGCTGGCGCCCTCCTCTCGCCCCCTGGCTGTCTGTCTCTCCGGCCGTGCATGCAGCACCCTAAGCCTGTTCCTCCATCCATGGTGCATGGCTGTGGGACCCTGTGGTGCTGCGCGTTGGGGGCCCGTCGCCCTGTGGGTGTCTGGTGGTGGGGAGGTTTGGTTTTCCTCCGAGCTTGGGTGTGCGGTTCCTCGTTTCCGGCTCCTGTCTTCTGCCCCGCCTCCTTGTGTGGCCCTGTTGGCTGGTTTTCGGGCTCTTCTTGAGCATGGCCTTTCGTCCCGTTCCTGTTTGTGTGGCTTGCTGGTCTGGCTTGTGCCTCTGGTGGCACGGGATCTCACGGGACAAGGGTTCGGAGATCTGCTGGGGATCCCTGGGTCGGTGGTTTTTATGCCCGTGTCCCTCCCGCCCTGCTCGTGTCTGCTCTCGTCTCCCGCTTGTGCTTTCATTCTGTCACATGGTGTTATTGGTTCATGTGGTGCTTCTGGGGCTCTGTTGGGGGGCCGTCTTTTGCCTATTCTCGCTCCATGGGTGGCCTCTGGATCTTGGTTCCTGCCTTCGGCCTTGCCACCCTGCTGCCGCCTGTTTTCGGTTGTGGGGCTCGCCTGCTCGTGCCCGGTGGCGGTTGATTGTTGGTTGGGCTGCTGCCTTTTGGTGGCGTCTGCTGTGTCAGGTCGGGGATTCGACTCGCGCCTTTGCTACGGTTGGTCGATTTTCCAGTGCTTGCTGTGGCGCTGTTGGCTGTCTCCTCCCGGGTTCGGCGAGGGGTCTGTCCGCCTTCCTCTCATGGTCTCGGCCTGTTTCGGCGTGGAGGCGTGCTGTTCTGGGACCGGGCGCTCCCCCTTGGTTTGTCTTCTGCCCCTCCGGTTTTCGGGTCCCGTCTGGGTCCCGTGGTTGGGGGTACTGGTGATGCTTTCTGCTTCTACCTGATGCTCCTCTGGTCTGCCAAGGAGCTGTGGCTCTATGGTACGTCTTGTGCCTCTGGTGGCACAGGTTCACACAGGACAAGGATTTGGCTCCTGCCACCTTCTTCCTCTGTTCCCTTGTGGGTGCCTTTGGTTGTCCCGGTAGTCTCCTTGTCCCTCAGTTTCCGTTCGGCCGATGCTTGTGTCCCCGCAGCGTTGATCCGGTTGGGGTTGGTTGTTGGTGGTGCCCTCTTCTTCCCCTTCTTCTGGGTCATGGGCCGGGCGCATGGCTTCGTCCCGCCCGGTCTGCGGGTTCATCCTGCGGTCTTCCTTTTTCTGGTGTCCCCTTCCCGGGTGGTTGTGGCCTTTGCCGGCCTTTGGGTCGGAGCGATACAAAAGGGGATGATGGACGGAACGTTTGAGCCAATCAAACACTCACCCCCTGTCAACTGATCTGGGTTTAATCCATCATCATTCTTTAGCTCACTCCACCACCCCAGTTCAGACATGGCCATATGCAAATCAGTCTGACCCTGTGCCTCATGGGAACAGTCCAGCCCGAACTGCCAAACCATGTCTTCCCTGGACCGGAAACAAGCATCCTAGGACCGGTTTCTGGCATTTCAGCCGTCATCAGCCAGGCTTGCTTGAATCCAGTGGCAAAGTGAGCAAGGGACCCACGTCTGGGCATACCCCGCCAACTTAGGGCGACCAAAGCGATACAAAAGGGGATGATGGATGGAACGTTTGAGCCAATCAAACACTCACCCCTGTCAACTGATCTGGGTTTAATCCATCATCATTCTTTAGCTCACTCCACCACCCCAGTTCAGACATGGCCATATGCAAATCAGTCTGACCCTGTGCCTCATGGGAACAGTCCAGCCCGAACTGCCAAACCATGTCTTCCCTGGACCGGAAACAAGCATCCTAGGACCGGTTTCTGGCATTTCAGCCGTCATCAGCCAGGCTTGCTTGAATCCAGTGGCAAAGTGAGCAAGGGACCCACGTCTGGGCATACCCCGCCAACTTAGGGCGACCAAAGCGATACAAAAGGGGATGATGGACGGAACGTTTGAGCCAATCAAACACTCACCCCCTGTCAACTGATCTGGGTTTAATCCATCATTATTCTTTAGCTCACTCCACCACCCCAGTTCAGACATGGCCATATGCAAATCAGTCTGACCCTGTGCCTCATGGGAACAGTCCAGCCCGAACTGCCAAACCATGTCTTCCCTGGACCGGAAACAAGCATCCTAGGACCGGTTTCTGGCATTTCAGCCGTCATCAGCCAGGCTTGCTTGAATCCAGTGGCAAAGTGAGCAAGGGACCCACGTCTGGGCATACCCCCGCCAACTTAGGGCGACCAAAGCGATACAAAAGGGGATGATGGACGGAACGTTTGAGCCAATCAAACACTCACCCCCTGTCAACTGATCTGGGTTTAATCCATCATCATTCTTTAGCTCACTCCACCACCCCAGTTCAGACATGGCCATATGCAAATCAGTCTGACCCTGTGCCTCATGGGAACAGTCCAGCCCGAACTGCCAAACCATGTCTTCCCTGGACCGGAAACAAGCATCCTAGGACCGGTTTCTGGCATTTCAGCCGTCATCAGCCAGGCTTGCTTGAATCCAGTGGCAAAGTGAGCAAGGGACCCACGTCTGGGCATACCCCCGCCAACTTAGGGCGACCAAAGTGATACAAAAGGGGATGATGGACGGAACGTTTGAGCCAATCAAACACTCCCCCCCGTCAACTGATCTGGGTTTAATCCATCATCATTCTTTAGCTCACTCCACCACCCCAGTTCAGACATGGCCATATGCAAATCAGTCTGACCCTGTGCCTCATGGGAACAGTCCAGCCCGAACTGCCAAACCATGTCTTCCCTGGACCGGAAACAAGCATCCTAGGACCGGTTTCTGGCATTTCAGACGTCATCAGCCAGGCTTGCTTAAATCCAGTGGCAAAGTGAGCAAGGGACCCACGCCTGGGCATACACCCGCCAACTTAGGGCGACCAAAGCGATACAAAAGGGGATGATGGACGGAACGTTTGAGCCAATCAAACACTCACCCCCTGTCAACTGATCTGGGTTTAATCCATCATTATTCTTTAGCTCACTCCACCACCCCAGTTCAGACATGGCCATATGCAAATCAGTCTGACCCTGTGCCTCATGGGAACAGTCCAGCCCGAACTGCCAAACCATGTCTTCCCTGGACCGGAAACAAGCATCCTAGGACCGGTTTCTGGCATTTCAGCCGTCATCAGCCAGGCTTGCTTGAATCCAGTGGCAAAGTGAGCAAGGGACCCACGTCTGGGCATACCCCCGCCAACTTAGGGCGACCAAAGCGATACAAAAGGGGATGATGGACGGAACGTTTGAGCCAATCAAACACTCACCCCCTGTCAACTGATCTGGGTTTAATCCATCATCATTCTTTAGCTCACTCCACCACCCCAGTTCAGACATGGCCATATGCAAATCAGTCTGACCCTGTGCCTCATGGGAACAGTCCAGCCCGAACTGCCAAACCATGTCTTCCCTGGACCGGAAACAAGCATCCTAGGACCGGTTTCTGGCATTTCAGCCGTCATCAGCCAGGCTTGCTTGAATCCAGTGGCAAAGTGAGCAAGGGACCCACGTCTGGGCATACCCCCGCCAACTTAGGGCGACCAAAGCGATACAAAAGGGGATGATGGACGGAACGTTTGAGCCAATCAAACACTCACCCCCTGTCAACTGATCTGGGTTTAATCCATCATCATTCTTTAGCTCACTCCACCACCCCAGTTCAGACATGGCCATATGCAAATCAGTCTGACCCTGTGCCTCATGGGAACAGTCCAGCCCGAACTGCCAAACCATGTCTTCCCTGGACCGGAAACAAGCATCCTAGGACCGGTTTCTGGCATTTCAGCCGTCATCAGCCAGGCTTGCTTGAATCCAGTGGCAAAGTGAGCAAGGGTCCCACGTCTGGGCATACCCCCGCCAACTTAGGGCGACCAAAGCGATACAAAAGGGGATGATGGACGGAACGTTTGAGCCAATCAAACACTCACCCCCTGTCAACTGATCTGGGTTTAATCCATCATCATTCTTTAGCTCACTCCACCACCCCAGTTCAGACATGGCCATATGCAAATCAGTCTGACCCTGTGCCTCATGGGAACAGTCCAGCCCGAACTGCCAAACCATGTCTTCCCTGGACCGGAAACAAGCATCCTAGGACTGGTTTCTGGCATTTCAGCCGTCATCAGCCAGGCTTGCTTGAATCCAGTGGCAAAGTGAGCAAGGGACCCACGTCTGGGCATACCCCCGCCAACTTAGGGCGACCAAAGCGATACAAAAGGGGATGATGGACGGAACGTTTGAGCCAATCAAACACTCACCCCCTGTCAACTGATCTGGGTTTAATCCATCATCATTCTTTAGCTCACTCCACCACCCCAGTTCAGACATGGCCATATGCAAATCAGTCTGACCCTGTGCCTCATGGGAACAGTCCAGCCCGAACTGCCAAACCATGTCTTCCCTGGACCGGAAACAAGCATCCTAGGACCGGTTTCTGGCATTTCAGCCGTCATCAGCCAGGCTTGCTTGAATCCAGTGGCAAAGTGAGCAAGGGACCCACGTCTGGGCATACCCCCGCCAACTTAGGGCGACCAAAGCGATACAAAAGGGGATGATGGACGGAACGTTTGAGCCAATCAAACACTCACCCCCTGTCAACTGATCTGGGTTTAATCCATCATCATTCTTTAGCTCACTCCACCACCCCAGTTCAGACATGGCCATATGCAAATCAGTCTGACCCTGTGCCTCATGGGAACAGTCCAGCCCGAACTGCCAAACCATGTCTTCCCTGGACCAGAAACAAGCATCCTAGGACCGGTTTCTGGCATTTCAGCCGTCATCAGCCAGGCTTGCTTGAATCCAGTGGCAAAGTGAGCAAGGGACCCACGTCTGGTCATACCCCCGCCAACTTAGGGCGACCAAAGCGATACAAAAGGGGATGATGGACGGAACGTTTGAGCCAATCAAACACTCACCCCCTGTCAACTGATCTGGGTTTAATCCATCATCATTCTTTAGCTCACTCCACCACCCCAGTTCAGACATGGCCATATGCAAATCAGCCTGACCCTGTGCCTCATGGGAACAGTCCAGCCCGAACTGCCAAACCATGTCTTCCCTGGACCGGAAACAAGCATCCTAGGACCGGTTTCTGGCATTTCAGCCGTCATCAGCCAGGCTTGCTTGAATCCAGTGGCAAAGTGAGCAAGGGACCCACGTCTGGGCATACCCCCGCCAACTTAGGGCGACCAAAGCGATACAAAAGGGGATGATGGACGGAACGTTTGAGCCAATCAAACACTCACCCCCTGTCAACTGATCTGGGTTTAATCCATCATCATTCTTTAGCTCACTCCACCACCCCAGTTCAGACATGGCCATATGCAAATCAGTCTGACCCTGTGCCTCATGGGAACAGTCCAGCCCGAACTGCCAAACCATGTCTTCCCTGGACCGGAAACAAGCATCCTAGGACCGGTTTCTGGCATTTCAGCCGTCATCAGCCAGGCTTGCTTGAATCCAGTGGCAAAGTGAGCAAGGGACCCACGTCTGGGCATACCCCCGCCAACTTAGGGCGACCAAAGCGATACAAAAGGGGATGATGGACGGAACGTTTGAGCCAATCAAACACTCACCCCCTGTCAACTGATCTGGGTTTAATCCATCATCATTCTTTAGCTCACTCCACCACCCCAGTTCAGACATGGCCATATGCAAATCAGTCTGACCCTGTGCCTCATGGGAACAGTCCAGCCCGAACTGCCAAACCATGTCTTCCCTGGACCGGAAACAAGCATCCTAGGACCGGTTTCTGGCATTTCAGCCGTCATCAGCCAGGCTTGCTTGAATCCAGTGGCAAAGTGAGCAAGGGACCCACGTCTGGGCATACCCCCGCCAACTTAGGGCGACCAAAGCGATACAAAAGGGGATGATGGACGGAACGTTTGAGCCAATCAAACACTCACCCCCTGTCAACTGATCTGGGTTTAATCCATCATCATTCTTTAGCTCACTCCACCACCCCAGTTCAGACATGGCCATATGCAAATCAGTCTGACCCTGTGCCTCATGGGAACAGTCCAGCCCGAACTGCCAAACCATGTCGTCCCTGGACCGGAAACAAGCATCCTAGGACCGGTTTCTGGCATTTCAGCCGTCATCAGCCAGGCTTGCTTGAATCCAGTGGCAAAGTGAGCAAGGGACCCACGTCTGGGCATACCCCCGCCAACTTAGGGCGACCAAAGCGATACAAAAGGGGATGATGGACGGAACGTTTGAGCCAATCAAACACTCACCCCCTGTCAACTGATCTGGGTTTAATCCATCATCATTCTTTAGCTCACTCCACCACCCCAGTTCAGACATGGCCATATGCAAATCAGTCTGACCCTGTGCCTCATGGGAACAGTCCAGCCCGAACTGCCAAACCATGTCTTCCCTGGACCGGAAACAAGCATCCTAGTCGGAGGCAGTGGCTTGAGTTCCTGGTTTTGCGGGGTCGGTTGGTCTCCCTGCTACCGGGTTTCTCGTCTCTCCTTTTTGTTTCTCTCCCGGGGTCGGGGTGCTGCCTGGGGTATCTCTGGTGCTGGGTTTTTCCTCCCTTTGCATCCGTCTCCCTGTGGGTGGCTGTGTTCCCTTTGTTCCGGGCCCGGTTTGGGTCCCCGGCGGTGGCTCTGTCTGGTTCCTCGGGGGTGTTCGATTGGCCTCCCTGCTAGGGCGGTCTGCCTCTTTTCTGGGGGTCCAGGTTTGTGTCTCGGCAGGGGCTCGTTGGGTCCCTGCTCGTTGCCTCTCTTCTGTTCGCTCCTCCCGTGTCCGGGGGCTCAGTGTCTGGGGGCGCTGTCTTCCCGTTGTCCGGGCTCCGGATTTGCGCTTTTCCTCCGTTCCCTTTGCTCATTTGGGTTCTGGGCTTGTTTGGCCTGGTGGGGGTGTTGGTTCTGTTGGTGGTGCTCGCCTGGTTCCGTCTCCCTTGCTGGCCGCTGCTGTGGGAGTTGGTGGCCCGGGGGTGCTGGGCGTCCTGGTTCTCCTTCCCCTTTGCAGGGCCCCCTGCTTCCGGTGGAGGTTCTATGTCCTCTTATTCTTTGACCCTGGCTCTTGGGTGTTGGTGCCTGCTGGCTCGAGGTTTCTCCCTGAGGGTAGTGTTGGCGTTGCTGTGGGGCTCCTTTCGCCCGGATCTTCTGTTTTCTCTCGCCTTTGGGGTGCTTTTGTGGCCCCGTGGTGGGTGTTCTCGTACCTTCCTGGTCCTGGTCTCTTCTGCTCTTCCGGCTCCCTGGTGGCCTTGCGGGCTATCCGCTTGTTTCCGGTTTCGGTCCTTTGGTGGCCGGGTTGCCTCAGTGTTTTTTTCCTGCGGCTCCCTGAGGCTGTTTTCCTTGCGCCTTCCTGGGTTCTTCCATTGGGCTGCAATCCGTTTGTGCCACTGGAGTCCATGGCCTGCCGGTTTCTCGCCTTGTTGGTGGGGTTTGGGTGGCCGTCTTGTTTGCGGTCGGATTGGGGTGCTGGTTTCCTTCCAAGCTCTCTTCCGGTCTTTCGGTTCCTGCCGGTCCGTTTTGTGTGGCTTCTGCCCTCGGTCCCCCCGGTTGTCCGCTGGGCCTGGTGGGTTTTGTTTCCTCCTTCTCTCCGGTCGGTGGCATTGGGGCTGATCTGCTCTCTCGCTGTTGGTGGCCAGACATGCAATGTTGCTGTGTTTGGGACGGACTGCGTCTTTTTGCTGCTGTGGCATCTTGTTGGTCGCTTTGGGGGTGTTGCCCTCTTTTCCTTCGGTTCCGGGGCCTGGGGCTTTTTCTTCCCCCTCGCTTTTTGGGTGTCCGTTGGGCGATCTTGGTGTTGTTTGGCCCGGGCTGCTTCTTTCTGTAGTGTCTGCTGTTGTTGCTTTTGGCTCCTTGCAGTCTGATTGGGTGCTTTCTCGGTCCGCTTTTGGCCATTGGCTTCGGCGGGCTTTTCTTACTGGCCTTTGGGTCTCGGGGGTCTTGAGTGGTCGGCCCTGGTTCGGGGTCGGTCCGCCCGGGCTCTCTCGGTGTTTTGGGGGGATTGTCAGGCTGTGGCCTGGTTCTCTCCGCAGGTGTGCTTGGCTCTTTGCCATTGGTCTTGATTGGTTCTGCGGAGAGGGTTTTGCTGTGGCCGTTCTCGGGGCTGGTTCTTCCAGCTTGTGGTTGCCGGTCTTTTGGGTTGGTTCGTCCATTCCTCTGTGCTGTTTGGTTTTGTCAGGCTTCTGTGACATCTCCTTCTTCTCCGTGGTTTTTTGTGAGTTTCCATGAAGCCGCTTGGCTTGGGTATGTGCTCACTTCGTTATTCATGTGGCGAGGAAGACTTACGAGGAGGTAATGCCCCGGTTACTTACCGGTAATCTTCATTACTCCGAGTATAGTCTTCCTCGCCACATGAGTTCCCATCCCTCCCTCCCTGTGTTGCTATCAGCTTCATGTTTCTGCTTGGTAGTGCTCAGGCTGAGGGTTGGGCCGGCCCTCCTCTTATAGAGGTCAGGTGATAGGGGTCGGCCATGTTGGGAAGGGATGGGAGGCATGGGAGGCTAACTTTTGCGTTGGAGGGTTCTGGTGTGGAGCTGAAGCTCACTTCGTTATTCATGTGGCGAGAAAGACTATACTCGGAGTAATGAAGATTACCGGTAAGTAACCGGGGCATTACCTCTATTTCCTACAGGTTTAGGAGAACTATCCTGACAGTATAACAACTGGAAACACTGGGCCAGAAGAGAACAAAACATTTGCTTGAAGAGTGATCTCTCAAAATTGGGTGTTCGTAACTGAGAGCTGTGCCAGGTACAGAAAGAGAAGAACTTTGGGACACGCAGTTAAGAAATGGAGATAAGCTGAGACTCTGCTAGAACCATTGAAGAAATCAAATGTAGAGCCATGGCCAGCTAGCTCTCATTCTTAGCAAACAAACACTGGCAAAATCAATTGATCCAGACTTTCAAAGTTGTTTTTAAAAAATTATTTTATTGTAAGCATATGCCACAAAAAGAAAAAAGAAAACATGCAGATACTTAAATGTGGTGGACACATGCTTGCAAAAATAGTTTTAAAATAAAAAAAGTTAATAATGGCATATAATTTTAATATAACAGTAGAGGAGCGTCCTAGCAAGTATACTTAGAACAGGTATAGATACAAAAATGTGTTATGTTGCACATGATTTGAAAATATAATTCTTACTGGTGAAATGAAAATGTACTATTAGTTTTGAAGTACTATTGCCTGAAGGCATAGTTTAAACACATAATATGGATGACTGAAAAGGTTAAAGAATAAAAAGAAATTGTTATTGACCTACCAGCCTAGGCACTGAAGTGCACTTCTTTTTAGGCAGATGTGCACATTTGATCAGGAAAAAATTGTTGTCACTCAAACTGCAACTGAACTGGTGGCTAAGAAAGCTGACCTACTGACCCATGATGGATGTTGTGGTGAGCAGAAGCTAAATGTTAATGGCATGTTTTATTACACGAGTGTGGGGAAACATTAACAATGTCCTTAGGTTAGACAATAAAACTGTTAATATACAATCTGCAGAACACATATACCACATGTACACAAGAAAAATCACAGCACTCACGGCTCAGGCATGGTTGTCGAATTGCAGGGTCTGTTTCACCTGGAGAAAGAAGAGAACACATTGAGTCCAGTTTATGCTGTCAAGAAAATACAGATCATCATTGAGTAGGAGAGGCTACTTGTTTCATTTGGCAGAAGCAGAGCCGAGGAGAGCTGGATCCATTTGAAAACATTTAGATGATGCAAACAGAATAGAGCATGGAGACAATACTGTTTTGGCACATTTAGAGAAGCCAGATTTACAGTTAAGCTGGACACCATATAGGTTCTTAACTTGCTACAATGAATCTGTACACTCCTATGTCTAACTTCATCACCTTCTCCCAGAAAAGGACCAAGTGCCAGATATACTATTTTACTGCTCGCCAAATCTTGGTTGCAATTGGCAACCAGTATTTTTGTGACCAGTAAATAATTTTCTGAACCGACCTAATTTTCCAAGCACAAATAAGTCGGCTTGGAAAATTCAGATTCAGAGTGGGGCGTTTATCTCATTACTGTTCATGAAGCAGGGCTCAAATGGCGACTGACACTGATTGGAAGCCATCGCAGGGATGCTGGCCTGCTCGGGTCAGCAGACAAGTTTGTCTGTGATTGCCTTTCAATACAGTTAACTTTTATCATGCAGGCCATTTTCCTTAAAGGAAACGGGACTTCATTGAAAAAGAGTTTACTTTTCTTTATTTAAAAAAAAAAGCTTGTTTAAGATTTGTTAGTGGTCCCGTGGACCACTGCCTACTCCCGAAACAGGAGCGGCCCATGCAGGTAAGAGCGGTGAGGCCGGGTGGAGAGGGACGCAACAGATGACGAGGGAAAATTAATTATTTATTTAATTTTCAGTCGTCGTCTGTCGAGTCCCCCCCACCACCCGGCCGCACCGCCCTACCGCTCTTACCTGTTTCGGGCCGCTGCTGTCCTAAACAAAATATTATTTAACATTCATAAAGAAAAAGGTGATGCAGAGGGGACCCCTTCCCGTTTACAAATGGGTCACCACCCCAACTAGGGGGTCTGTAATTTTTCAATGTTTTACAACAGCTATTTCAGTTCTATACAATTGATACATATGGATAACAATCGCCATATAGAAAGGACACCTACAACACGTCCCTTCCAAATTACAATTCATTATCCATTTCTAAGCCCATTTTAGGATCCCTGAAAAAAGTTAATGGCTCCTAAAATGGGTTTAGTACATTGCAAAAAGCAATTTTACGGTCGCAAGCTCCAAAACAAAGTGCTTGGGACCACAAAATTGCTTTGTACATTCGGCCTCAATTCTCTACTTTTCTCTAATGCTTTCACAGATCATCCTTCCTACAGCAGGCCTTAGCCCCCGCTGACTGTTGAGCGGTAGGCTTGGCTTGTGTTTTACCCTTGCATGTAGGTTGGAAACACCACTTATTACAGCAAGCTGTTAACACGGAATTGGCTGCCACCATCTCTGGTATTATAAATGACCATTGCTAATGTTACCTAACTTAGGGCTACTCGTGTTATTTGACCAAGAAAGGAAGTCTTGCAGGACCGGTCGTGAAGGGTTCAAATCTGTAATATGGTAATTGCATCAGTGTTTATGCAATCGGTGCATTAATCTACTAAGCTTCGGAAGCAGTTTCGTTGGTAAGAGCACTGCATACAAATAATTAAATATATGTTTGTCACCCTCTGTTCTGCATGCCGCTGGATGGGACTTCAAACAGTACTCCAGTAACCTTTCTGGCATCCTTCTAGGGAAGGAGGGGCTCAGTGGTAAAGGTACAGAACAGTGATCTGAGCGAAACTTCCAGTTACCTTAGGATATGTGTTCTATAGGTACCTGGGTCTTATTTAAGAGACCCAGGTAGATAGAAAATTGTGAGTATTCATTTGTAAAGTTACAGCGCTTAAAAGGTTTGATTGATTCTAGGGCAAGGTGTCGCTGGCACGCCACCACCAGGTCCGAGCAAGATTATTTATACTGGCAATAACGCAGTGGTGGCAGCTCCAATTTTGGGGTGGTAGAGCAACGCGGGGGGGGGTTGAGGGGAAAATAATGAAAAAAAATAACTTACCTGCTCCTGAGGCCGCCTCAGTACTCCTCTTCCGACGCTGGTCATGCTACACAGGCTCCCAAACGGCAATCACGGCGCTGCTGTAATACCAGCATGAGAGCAGTGCTGTGATTGGCCTGAGTGGGCTGACTAAATGCTCGCTCAGGCCCAGGGAGCCTGGGCAGGGCCGGACTGGCCGTAGCCAGCACCGGGCGTTTCCCCGTTGGGCCGCAAGGGTGGGGGACGGTTTTGGGCCCCTGGGGGGGCCGTCTTTGTTACCTGGGCCGGCAATATCGGCCCCCTGTAACATAATCGGACAAAACCTGCCCTAGCAAACAGCTCAGCCGCACCCCCGTGCCCCACAGGGAGGCCGGCAGAGCAGTTTGCTAGGGCCGGTTTCGGCCGGCCCTGAGCCTGAGGCTTTTCTTCAACCAGGCTGTACAACACAGCTGGGTTGCAGAAACATGAGTGCGTATGTCTGTGTGGCCGGCCTGAGACGGCTGGCCAAACAGACAGACATCCGCACTTAGAGGTACCCAACACTCCTCCCTGACTGTGATGCTCGACAGGATGGCCACGCCCCCGCCCTAACCTCGGCTATGGGTAATGAAAAATATAATGATAATAAAGTGGTTTTATTATCATTTTATTTTTCAGTGGGGCGACACTCCTCTGCCATAACGGAGGGGCCGCCCCTGCTAACGAGTGAAGGAAGAGGGACGCCACAACGGCCCCGCTCAGAAACAACAAGCATTGGCATAGCCAATAGGTCTTGCCGTTGGGACCTTATAAGTGTTTAGCCATGCAACACTTGATGTTGTTGCACCAAGGATATTGTGCTGGGTAACTAAACACTTCTAAGGTCCCAAAGGCAAGACCTATTGGCTATGCCAATGCTTGTTTTATTTGGGAACAAACCCTCTTTAGTGGTTGTGCTCTAGGAAGATGATGCAGGGGTGCGAAGATCTGGAGTGAATGGGACGAAGGCCCGTTTTTTTTTCTTTCCTTTGCATCACGACACCTGTGCTTACATGTCATCCTGTTTGTTGCCTCGCGAATGAGGTTCATCACATACAGTCAATGAGGACTAAACCTTTTTAGGAAGGTGTTGCAGGTTTGCAAAGATGGTTACCCATATTGAAGTCTTTAGAAGCATGTTGCTTTTTAGGATGGCGAAAATCACTGAAAAGCGGACAACATCGTCCAAATGAGGGTAAGTTAACAAGTATTCATCTGCATTTATGGCAAAGTTAAGTTTGAGACTGCGAAGAAAAACCTCACTGAATGAGCGATCAAATGAGCATTGGCGTTGTTGCTCTGTATGGGGATTGCGCTCTGGCAGGGGCAGCCAAGGCTTTCGTGTTAAACAAAACAAGAGTTAAGTGATTTGGGTAATAACTGTCACTCGTTTAACAACCAAGAGGCCTGATCTGGTATTTCCCGGGAGCCGTGCAAATGGTGGCCCATAAGAGCTCCACGGTTAGATTGATATATTTTTGTTATGGCGTTTCTTTGTGTCCATGTTTGCCTGTTGTTTGTAGGCCCAGGCTGCAGAGTCTAGAGGCTGCATTTCTGCCTGTGTAAATCGACTCTCCCCGTTGCCGAGGGCCTCTGTTGCAAAGCTGTGCCAGGGGCTCGGCCTCGGCGCGTAGCGGGAAGGAGGGAGGGAGAGAGGAAGTAGGGGTGGATAGAAATGCAAGGCAATGCAGGCAAAGAAATGCAGCGCAAGCGCTGGTGCAGGCCGAGACCTAAAAAGTAGGGTCATGTGTTCCCGTGTGGCCCTCCGCAAAGATTGACTGGTAATTTGCCAGTTGCTTATTACCGTCCTTGGCTGTTAATCTGGCACTAATGAAGTGAAATCTTTGCCCAGATAGTGTAAAGCCATTAAAGGCGACTGGTTTCTGGAGAAACCACAAATGCCGAAAAAAGAACACCAAAAAGACTTTATTACAAGGGGAAAGGGAGCGCCCTCAAGACAATATATAATTTTTCCTGGGGTTCTAAAATCATTGCATGATATGGAATGCAAAAAAAAAAAACAGAGTCCTGGGCAGGCTTCCAATTGACCCTTAAATACCATTAGACACCCATAAACAGCTGTGTCCACTAACCAACAGCTATATATATTGCATGTAACTGCTCAATTTGAATTTTGTCCAAGGAAAGGGGCTGTGAGAAGGAGCGGCGTGTCTGTTTAAAGACAAGTTTTTTCTGGTCAAGAGAATGAAGGAAACAGATCATGAGATGGTGAGCGCGGCTAGAGTGGGCGTGGAAATGCAACAAATGGGGAATGTATCATGGAGGCGGTAAAGGAGGACAAACTTTAACCGCCTGAATGTGGAAGCAAAGAAAGTGTCCATGCGATGCGGGTAAACTTTCTCTCTCCCGTGCCAGGGAGCTCTGCTCCCGTCCTGCGGGCAGTACTGTTGGGAAGAGATCAGAAAACTGAGGTGCACAAAAGGGCTGCCTGTGGAGCTAGATCAGACCTGGTCCACATCAAAGGCTTCAGTCAGGCAGCCTGGGGCAAGAAAACACAGGAAAAACAAACGGCAGGGAAAGGCAATCAAAAAGTGAAAACAAAACAAGAAGGAACAGATGGGGGAGAAGAAACCGACATGAGGGCGGGTGAAGGGAAATGGGATGGGGGCGGATGAGAGATAAGGGGAGAGAAGTAACGGAGGGGGGGTGGAGGGGTAAGGGGTTGGGAGGAAAATTAGGCCACATGAACAGGGATATGGGAGTGCTTGAAAACTGAACAATTCAGACACAAAGGACGTGGCTTCCGTATTTAAGTCACTGCTTAAGCTGCATGTTGATCCTTTTAAATAAAGTAATAACCCATAACTTAAAGAAAAACACACACACCAAATATCTAAGTGGTTGTAACAAAGTTGAATAGAAAGACCTGTAATAGCGTCCAGTATACCTACTCACTCTTAATGATTCCTCTTCCTGACTGAGTAAAAGTGCAATTTACCCCTAAACCATGCTATTTGAAATGTAGGTACTCTTTGTTAATGGAAGCTTTTGCACATTTAAAAGACAAGAAAAGGGTGAGGCTAACAGACTGTAAGAAGTGCACTGGTCGTAAAGTGCAAGTGCATGTGCCCAACCCTTGAAAGTGAACCCTTTGAACGGCTTTCACGGTAGAAGGTGTCTGCCTAACTTCGCATGAGATGGGCATCCGAGGAAAGTGCTTACATAGAGCGGTCACCTTAAAAAGCCCCAGTTTCTGTGCCAATGCATTTGTGCTTCCCACGAACATAGCTCTACAGCCGGACTACGCAACATCACTATATTCAGGCGGAAAATGCAGGCTAACTTCCTTAAAGTGTTTCAGAAGGGCCATATATCACATTTTAAGATAACATGCATAACAACCTGGGCAGCTTCGACACATAATTAGGCAGTTTCAAAAAGACTTTAAGAAGTGCTGGACCCAGGCTAAAACTTTGTTGGAAATCGTCCGGAAAGTCAACATGCTAATTACAACAAGCATTGGCCGCGCGGCCGTGAAACTGACACGGCCGCGCGGCCGTGAAAGTAATCGCGAGCGTCCAGATGGCAAGGGAAGCCATATGGCCGTGAAACTGACACGGCCGCGCGGCCGTGAAAGTAATCGCGAGCGTCCAGATGGCAAGGGAAGCCATATGGCGCATGATCGCGCGTGCACGCTCGCGTGAACGCAAGCTGGTCGCCAGCAAAAGCCACTGTTTGCATTTCCAAAACCTGCTTACTAAAACTCTCGCCAGAGCAGCGCATGCGCTGGCTCAGGCGAGACCTAAAAATGGGGTGTCTAAGCGCAGCATAATTTCCCGGCTCATTCAGTCCCTATGCTATTCTTTCCATCCTGAGGACTGCATCATAACCATAGAAGTTTGTGACCATGGCGCTTAATTGTCGTATGGGCTGTTGGCGCCATCTAGTGCTGAAAAATGGGAACTTTGCGTAAGGCTAAAAGTTTTCCCTACAGAATTAATTGCGAGCATATGCTGTAAAAACTGTAGCAAAACATGCCTCAGCTTAAACATGGCGGCCATATGCCTGCAATCAAAAAATTGAACGAAACATCTGATTTAAGTTTAATGGAATAGTACTAGTGTATTCCAACTGCCAGGTGTGCTCAGTCACAACAGTAAAAAGAAGACCTTTTCATTTTAATTCACATCACAGGAGATAAAATGTGTACTGGTTCAAAGAAAACATATTGGTTTTGAATTACTGTACTGTAGTGATAGGTTAAAAACTCAAGAATGACCAACAATAAAAAGGATAAAGATGGAAAGAAAATAAATTGCCAAAATATTAGCTCATTAGCCCTGCACTGGGTCAACTTTTTATATCAATGTGCACATATGACCCGGCAAAATGCTGTCACTCAGTGCAAGAAAGCCAATAGTTGAATTGTGCTGACCAACTGCTCAATGCTGTGGTGGGTGAAGGCAAAATGTGAAGTACAGCTGAACAGACCATTTCATGAAGAGGGCTGACCTCAAAGCCCCTATTTATTTGCATATACGTATTTAGACTTTTTTTTATTACATGAGGCTGACGAAGCAGCTAAAGCTGTCTGTAGGCCAAAATAAAAAAGTAGTATTACTTTTCCAACAAAAATTCTGGAAGTTGTTTCTTGAAACACATTTGCAATCACTCATGTACAATGTTATATTCCATACTGAGGGGCGTATTTATCAAGCAACTGTGTCTCCCTTGCACCACGCAACGGGGTGCAAGGGTGATGCAACTACTAAGTAAGATTTATCAAGCCACGCAAGGCCACCTTGCGTAGCCCTGAGTGGCTTGAAAAATCTGGAGTAACGCAGCGCAAATCGCTATATTGCACTACCATGCCCCTGAGAGGCGTTCCATGGGTGTTCCTACGCATCCACCCATGGATTTTGACACATTCCCAGATTTACTATTACTGGTAGACCCAGGAATGTGTCAAAATGCTACGCCTCTGCAGGTGAGGCTTAATGGGGAGAAATGTCTTTATTTCACCTCGTTTCTTCTTCTTTCTATGTGTGCTGCAATGCATTCTGCAGCACACATAGAAAGAGGAAAATGCCTCAGAGGATTATTTTTGTACAGGAAGGTGTCCATTCCTGCATGAAAACAATCCTGTTCACAATGCAGACACCCTTGCTTCATGGTGCAAGGGTGCTTGCGTTGGCGCTAGGCAGCACATTGTTCACCAGTGCAAGGAAAAGTCAGGAAGAAGCCATATAATTTAAATACAGTGCATGTCTGCCCTTTCCCTATCATGCAGCGCAGCAAGGTGGCTTGCTTCGCTGCACTGCTCTGTGTGATTTTTTGATAAATATACCCCTGAGTATCAGAGCCAAAAGTCATTGTAGACTCCTGTAGCTCAAAAAAGGTTCATGATTGGCTATCACTTTTTATCATTCTTTCTGAAATGGGATGCTACAATTACCCAAATCTATGTCAATCATAAAATGGAAGCAGTTTGGGAAAATATATTCTTGTCTCTGGAGCTAAAATATCTAAGAAGCACCCACCTCTGCCATGTGGGTATAATCAACAGGTCACAGGTTTAATTTGTGGTCAGGTGACTTAGCCACATAAGGTCAGTTAAAAGAGTAGTGCTGAGTTGGCTAATGGTAGCACCTGTAACAACCATGCAACAGAAAAATAGTGAGTGCAAGTCCTACAAAAAACTTATGGCCTGATTTCCAGTTTGGCGGATGACTTACTCCATTACAAACCTGACAGATATCTCATCTGTCTTATTACTTAAGATATAATACACTTATAATATGGTGGATAGGAGGATCTGTCACATTTGTGATAGAGTAACTCATCCGGCAAACTATAAATCAGTCTCTAATTGTATCTCTCAGAGGTCCAAACTGAACCCAGTCTTGATGAGATGAATGGATTCTACTGTAAATGGTTTCTGTTGTGATTGAAATCTGTTCCCCAAACCTAGACACTGTGGGGAAATGTCAAATGTTCAGGGGTGTAACTATACATAGTGCAGTGTGTGGTGTAACGGCACAGGGGCCCAGTGGGTCTAAGATCCCAATGTAACCCCGAAAAGAGTTGTTTATTGACTTCCAAAGCAGTGGATAAAGTCCCATTTTTATTCCTTGCATGAGGACCCATCTCATGCTTCTACAGGTGTTTTATAAGCTTTGAAACATATACTCGAAAGAAGATTTTACTACACTCATGTGTAGTGTGTACATATCTCTCTGTGGCACCCTAATTCTTTTTGCATGCTCTTAAAGATACAATGTAGTCTTCGTTTTCTTAAGTAGCGCGTTGAACAAGTGTTACCATACAATGGGTTGTAAAAGAAAAGACTGGCAACATTTTATTACCATAGGCTTCTCTTCCAGGGCACCGCTTCATATTCTTGTTATTTGCTGTACTTGTGGTCTTATAAAGCACAGAAAAGTGGTATGGTAAGTTTAGTGTGACTCAGTGTTCTTCACTACACTCACAACCCTGTCTGTCCATATTTATGCCTCAAAGTACACTCTACGACTGAAATGTGACCCCCAAACAACACACATGGTCACTATTTAAACTGTATTTCAAATTTCGCAATTCACATACCTTTCTGGAGATCTGCATCTCAACACAAGAGATGACATCTGCTGTCAAGTTACTTTGTAAGACTGACTGCACAAAGCAAGGAATGAGACATCCATGAAAGCCAGCATGGTGTTGGCATGAAGTATAAGGATGCATTACTGCTCATTTTTGTAATACTGCCATATATCACACATAGGGGCCGATTCCGATTCGGGCCGGAATTCTCTCCGAGCGAGCCGGACCCGGAGAGAATTCCGACCGAATCGGACCCTAGCAGTCCGACCGAACGAGTACGATGCGCACGCATGCAATCGGACTCGATTCGGTCGGACTCCCATTGAAGTCAATGGGAGCCGGTCGTACAATGCGTACGCGGGCTCCCATTGACTCAATGGGTGCGAGGTGGACAAGGGCGCCCCCTACAACGTGTATGCGTCCATGCGCATCGCGACGTACATGCACAGGTAGGGGGGACCCATGGGTCCCCCCTGTGTGCGACTCGCGCGTCTACGCGTACAGGGGGGTCCGACGCGGACCCCCAAAGTCCGGCTCCGACAGCTCTTTCGAGCCGGACGGCGCGAGTCGGTCGGACTGCTCGCGGCGTGCATCGTACTTACCCGGCCGGGAAACGTCTCCATAGCGCGGTACGAGTCGTGTCCATGCGAGTCGGTCGGAGCGTGTTGAAGCCGCGTTCGAGTCGGTCGGCGATTTCGCGGGTGCTTGCATCGTACTCGCTCGGCCGGACCCGCGTACGATTCGGTCGGGAAACAGGGCTCGGAATCGGATCCGGTGAATCCGAATCCGATTCGGAGCCCTACCGGCCGAGATCGGAATCGGCCCCATAGTGTTCAACCCCACTTTACTTAAATTAATGTTTTATTTCCACTAGGAACCACGCCAAAGAACACCATAAAACACATCCCGATTAGTATTTGATATTAATATGTCTTTTATTTTAAATCCTTATAACTGTTTGTGCCAGTAATACCATCAATGATTATCAAACAAACACATAATATATGGGATAAAGTACCCCAGCCCTATGGTGTAAGGGTATTCCAAGTCACTAAGGAGTTTGATGACCATATAAAGGAATGAGGTTGAAGGCTGAGTTCATTTATAAATACACAGAATTCTGAGATAAATTGCAATATCCTTATCATGTACCTCAGGGGGTACTTTATTCCTAATAATACATGGTCACACCATCACCTTTCCTGCAAACCACTTAAATCCTTGGGGCCTCAGCTACAAGAGAATGATGCAGCAGTGTGCCGCAAGCCATTTAGCTGAGCCGTGCTGTGTTATTTTCAAAGCACGGGGATGCGTCGTATTAACAAAAATGCAACGCATCCCTGTGCTTTCCCCTGCACTGGCACACAATTGGCTGCCAGGCGCCAGTGCAGACACCCTTGCATCATTTTGCAAGGGTGCCTGCGCTGCAGAGATGATTTTTTTTTTTTTTTAAGGTTTGTCAGGACAGGTCATGATCGTCACTCTTTTCCCGGAACAAATTCCAAAGCAAGGTTTTGTTGAGAAGTTTTAATGTAGCTTGACTCTTTCCAGAACTCAGAGTCATGTGCAAAAGTGAATAAAGGATCAAAAATCCATAAATCAAAGTGTTAGAGTTACAGCCAACACGTGTTTCGCCCCCTTTAAGCGGCCGTCCGGCTTATGCCGATAGACACAGACTAGACGCCAATGACCGGACGTCCTTCATTCTAAATATCCTCCTATTTGCAGCGCCAATTTTAAGGACTACATATAGCCCATTATCCATTCTCACGCCCTGAGGAAGCCCACAGGCCGGACGGCCGCTTAAAGGGGGCGAAACACGTGTTGGCTGTAACTCTAATACTTTGGGGCCGATTCCGATCTCGGCCGGTAGGGCTCCGAATCGGATTCGGCTTAACCGGATCCGATTCGGAGCCCTATTTCCCGACCGATTCGTACGCGCGTCCGGGCGAGCGAGTACGATGCGAATTCGCCGACCGACTCGTCCGGGCGTCCCGACCGCTCCGACCGACTCGTTCCCGGGTCGAACCGCACCGACCGACTCGCTCGGACTCGACTCGCACCGCGCAATGGAGACGTTCCCCGGCCGGGTGAGTACGATGCGCGCCGCGAGCAGTCCGACCGAGCCGCGCACTCCGGCTCCAAAGAGCAGTCGGAGACATACTTTGGGGGTCCGTGTCGGACCCCCCTGTACGCGTAGCCGCGCGAGTCGCACACAGGGGGGACCCATGGGTCCCCCCTACCTGTGCGTGTACGGCGCGAGTCGCTTCGACGCGTACCCGCTGTAGGGGGCGCCCTTGACCGCCTCGCACCCATTGAGTCGATGGGAGCCCGCGTATGCGTTGTACGACCGGCTCCCATTGACTTCAATGGGAGTCCGACCGACTCGAGTCCGATGGCATACGTGCGCATCGTACTCGTTCGGTCGGGCTGCCAGAGTCCGATTCGGTCGGAAATCTCTCCGAGTCCGGCTCGGTCGGAGAGATTTCCGGCCCGAATCGGAATCGGCCTCTTTGATTTATGGATTTTTGATCCTTTATTCACTTTTGCACATGACTCTGAGTTCTGGAAAGAGTCAAGCTACATTAAAACTTCTCAAAAAATAGCGGATTTTAAATTGTACTAGTCAGCGTTTCTTGCAAAGCAGGGATTCTATTGGATTTCGCCTCCTGCTCACTATAACCCAGTGTGGTTAGATGTAGAAAAATCCATTCTTGATAACCTCAATCCTCTGACATTACTTACCTCTAACCAGCTTTACCCAAACAGATCTAAATCCATTTTCAAAAATACAAAACTGGCACTTCTGATGATAGATAAGAAATTAGATGTAAGTATTAGGGGTTCGAAGATGGAGTCTCTCTGGCTTAATCGTAGAGTATTATACAAAGGGAAATGTTTAAATCTTGAGGATTGGATCAAGCAGGGTATCTTCTTCCCTTATCAGATGGAGTGCTCTTTGTATCCTGTGACGTTTGTAGATCTTCAAACCAGTTATAAGTTAAACAACATCGAATTTTATAACTTTTTTAAAGTAAGAGCGGCAATAACTAAAGCCAAATTCCATAATGTGCCCCCATCCTTACCAATGTTTGTAACACAAATCAACAAATTAGGCCACCAAATATCGCATATCTACAAACTTCTTCACCCTAAGTCCTCTAAACTCAATGATAAACTTGTCGCTTTTTGGGACTCACACTCTACTGACCCAATACCTGACTCTGCTTGGCCACAAGTGTGGAATTCGATAACAAGCAACAAAATATCCCCAGTATTATCTCAAACTAAATATTGGCTTTTGTACAAGGCATTTTGGACCCCAGCCCGACTATATTCTCTAGGTATTCGTGATGATTCATTGTGTTGGAATTGTAAAGAGGAAACTGGTGACCTAGCCCATCTTATTCTACATTGTAAAACTGTGTCGTCCTTTTGGAACAAGGTTTTTGCTTTTCTTTCCAAATTATTCAAATGTGAGCTAAAAAGAGAATTTCCCACACTAACTATTGTTTTTTTACTGGCGGATTCGTGTTCTGATACTGATAAAGCACTTTTGGACCTCTTACTTACGTCAGCAGTGAAGATGGTACTTAATAATTGGAAAGACACTCGCAAGGCTTCATATAAAGGATGGATGAGCTGGGTTACTCATCTTAGGGGGGCAGACAATATTGCACTACAGAGCTCTCCATGGAAATCTTCATTTAGATCATTGTGGAACTCCTTGGACATTTACTTTAATACGCACAAACCTCCGTGAACATGTATACTTTGGGTGTATTCTCTATAATGTTACATATATATTATTTGATGCTATGTACGTCGGTATTTTTCTTTGTATTGCAGTGACTTTCCAACATTTGTATATTAATACTATCAGTTCCTTAATATAGGTGTCTCTTGCTGCTTTTTATCTAGTTTTCTTCTCCTTTCCTTTTCCTTTTCTGTTCTTTTCCCTCCTCCTTCTTCTTCTTTTTCTTTCCTTCTTCTTTTTTCTTTTCTCTTGGTTTCTTTCTTTCTTTTTCCATTTCTTATCTTTAGTATCTTGGTTTACATGGTTTGGAATACTGATTTTAGTAGATTGCAAATTTTACGTGGTGTTATTTTGTAACTGTAGCATAATATTCAGTTTGTATACCATTCCAAACTTCTCATTTTTGGTTATTTTTTCTATATATTGTTGAAAAATGTAAATAAAGCATTTGAAAAAAAAAAAAAAAAAGTTCTCAACAAAACCTTGTTTTGGAATTTGTTCCGGGAAAAGAGTGACGATCTTGACCTGTCCTGACAAACCTTCAAGCACAGTTTATATAATGGGGAAGGGGTCTCCCATTGTCAAGGACAAGTAAAATATTACTATTTGGCTCTAATAACTACGTATTGCAAGGGATCGGGACCCAATACCCCCTCGTTCCTGACTACATGATTGTTTTTTTGCAGGAAGGGTTATTTTCCTGCACAAAAACAATCATTAATGGCATTTTCATATTTCAATGCTTGCAGCAGAATGCAGCATGCATAGAAAGAGGACAAAACGAAGAGAAATAAAAGTATTTCTCCTCGTTGCGCCACTCCTGTGGCTCCCCTGGAGAGGCATAGGATTCTGATGCATTCCCAGTTTTGCAATATACTGTAAATCTGGAAATGTGTCAAGCTCCATGGATGTTGTGTGGGAACACCCACAGCAACACCCATGGAATGCCCCTTTCACGCAGAGTAATGCGTGAAAGGGGCCCATATTTACAAGGCCATGAAAAGTCACGCAGGATGACTTTACGTGGCCTTGTAAATATGGGCAAGCCCATTGCCCCCCTGGTGCGTCAAGAAAAGTGACGCACCGACGGCGCAGTGGGCTTGTAAATAATTAGCTCTTTCATATGAAAAAGGGAGCATGTTTGCAATCATGAAAAATAAAAATAGAATCTCTAGTGAAATATTAAACATGTCAAAAAAGCTGTTAGATGTTTGTTGCAAAACAGATATTAGAATCAGTTTAATACAACTGAGTTTTCTTTTTTTGTTTAAAAAAAGGCACAGTAGCTCGGAATGTGTAGAAACATGCAGAAAGATTCTAAGTGTTCTATAATTACCTAAGGAGTGCAAAAAATAAGTCTATTGCCATAAATATCTCCTGCCTGCTTGTCACTATACAGCTAGATAAAGAGAGCAGAAGAAAGAAAAGCCATGTTTCCTTTTCATTATTTAAACAGTTACTATAATTAAGCACATGACCTGACCTGCTTTTTCTCTCGACTGCTGGCTCCTGCAGCAGGCATTTGGACAAAAATTCAAAGATGATTCTACTACACTTCTGTGTAGTCAATTAATTTAAGCTTTAGCTGACCTGTACCTTCCAGATTACAGACAGCGCTCTGCAACAGGTACATTTACTATCGCAATTCTCCTAGTAGATATTGCCACTGTGAGGAAAAAAATTGTATAAATAATGCTTATGCGCTACTGCTCATGACCTCCCGTGTCAGGACTGCTTATCCTGAATTCTTCCCTCTTTGCCGCATAACCATCCTGAATCCAGACTCTCTTTGCTGTATCATTCCAAAGCCTCATTTGAGAGTTCTTTGAGATTTTTCCATTCTGTAGAATTCCAGGTGGGCATGCAATGCTTCTGAATTACCCAAGCCCCTCGGTAAAATTCTCTAACTCCTCAACTTGGTTCCTTAGCTGCCTCTGAATGAACAGATCTCATAATAAGAAAATATGCCATCAAAGCTGTGCCCTGCCTTCATGCTCAGTCCAGTGCACTGTCAGTCTCTGCCTGTGGCTGTTATTCCCTTCATATGACTGTGATATCTAGTTGTATATACATGCCACATTGCCCCAATCCAGTCTTCTAAAACTGCATGTGAGGCATCATCTGGAGGATGACAAGCACAACATTTTATGGAAGCACAGTCCCACTGCACTCCAGCACATTTCCTTTTCTAGGCACACCTGTTAGCCTCCCAAGGCATTCTGGTTTCTGTAGTCTTCTTATCAATATTCCACAAGTCACTAGTGTTGAAGGGGAAGGGTTTTGGAGTCTCAACGTGGTCCAGAATGCCTAGGGAGGCTCTCTTGTATGCCTATTAAAACATGCGTGCTGGAGGTCTGAGGAAGCGTGATACATAAAATGTTGTGTTTAAAATAAGGTGTTGTCTGAGCTCATGGTTATCACTCCACTTCCTTCCTCGTTTGTACGCCAACATTGATTATAGGAGCAGCATGGCCCACACCCTCAAACTTGAATAGGTATGGACTACAGTTTTCCTGAAGATTTCCTATGGCAATGAAGTGCAGATAGAGAAGCTGTCCAGAAATTTCTGAGCTGTGTTTAGGCTGCAAGAATAGAAAAAAATACAATATTTCTAATAATGTAAAAGTAAAAAGTAACAAATATATATTTAACCAACACCAATGTAACCTAATTATTTGTATTTACTATTCCCTCTCTAATCTATGTAACAGTCAGAAAAGTGCTGGACTTTTGAGGGGTTAGATTTACTATCAGGGAAAGCGATGGACTCTGGAGAGTTGGTTTCCCACTCTAACGTGAGCAGAAACATGGAAAATGTTAAAAAGGGTTACATATATCATTTTTACCTTCACTCCTAATTAATTTTACCAAAATATTTAAATAACTAACAAAATACAATTATTAAAATATATAAATAAATAAACTTAACGTATTATGTAGATAAATGCAAATATGATAATAAAAATTAATTTAACATTCAAAAAAATGACATTCAAAATAAATACGCTTCACTCCTTACTATCCAAAAAATAACCACGAGCGCCCCCAAAAAACTAAAAAGTATTACTGACACAATATTAACATTAAAATAGTAATACAATAAAAAGAATAAAAAATAGAACCAATAATAAACATAAAATACATTTACAATTGTAATAATGACATAAAAGTATTAACAGATTATCAATTATTTAAAATACTTCAAATATATCACATAACTAATAATCAATTCACCAATTTACATAATTAATTTCCAAATAAAAATTTGTTTAAAAAATTGCAAAAAAATATTTTTAATTTAAATAACTTCCCACCCTATTCCCCTACAAACCCAACAGCCCACAAATAAAATATAAGAAAGGAATTAAACTACACAAGAATAAAATATACATAATTAAATAATGCACTAATTAAAATATCTATTAATCATTTAAACAATTTACTTAATTAATTACCAAATTAATATTTAATTTACATAAAAACTTGATGTTAAAAATATGATTTAAATAACTTCACACCCTATTTGCCTGCAACCACTACGATGTTACTAAAGTATAGGTGACTAATTAAACTATATAGAAAAATAATTACATTAAAAATCTCCAAATACAATTAAATAATTTACATAACAATTAATCAATTAACTAATTTACCTAAATAATTACAATATAATATTTAATTAACATGAACAATAAATTAAAACTAAAAACTTCTATTTAAAATTTAAATAACTTTCCAGCCAAATTGAAAACAAACCCAACAACCCTCTACATTATAAAACACGTATTAAATTTCTTAAAATTTAAATTGCATAATAAAATAGATTGTAGCAAAATTAAACAATAATACTATTACCACTAACAACTAAAATCAGTACTAATATATATTAAATTAATCAAAAAGTGATATTTACTACAACTATATTAAAATAATCAATATTTTTTAAAACAATCTTATATGCACAAAATACTATATTCTTCCCTTAGGTATTTTGGTCCACCATAATTTTAAAGTAATAATATTTTTGACACGATATTTAGGTTATACAATATTTCGAAATCAATATGTGTGTCATTCACCGTCGATCTATCTATAGCTGCGTGCCGCACACTGCTGCATTCGGTTACCACAGTACAGCACACTTCTCAGAACTGGTGATACCTTCAAATGTAATTAACTCAGAAATATGGCACTAGTTGTACCATGGGCGTTTTGAAAGGGTGTGCTAAAATAGCCATAAGATGGGAGGTAAGCCCATACACTTTGAGAACTGCAAATCTGAGTGTGCTCTATTTTCCCCAAGACCCCCCATTCCAGCTTCTGTGCCAACTATGTTAAGCTACACATCTTTACTGATGGTATGCAAGCTTATGTTATAGGGAGAGAAGGTTTACAGTGTAATCAGTCGGATTCCAGTGCGTCATTTATTCCTGGGCTGAATCTTGGTTCTGGGACGTCCCCTGCTAATCACACAAAGACACGTACGCTCCGGATATGCATCACATCAGCATTTCGCAGAACAGTGGCACAGGAATCTTCTTGGTCCTATTAAGTGTGTCCCTTGGATGCAAATGGCTCACTTCAGAGACGAACAGTAAGGGGCATATTTATCATTAAATCATGCAGTGCAGCAAGTCACCTTGCTGCTCTGCGCTGCGTGATAGGGAAAGGGCAGGAATGTGCCATACTTAAGATTGTACGGTGCATTCCTAGCTTTTCCCAGCACTGGCACACAATATGCTGCCATGCGCCAACGCAGGCACTCTTGCACCATGGTGCAGTGGTGCATGCATTTTAAACAAGATTTTTTTTTTGCATGAAGGTGCACCTTCCTGCTCAAAAACAATCCCCTGAGGTATTTTCCTCTATGTGTGCTATAGAATGCAGCACACATAGAAAATGGAAAAAAATGAAAGAAAGAAACATATTTCTCCTCGTTACGCCTCACCTGGGGAGGCGTAGCAGTTTTGATGCATTCCCAGGTCTACCACTGATGTAAAATCTGGGAATGCATTAAAATCCATGGGCGTTCCGTGGGAACACCCATGCACCACCCATGGAATGCCTCCCTGAGGCAGAGTAACGCAACAAAGCAATTTGCGCTGCGTTGCGTTACTCTGGATTTATCGAGCAGCTTAGGGTCATGCAAGGTGGCCTTGCGTGGCTTGATAAAATGCACCTACTAGATGCGTCATGCCTGCACCCCATTTCGTGGTGCAAGTGCGATGCAACTACATGATAAATAGGGCCCTAAATCTTTTTGTTGTGCTTTGACTGGCAGCAGTGGTTTGAAGTCAAATGAAGGAAAGCTGGTTTCTCATACATTTCTGCAATTGCATTGGCCCATTAGCGGGAACAAAGCTACACTCAGCATGTCACTCCACAAAATGGTAAGAGATAAGCAGCAATTTGAAAGGTTTGTTAATGTCCTCATTTAGCTTATCTATGTAATACGTATACATCAATGAAGCTCTGTGGGAATATTGGGGGAAATTTGGAATTACATTAATCATATTCACTTATATAGCACACAATCTGAATTGAGCTGGAGATTCCATCTTGTTTTGTAGAGGATATATGCACCTCATGCCTAACATAGTAAAATGTTTTACGAAAATAGTAACTTTTAACCTGCTTGTGTCACAGGGATATTGTAGTGAGCCACCCGGCCACTATATTGCTGCATACGGGCATCCTGAGGGCCAGACGTGGCCTGAGGGTTTAAATAAAGGGGGCGTGAACCGCTTGCGGTCAGAGCCCATAGCTAACAATTAGTGTGTAGCATGCATTCCTGTGCCGTACCTTAGAGGCCTGACAGAGGCCTTGGCATCCTGCTGTTTGGGGTCACCACACTGGCGACAAGTGGGCCATGCACCAACGGTTGCGGTGGCTGCTGGTCCCTGCTGGTCAATTGGAGGGCAGCAACACGGAGACAGCAAAGCTCCCAAGGCGGGAGTGAGGAGTTGCCTGGCCCCATTTGTTGATGGCTCCGGCTGACGCGGAGCTGAGGGTGCGGCTGTGGGCCCCCTTGTGAGGTGAGCGGATTGGCGTGCTGTGCCACCCTGATCCCAAGTGCTGCTTGCGAGTCATCTGCTCAGGCTTAGGGCATGGTGGTCCCTCCCCCACCGGCAAGGAGTAGCGGCAGGCCTACACACGACAGGGAGGCCTTAACTCGCGCCTGCCCAGAGGAAGCATCTTCGAGCGGGACCATCGGCCGGGCGGCCTGCAAAGGCTCCCTTTCCCCCAGATGAGAGACTTATAAGGTTGGAGGAGGGGTGAAGAGCCCAGGAAGGTAACAGGCATTGAAAAAAGAAAAAGATAAATTGAACTGCCTGACTGCAACAAACAAAGGCCTTAACATTAGTGAAATACATGGTAAATAAGTACAAGGCAGTGTGGAAGGTTGTGTGAAGGGAGAAAACAGATAGAAAGTGAAGGGCCCAGGCAGAAGGCTACAGTGCCTCAAAACCCAACAGCGCCAGGCCACCAGGAACATGTCGCATCCGGCCCCAGCAGCAGCCCCGGCGGCACCACAGCAGTGCTCCCCCCCCCCGTCAACACATTGCCGCCTTTCAGCCAGCCGGCGGTCCTGGCTATGGCTACGCCAAGATGGCACCAATGGATACGGCGTCTGCAGCATTACTTTCGCACCACGAGGGAGACAGAAAGCGCAGTAAATAGGTCATTAAAGTTACATATGGGAGGTGGCAAACTTGATCACTTATTCGAGAATTTTCCTAATATGGGGGTGGCATGATTTCAATGCAGCTGTAACAGCACTCAATAGACATTTTGGCCCCCAATTTAATCCCGATCATTAAAGATTTGCGGGCATGACAGGAAGATGGGGAGTCGGTGGACAAATCTTTTGTCTAACTGCATAAACTGACTAGTACATGTATGGACATTGACAAACTGGATGAAATCAGGGCCCAATTAATTCAGGGTTGCAAATCATCCAGTCTTTGCAAACTCATTCTGCGGCAGCCCAGGATTTCACTCTATGACATCCCTGTCCTGACCCTCTCCCACGAGCTGGCAGACAACAAAGCTCGCGATATGGAATCTGCCCTGTACTGTCAGTCTTTGTGTCCTCTGTCGACACCAGCAGAGAGAGTGAAGGAGGAACAGGTGGACGTTATTCAGAGGCATCCGTCAAGTTCAAGAGGTGCATTCACATCAAGATGACTGCATGACAGGGCCTGTGATAACTGTGGGTCTACCCACTATCCTCCAAGAAGTGCTTGAAATGCAGCCACCTCACTCGTTTTTTTCAAAGTGTGCTTCAGCACGGGAGCACCAGCCCGGGGTGAAGGCAAGAGGCAGAAGAGGTGCAATGGTTCGACAGTTGGCGATGGGGGAAGAGCCTGTGCCAATGTGGAAAGACAGTGCTGACATCAATCCAACAGAGTACGAGGAAGAGGAGGAAGTGTTCACTATCTCCTTCATGGGGAGGAACAACCAGAGAAGGAGACCCCCTCCCATGTGTCATGTGGAAATCAATTGAGCCCAGTTCACAGCTCTCATTGATACAGGGGCATCAGTAAATATCATAGGTGTGGAGCAACTAAAGAAAACCACACATAATACCCACAAAAGCCAAAATATACACTTTTGGGGGCACTGAACCGATTTCACTGCAGGGAGTCTATGAACTGGAAGTTGCTTATGGGGGCAAGAAGATATGTCCCAAATTCCATTTGTGACTGATGGTGCCACTGCAACATTGTTAGGATGTCACATGGGAGAGGGCCTAGGCCTTGTATTCTTTGTCGAACAAATTCCCCAGTCACATGCAGACAATATTCTAGCGGAATTTCCAGAACTATTCCAAGGCCTGGGATGCCTCAAAGGAGTGCAGGTCAAGCGCCACATAGATGAGAATGTTTTCCCCATGGCACTAAGGAACCGTAGGGTACCATTTCACCTCAGACCTCTGTTCAAAAAGGAGTTGGAAACCCTGGAACAAATGGTGTGATTGAGAAAGTGACCAGTCCCACTCCATGGGTGTCTACACTGGTTATTGCCCCTAAATCCAAACAGCTGGGGGCAATAAAGTTATGCGTGGACATGAGGCTCCCTAACCAAGCAATTAGAAGGGAGAGACACATAGCCCCCACACTCGATGAAATAGTGGCAAAATTCAACGGAGCTAGGTGGTTCTCCAAAATTTCTTAAATTCAGGTTACCATCAGCTGGTGCTGGAGGAGTCATCCCATTACATTACGACTTTTTCAATTCATGTTGGTCTTTGTCGTTTCAAAAGACTCAGTTTTGGAGTGCCTTCGGCAGCTGAAGTATTTCAGGAGGCCCTTTGGGAAGCCCTATCAGGCCTGATAGATGTCATCAATGTGAGTGATGATATCCTCATATTCTCAACCACGCTAGAGGAACATCGTGCCCAACTGAGAGCCGCCATGAGCAAGATTGCGGAGCGAGGATTGACATTACATCAGAAGAAATGTGAGTTCTACACCAACGAGGTTGAGTTCTTTAGATATCAATTCTCTCCAGATGGCATACAAGTGGACCGGCAAAAGACAGATGCGATCAGGTCTGCGGCAGTACCGAAAAACCAATCGGATGCGAGCACTTTTTGGGAATGGTGAATTATTGTGGGAGGTTTATCCCCAACCTGGTCACATTGTCTGACCCTCTTCGAGGACTGACCTGGAAAGACTCTCAGCGGGAGTGGGACTGTAAAGCAGCGCAGGCATTCCGAAGATCAAATAGGCTCTTCTTCATTACACCACCATGGCATATTTCAGTCCTACCCGACCAACGGAACTGATAGTAGAGGCTAGTCCAGTTGAGCTGGAAGCGGCACTCTTGCAGAAGAATGAGAGAGATGAATGGGTACTGATAGCATACACCAGCATAGCAGTCACTGCAGTTGAGATCCGGTATGCACAAATAGAGAGGGAGGCCTTAGCCATCCAATTGACATCCAAGCATTTTCACCTCTATCTCTGCGGCCAGAAGTTTGTTGTGGTTACCGATCACAAACCTTTAGTGCCACTTCTTGCAGGAACAGCTCACAATGGACCACCTCTGATCAAGAAGTGGGCAGTTCAGCTCCAGCAGTATTATTTATTTTAGAGTTTTTTATATAGCGCAAACTAGACCCGAGACATCGGGTATCAGAGCGCGTTACATGAGCACCAGTTTCGTTACAGAAGGACACATTCATTTTTTGTAGGCACGGGGAGATTAGGTGATTTGCCCAGATTCACAGGATGTTGAGCGTCGTTGCCGAGACTCGAACCCGGTTCCCCAGCTTCAAGGTCGACCGCTCTAGCCGTAAGGCTACATCCTCTCCCCAATTGGAGGTCACCCACTGGCCAGTAGCCAATAACCTGGCAGATTATTTGTCCCAGAATCCGGTAGATATTGGTAACAGCAGCCGGCAAGAGGATGATCCAGGGGTAGAGGACTTCATACAACTAGTCAAGTCTGTGTCGTGCCCCCGGGCTCTGTGGTTACCAGAGATAATAGAGGCCACATGAACAGATGTAAGCCTTGGCAGAGTCAAGGAGGCATTAAAAAGGCATCACTGGAGAAGCTTTCTCAGCGGGTGTTGGGGATTGAAGGAAGAAGAACCAGAGGTCCGGACATTACTTTTAAGGTGTTGGAATGAGCTAAGTGAAAGCGACGAAGGGCTTGTCCTACAGGGTGACCAGATTGTAATGCCACACCAGTTGTGGTCACGCACTGTAGAACTCACTCATCTGGTACATCAGGGAGTGGCCAAAACCAAGACATGGCTAAGGAGCAAGGTCTAGGTCCTGGGAATGGACCGACAAGTAGAGGAGTAGTAAAGAACTGTCAATCCTGCATCCTCAACAGTGGAGAACCACTGGTGGCACCTGTTATTACTGAGCCTCCAAGAACCACACCATGAGCCAACATCAACATGGACTTTGGGAGTTTTCCAGACCACTGGCTCACACTGATGCTGATGGACAGCCACTCGAAATGTCCAGTAGTGGAAATAGTCAGGTCCACTTAATTTGAATGTGTAAAGCCAGCGTTGGACCATGTAGTTGCTCTTCTAGGAATTCCTGACAAAATGGGCCCCCTATTCAGAGGCAGAAATTTAAGGACTACCACCACAGTCTTAACATATGACACAAAAAGATTTCTCCCCAGTGACCGCAGACCAATGGCAAAGTGGAGAGATTCATGAGAGCAATGCTCTCCGAACTAGAGTGGAAAAGGAAGAAGACTTGGAGTAATGTCTGCAACTAGTTCCTAAGAGAATATCGCCAAACCCCACACTGCACCACTGGATGTGCACCCAGTGATCTCCTCAAGAAGTGGTCTGGCAGAGACCTAGTCCAAGCCAGGCACTCGTTGACACCGGAGAATGAATGCTGCCCAAGCGATGAGACAGAGCAGCAATGACCAAGCCAGCCTCAAGAGGAGGGTGCATGAATCAGGAATCAGCGTAGGCGACAAGGTTGTCATCAAGGATAGGCACTCTGGTTGGAAGTATTGCACCCCTTTTGAAGATGAAACGTGGCAAGTAGTTAGTGTAAGAGGAACTATGATAACTGCAGTAAGAGGAAACATGGAAGTATTGAGGAATATCTCCTGGTTTAAGAGGATTCCAGAGAGGGTGGAGGTAGGAGTCAGGGAGGCGGGGTTGGAGAACATCCAAGCGGACACTCCTGAAGGTTCTGTTGGAGGTCAGGAAGCGAGAGAGCCGGAGGCTGAGGCCTAGGAGGACAGCAATAGGAGAGTGCAGCCTCAGGGACATGAATATGTTACATCGGATTCCCCTAACATTGGGAGCCAGAGAGGCGGGCCGTACTGGCTGAAAGCCAATCCCCAACCGAGCCAGAAGTTGAGAGACTTTGTATGCGCAACTCACCGGAGGCAGAATTTTTAATTTTGGCTGTGCTTGATCCAGTTGTGTCTCTTTCACTTTGTGTTATTCTTTCTTTCTGTTTCTTTCATTTTATTAAAGGTTATGTGGGATGCAGTGAGCCACCCGGCCCCTACACTACATTGTTGCACTCTGGCATCCCGAGGTCCAGGGGCGGCCTGAGGGTTTAAATAAAGGGGGCACGGACCGCTGGCGGTCAGAGCCCATAACTAGTGATTAGTGTGTGGCATGCATTCCTGTGCCATATCTTAGAGGCCTGACCGAGGCCTTGGCGTCCTGCTGTTTGGGGTCACCACAGATATATCAGCAGCAAATCCATTAAAACACTGAGCAATCTGAGACACACAAAGCTTTGTAGCATGCTTGGCCCTCCAAGCGTTGCTAAAATAAATTAAACCTGGGACCACAGATTACGCACAAGTCTCTCCAGAAAGTGCCTTAATCATTTAAGTAACACAGCAATATCAGACCTTGCGACTTGCAGGATCTACATAGAACTCTGCATTAGGTGTCTTAACTTATTAATCTATTTTAAAAGACATCATGCTTGTGCCCAAATGAGTAAGCCTGACCAACTTCACTTATTTTCTACTTATGGTCAGATTCATCGGGTGAAGTTCTGTCTGAATTACATTGGCTTCTATCTTACTCTTGACATTCTTTGCATGATTCTGATCCTCCATGATCCTGCCTTTTCATGACTTGTAAGGAGAGAGTACTGACACTCCGTTAAAAAAAGGTACTCAAGAATAGAGAGTATTTGCACTTTTATAATGCCATTAAAAGCACTGATTAAACCAGAGTAGGGCAGGGTAAATGGTAAGCGCACATTCTGAAGGGAACTATATTTGGATTTTCTACATAATGCCCGTTTAAAACACTGGGGGCCAGATTTACCAGTTTCTCACGCAGTGCATTGCAGCTGCTGCAAATGCTGGGCTGCGTGAGAAGGAGCGAACTGCAGAGTGCCATATTTACAGAAATATGGCACTCTCCTCCCCTCTCCCTAATGCCGGTGCAGAAATATGCGGCTGTGTGCCACAGACACACCTTTGCACCATAGTGCAAGGGTGTCCCTGTGAGTCTAGCATAGGTTTTGTATTGGAAGGGTACCCTTCCAGTACAAAATACTATGCTGAGACTAACTTTAAACAGTTCTCCACTTTGTATGTGTGCTGTGCAGTGCAGCACACATGCAAAGTCGGAAAATAAAGAAGAAAAAAAGCATTTCTCCTTCATAGTGCCTTCCTGAAATGGGTGCTATTTTCTGATGCTAAACCATGTCTACTATTTAAAGTAAATAGGGCTTGGCGTGAGAAACCTTGGGTGGTTGCATGAAATGCCCATGCACCACCCATGGTACGCCCCCTTGGCGCTAAGTAAAGCAAAGCAGCGCTGCTTTAAATTACCTTCAAGTGATTTTCCAGCATAAAATAGATTTTACACTGGAAAGTAAATAGGTAACAAAAGATTTAGCATCAATTTGCATCACATTTGTGACGAAAACGCGGCGTTAAATCTTAGTAAATAGACCCCTATGTTTCACTGAGCACGCTGTCTTACCTTTGCACATTGCATTCCGCTGGGTTGAAGGTAAAGAGCTGTCTACAGTGTTTTTCTTAAAGGTATTTAAAATTTGCAGTGCTCCCACAGAGATAGTTTGGAGGATGATATTGCGCCTGAGGATGCTACTTCGGATTTCGCCGCTTCCTCCAGAAATCAGAAAATGTTAATTTCCTTTAACTTCTCAATCAGGCTCAGTCCAATTGAGAACATTTACAAATGTCAGGCAGTTCCTTCCTCTAACTGACCGCACGATGGCAGTGCTGCTCCGGTATTGCTTTTCTACTCCCTCTCCTTTGGGTTTGTGGTAAACCTGTTGGAAGTTGCTGTGGATCTATCTCTGTGCTGCTTTGTGAACCGAGAACGGAGTACCTGTGCGCTGCTACAGAGGGTGCTGCCTTTCCAGGGGTAGAAGAGGCTGCGCTGCTCACTCGGACTAGCGTGTAGGCGCCATTATTGATCTGATTTACGTTCATCTCCAGGGATTTGAGGGTCAGTGCTTTGGGTGATATTGGATGGCGCACAAAGTATGTCCCTCAGCCTGACATGCCAACATTAATACACCCGTCTCCTTTTCATACTAAAAAGCGTTCAGCGCCTACAAGAGGTCTGTTGCCCTAACAGACCTGACCATAGAGCATCTTATCCAATGAACCGGATCTTGACATTTATGGTCTTACTTGAGACAATAGTATGTCTATGTATAAATTATTTACATATTGCTTTAAAAAAAATCCTTCAATGCTTCCCATCCCTCCTCCGTCTCATCCCAATCAATTCTGAATACTACGAACTCTCAAACATCTTTCTCAAACTTTCACCCCTCCTTTAACCATCACACCCAACTAACAAGCACACACGACCACTACTTAGCAAAAGACTTACTACTTCCACTTTTCAAATCCATTCCTATCATTCTGTCCCTACTCCAAATTCTATGAAACACGTGAAATCAAGAGCACACACCTAACGCAACTAGTGCACAAGAAAAGAAAAATAAATTGTACTAACCTACTAATTCCTAATCTTGGGTTCCGGAGAAGCGTACTACTCGGCAAAAAAAGTGCTTAAATGCCTTGTCAGGGGTCGTAAGCACTATATCGATACATTTACAATGACAGTTACAATGTCAGATCAGTCCATCGGTCAGCCCTAAGAAACTTGGCACATATAAACTGGTGACTTTGCTTATCAGCCAAATTTTAGGTCAAAGAGGAACCAATCATCCCCGGCAAACCTTCATCACGATGGCACCAGGTCAAATGACCCTAGCTGTTACCAAGGTAATGGAGCATCTGCCACACCCACGTGATATCGTTGATTCTGTGCAGTCATTCTCAGACTGATTAATTGAAATCGAACTGAATGACACCACTGAGAACCACTGTGATTGAGGCAGGCACCGGGTGGGAGAGTGAGGTGGATAGTAAAAAACAACAATAGTTAGGGAGAGAGGAAAGTTGAGAGACTCTAAGTGGGTACATGGGGTAGGGGAGGAAGGGAGCGCTAACTTGCTTAAACGAAAGGGGGGCGGAAAGGCTCGCTTCCGCTACGAATAGAGGGGGTCTGGAAGACATGGGCTTTGTTAATGAGAGGGGATGCAGAAGAGATCGCAAGGACCCCTCGTGATTGAAACGGAAACAGAGCAGCGGCTTCTGATAGGTGTGAAGAGAGAACCGTGGAGAGAGCAGAGTCTACTGGGAGGCGAGAAGGAGAGCGATGATGGGGGATTGCCAAGGAGGGTCGAGGTGACAGCAGCCAGAGCAGGGACTGGTGAGGAGGAAGAGGGGAAGCAGGGGCTGCTGGAAGCCGTGTGGGCAGGCACTGCTTGGGAGACAGGGCCAAAGAGCCGGACTCACTCACGAGAAAGAGACAGGAAGTTGTGCAAGAGCACGTGGCAGAAATGCACGAGGAGCCGGGCTCTCAAGGTTCCAGTCCCGACTTGGTTGCATTACTCTTCACTTAACATTCTAAGGCTCGCCATCCAGCCTTTTTGTCTGAATAAGTAAAACTACACTCGTCCGAATGCATAGTGGTGAAAGTTGTGCTGCCATGTAGACCTTAACTACATGTATTTTGAAAAGTGGAACCCGGCTTTCTTAAGACGAGAAGCGGCCCCCGTGTGACAATCGGATGGGATGCTTGGTAACAAACAATGCGCTGTTTCCTTTCCCTCTTCATGTCTCTACTTAGCCTAGCATTGATCCTCAGAGTGCTGGAGCGAGCTGGGTTAACCCGCCTTACCACTAGCACTGATCCCAGAGAGGACGGCAGGGTCTCCCAGCCGACGAGGCTCTTACCTAGTGCAGTCCAGGTGGGCGCGCGACGGCTCCTCTGTGGCGCGAGGGCAGCAGACTGGGAGGAGAACAGAAAGAGAAGAGGGTTTTTAACTGGCGCCTGGCTGCAGCTGGTTAGTAAAAATAGAATTGACGGGACCGGCCCTTAAACAAGCATTAAAGTATGCAGAGATTTACCCGTGCACAAGCCCTGTTGGTAGACTTGAGCCAGGGGTGTGTGCAGAAGTAATCCGCTCCGATTTTAGAATTCACATTTGTCCTAGGGGACTCGTGGTGAGGGGCTGCTAATAGGGAAAGGAGTCCACAAACATGCATTGGCATAGCCTATAGGTCTCACTTTGGGACCTTATAAGTGTTAAGCCAGAGCAATTGGCTTTGCCAATGTCTTTAAGCTTTGTTGTAGAGCGGCGTGGGTGCTGTGCAGCATGTTGAAAAACAAAACTAAAATACGAACGAAGGGACACTGCTGGGAGAAGAAAGTCTTCAGGACTATGTTTACACGGAAGAGAAGTAACCATTCTTAGTCGGCACTCCTCTTTGCTATTTTACAATCCTTTTCCGATCAGAGGATACTGGGGTGTGACAAAATCAGGTTTCAAGCAGACAATGTCAGCTGGGAAACAATAAGTGCATCCACTCTGGAGTACAAGGCCTAACAAATTAACAAAAGTACAGGACATGTGGCCGGCTTGCACAGCTCCTTTAATGGAATGTGTTTGGAGAATCACATAGACTATTTAGCGCTGGTTAAATGAGCCTGAACACCACTTTTAGGGGTACACCTTATAACACCCAGATTTAGGCGTCTACTTGCCCAGACTGTCACTGCCCTAAGGGGAAAATGATCCAGTCGTGCTTGTTCTGCCAAATTAGAAACAATAAGATCTTCTCATATCCAGGTTTTTAAAAGTTATTCCTACTGAATTAGAGTGAAGCACAAAGACTGTCAATTAAAAAGGGTGAGTTGGACATCTGCATGACAATTTAGCATGCTGGTAGACCATGTTGTAATGATGACTCGAGGTCATCACCACCAGGGCTTTAAGTGGGATGAAAAAACTGGGGGGTCTCTCAAAGGGGCGTGGCCAGTGTAATTAAGGGCGTGGCTTAAAACACTTAATCTAAAAATCTGTGCTGAGCATAGTGTGCCGCCCGACTTGTATTTTGCTGTTTCTGTCATTGCATCTAGATATATGATACAACAAGTAACATCATATCTAGAACAATTCAGAACTATTGGCTTTGTCAATGGTTGTTAGTTGCATAAGATAAATAAGCAGCAACTATGGCTTGTATATATTATTGAAAAGGCTTCCACTTAAAGCCCTGGTGACACCACGACAATGTTGCTGCCCCTGAGTTTCGAAGAGAAGGGAAATCCAGAGAGAAAATGACTCTCTTTAAAGGATTTCCCTTCCCCCTACAACTCTCACCTGGCATGATGTCATGCCTTTTTAACTTCTCCACTAGTGAGAAGTGAGCAGTGTGAGCAGCGCACATCGATGTGCCTGCTGTCACTGCAGTCCGTAAAAAACGGACCGACTGGGGGGGCGTTGCCGGGCAAGATGGCCGATCGGACGTAGTCCGCCTCGGCTCCCGGTCCGCGCACTGTTCCGGAGCTGATAGCTGCGGTTTGCCTGCACCCAGCGCGCTGAAAATTGCTCCTACGACAGGCTAAAGATGTGAGGAACACTCGGAGAGACCTCACCTGTCTCCAATGTAGCGGTAGCGGACCCAGCGCGATCTTGCCGGTGCACGACAGGAGCCTTTCAAAATGGCGGATGTCGTTTGGGGCTGATTGGAGTGTCTGCGGGAATTCGGCGGCGTGGAACTGGGACCCCTACCTTCAAATTTCACTTCCCGCCGACGGAGGTAAGACCAGCAGCTGTGGCGATTGTTGGGGCACCCACGACGACCTTCCCCGGAGCGCATCTGAAGCCACGGAACTCTGCACGGCGCCTGCCTGACCTTGACATGGCGGCTGGACTGTAAATCTCGGAGCCGACATTTGACCTGCTAGATTGCGGCCCCACGTCCCTTCGCTGCCGGGCGCTGTTCTGGGGGGCACAGTCGTCTAGTACTCGCTATTACCACTGCGGCGAGATCGGAGGCGCCCCGCGATCGATTTCGCCCGGTTGGTGCGCCCCTGTGCCTGCTCCTGCATCCACAAAATGGCGTCCATTCCGCCTTGAGGAGGACGATGGCTACAGAGCGGTGATTGGCGTAGGTGAGACACACGGGTGCTGAGAGTGCTGACACCTTACAGCTGGACGACTGGCACTGAATTCCGAGCACAGCCCCCACTGTGGTTCGGTGGCCTGTCACTTCTCGCCGTGTGTGGCGTGGGCCATTTCATCGGGCTCACGCCCTGCCTCTACTTCCCACGAGAGGAACGGCCTCTTGCCCAACAACACCAACTACTCCAAAGGCCGACTTGTGCAAACATCTGGGGGTTCGCCCGGTGCCACCTAGCACGTGTGTTGTCAGTGCTCCTACCCGCTCCCCGCGGTTGCCGGCGACCCCGTCCAGCGCTAACCCTCTATTTAACGGACCCCTTCATTGGATCTTGGACCTGCCAACCACCGGCGCTACTGCGACAAAGGCCTCCTGGACCAGTCCGTACGCCGCCAAAGAAGGTGTCGAATGGGGCTTCCACCAAGGTATCGGACTTCTTCGCATCATCAGATAAGCGCTCAACGCTTCGCGAAGACGCTGAAACAGCCAACATGGCCCTCACAAAGGCGGACCTCCTGACCATGTTTAAAGACTTTAAAACGGAACTACGAAACGACCTCGGTCAGGATATCAAAGCTTCAATGGAGCAGCTGAGGACGGATCTTACGGAGAGATTGACCTCCCTCCAGCAAGATGTGGACTCTGTGGGCACTAGAGTCTTGGATCTAGAGGCGCAACATCAAGACCAGGAGAAGCTCTCCACTGAATTGCGTGAAAATGTCCGCACACTTCGGGATCAATTACATCAGACACAGCTCAAGACGGAGGACCTAGAGAACAGGGCATGGAGGGAGAATCTACGTGTCAGGGACTTGGAGGAGGGCGCGGAGGGGCCGGACTTGGGGGCCTTCATGGAGGGACTCTTTGCGGAGGTTCTGGGTCCCCAATCCCTTAAAATAAAGCTGGAAAGGGTCCATCGTGTCGGAAGCCTCCAGACAGGTGAGAAGAAGAGACCCCGCGACATATTGGTGAAATTCCACTCCTACAAAGTTAAAGAGGCAGTGCTCCTAGCGGCCAGGTCAAAGGGATCCGTCTCCTTCCAAGACCACTCATGCTCCATATATCAAGATTTGGCGCCGGCTACCCTGGCACGGAGACAGTTGTTCAGACCCATTACCTCCAAACTACGAGATGATAAGATCAGATATAGGTGGACCTACCCGTTCGGACTCAGTTTCGAATTTAATAACAGACAGCGCCATATCACTGAAAGAAAGAAGGCCTGGAGCTCCTGGGTCTCGCCTCAGAGGAGATTGGCCCCGCCCACAGTAGAGACCGGGAGCCCCTTCGGGGTCCTCCACAGCCGACGGCGTGGTCTGTAGGCTCGCGTATGGGCCACAGATGACTTCCCAGTGATTGCATCATAGGTATGTACTGTTCATGTTTTATAACAGGCCTGACACTCATTGCCTCGTGGAACCTCACTTTCAGACTTACCACAGCTGGTGGTATCCTGTTGAAGCTGGCCACTTTGTGAGCGGTCCGGGAGGGCTGATGGCGATTTACTTCCATATGCTCTCCTGAACTTTGGATACCTCTATGGCCCCGCCTCCCGGGTTCCCATCTAGCACTCATGCTATGCTGTTAATGAACCATAATCTGCCTTTATTATTAAGAATAGCTGCTTTATCTCTTCTCTAAAGTGGTTCTGGTTAGGCACCTACGTTATGACCGCATAATGTCATTGTCTTTGACTTGCATCCGGGGGGCGCGGACGGGGTCCTCGGACATACCGTGCCCCCTAGTCCCTGTGGGTAAGATTTCCCCAGCCAGGGACAAGATGGCGGCTTTTTTGCCGCACTTTTTGTTGTTGTTCATTTTGCTGTTTTTGGGGCTTGTGGGGAGGGAGAGGGAGGGTAATGGTGGCGGCTTTTTGACATTTTTCACTAACAGGGTTTCCTCTTTGCCCTTGTTTATTCACAGGTGGGCTCCTTTGGGTTACAGACATTGCTGGGGCTTCCCTGGGTCCTACACCGGGCTGGGTCACTTGGCATTTGCTATGAGATACTGTCTCACCCTTTAGGACGATTACCATTGGTTCTTGGAACGTTAAGGGGCTTAATTCCCCCCAAAAACACCAAAAAGTGTGGAAATATATTACTGACCACCATCTCGACATAGTGGCTCTCCAAGAGACGCATCTGGGTAGGTCAGAAGATACACGCTTTCGTCACAAACACTTCCCACTGATATACCGATCTTCGGCACTTACAAAACATAGAGGGGTGGCACTCATTTTTCACTCTTCCACAAAATTCCAACCTCTGGATGTCCTCTCTGACAAAGATGGCCGATGGATTATGGTCAAGGGTCGTTTGATGGGCAAACTGTGCACTTTCATAGTAGTGTATGCACCTAACACTGGGCAAGCAGCATTTTTGAACACTTTAGTGGGAAGGATTCTGGACTTCGTGGAGGGACAAATGGTACTTCTGGGCGACTTTAACCTGACTTGGCAGGGAGATCTCGATAGCCCTCACCCACACCGCTCAGACCTGGGCTCCTTCCCCATCGACACTAAACAACACCTCCACGACCTGGGCTTGTTGTACGCGTGGCGGACTCTTCACCCCCACTCTCGTGAATACACTTTCTACTCCCACGTCCATCGCACGTATTCCCGACTAGACTACATCTTTATCAGCCAATCTCTGTTGGGCATGCTCCAGGAGGCTAAAATATTCCCCCTCTCAGTGTCAGATCATAGTCTCCTCTCCATCTGCCTGGACTGGCACAGTAATGTTTCATCCGTCCCTAAATGGTATTTCCCGCCTTCTCTCACGCGAGACAAAGAATACTGCACCAAATTGAGAGAAAGCATTACTGAATTTTTTGACATTAACAAACCCGAGGATACCTCGGAATATACCACCTGGGACACGTTTAAAGCGGTCTTCCGGGGGCACTGTATTGCCCTTAACTCGGCACTAAACGCACAACGAGCTAGGGAAAGAGAGGCATTGGAAAACGAATTAGCTTCTATTGAGCGCACGCATAAACTAAACCCCACTAGAGATTCCCTCCGCAATCTGACGGCTCTAAGGGGCAAACTCAAAGCTATTTACAATAATAGAGCTGAATTCACATTACTAAAACTCCGACACCTATCTTACTCCCAGGGTAATAAAATTGGCACACATCTAGCCAGACAGCTAAAAGGCAGACGAGAGCGGGAATATATATAGGAGGTATCCTCGGACCAACTGGGGAGATCACGCATAAAGATGAGGAAAAGTCCGAGATCTTTGGCTCTTTCTACAAAACTCTATACACCCGGGACCAATTAGACCCTGACGCCCAACGCGAATATATCCTAACATTGCGCCTCCCCCATGTCTCGCCTGATTGGAATGACACCCTGACTGCTCCCATTACCTCCGAAGAGGTAAACTCAGCCATACAAGCTCTTAAGCCCCGGAAGGCCCCAGGACCGGAAGGGAACACCGCCCTATTCTATAGAACATTTACCCCTGACATCATCCCACATCTCACACGACTGTTCAATAAAATGGCGATTGAGGGAGAGACCACTGGGTCATTGTCCGAGGCTATGATCTCGGTTATACCTAAACCTGGGAATGCCCCTCACTTTTGCGCCTCGTATCGGCCCATCGCCCTATTGAATCTTGATGCGAAACTTTACTCCTCCATTTTAGCTAAACGCCTGAATGATCTTATGCCAGATCTCATACACCCAGACCAATTGGGGTTTATCAAGGGACGGCAAACACACGACAACACACGTCGCATTGTACACCTCATCGAGAAAGCTAACAAACGTCATATACCCGCGGTACTGGTAGGTCTGGATGCCGAAAAGGCCTTTGATAGGGTCGATTTGCCATTTTTATTTACTACCCTCACGAGCTTTGGGTTCGCTCCTAAATTTCTCACTATGATTCGGGCCAACTTTGTACAACCTCGATCCTGAGTGCAAGTCAATGGAGTCGCTTCACCTGCCTTTTTCCACTCTAGAGGTACCCGACAGGGGTGCCCTCTCTCACCCCTACTCTTTGCCTTGAGCATCAAACCCTTAGCGATGGCTATTAGAGCCAACCCCGACATTCATGGCCTACCCTTTAGTGGAGACTCCCATAAAATCTCCCTCTTCGCGGACGATGTCCTCTTGTCGCTTTCCAATCCTGGCCACTCCCTTCCCTCTTTACAAACTGAACTGGAGCGCTTTGAGGGGGTGGCGGGCTTCAAAATAAACCTCAGCAAGTCGTATATTCTCAACCTCACTCTCCCGCATGCGGAGGTGCACAGGCTTCAGCCCCTCACTCCCCTGCAGTGGGCCACTTCATCCATACAATATCTGAGTATCCAGTTAACATTTAGGGTGGAGGGACTTTATGCGGCCAACTTTCCCCCTGGTCTCACCCGGATCCAATCGGAACTCACAAGGTGGAAACCTCTCTTTCTCTCCTGGCTCGGCCGAATACATGCTGTCAAGATGACACTCCTTCCGAAGCTTCTCTATTTATTCCAGGCCTTGCCGATAGAACCAGAGAAAGACTTTTTTCGCCGAGTTAAATCTATGCTCCTCCAGTTCATATGGCAAACGGGACGCGCCCGCCTCTCATTCTCTTTATTGCGATGCTCTCGAACGGACGGCGGGGTGGGGCTCCCTGATATCCACTTGTATTATAAAGCAGCACAGCTGAGGGTTCTGACTGAATGGTCCAAACGGGAATCCGACAAACATTGGTTGCATATGGACCGTAGTGTTGCAGGGCGGACCATCTGGGATCTCGCTTGGCGTCCCAAAAAAGATAGACCCCAGAATGTATACCTTAGTACCCCGACGCGTACTACCCTGAGGGTGTGGGACTCTGTTGCGGGGGATGACCGATGGACTACTTTCCCCTCACCATTTACACCACTGCATTTTAATCCTGCTTTCCGCCCAGGTCTGACCGAGGGACCCTTTGACACTTGGAGGAAGGGAGGTTGCCTCGCCCTGACGCATCTTTTTCATAACTATGATCCCCTGACCTTTGACAACTGCAAACGGGAATACGGATTAGATAACACAGAACGATTTCACCACACCCAACTACTGCATTGGGCCCTCTCCCCGACGATCCGGGATGCAGCCACTCGCCCACCTACTAGGTTTGAATCCTTACTCTCCAAGGCCTCCACAATGAAAGGGGCGATTTCATTCATCTATAACTTCTTACTCACCACCACCACCTCACCGCGTCCACGATACATGACTATGTGGGAGGGGATCCTACAACGCGACGTGTCAGACGAGGACTGGTCACATTTATGGTCCGACATCACTAGATTCAACCACTCTGTAGACCTCCGGGAAGCCCACCTTAAGACCATGATGGACTGGTATCTCCATCCGTCTAGGCTCAAGCAGATTTTCCCCAACACTTCTGACCGCTGCTGGAGAGGCTGTGGCCACTTGGGTGATTTCCAACACATTTGGTGGGATTGCCCGACTATACGTCCCTTCTGGGCAGAAATCTTGGCACAGATTAAAGAAATGCTGGGTTACCCCATTCCAACCACTATGGCAGAGATCCTCTTGGGACTGCGTGACCCTTCCCTAGAACACCAGTCCCACTCGGACAAGGCCATCATGTGGCTTTGTATAGGCGCGGCTAAAGTGACCTTAGCGGCCGCCTGGAAACAGAGGGAGGCTCCGGCAATCTCCCTTTGGCACTCACGGCTATGGCGGTTACTCAGCCTGGAAAGAATGTCTGCTATTTTTCAGGATAATTACAAGAACTTTGAATTCAGATGGGGACCATTAGTTACTTTCCTCTCCCGAGGGCTACCGCTGGCCGTTTGCCCTCCTACTGTCCGGGCACTACACCTCTTTCAATTTTAATTTAATTGTCACTACCCCATGTTGCCATTAGTATTTTGATTTTGCCGCCACCACTGTTTGGGTGGGGGGAGGGGGGTTGGGGGTTTTGTTCTTTCTACCGGGGAGTTCTTATTGTAAGACACTAGTACGCCTTATAAGATTCCTTCCGACTGGAAAGGTTTGATAGAGCACCACCACAGAAAAACGATGAGACACCTAATTACGTTATTAAGTTTTATATGATGCTTGCGGGGGACTGCCCATACCCCTTCTTTATTAGCCGCTGTATCTTCATTTTAGCTTCCACTATAGATTTGGGATCCGGGCATTTCCTGAGTGATGAGTTCCTATTAGACTTCTATGTCTCGTTGATATTCTAACGCTCACTGCGTTGAGCGAAATGTTGGTGCGAACTTATGATGTACTTTGAAAAAAGTTTAATAAACACGTTTGACAAAAAAAAAAAACGGACCGCCTGTGCCAGGGCACAAAACAGAGCCCGATAGAGACCCTTTCGAGGCCTCTGTAAAAAAACTGCCGGTGCTCAGACCCGGTGAGACCCGGCCCACTTAAAGCCCTGATCACCACACATGTACTTATATGTTTATTTGTAGAGAGGTGGGAAAACGTGGAACAGAATGGGTTTATTAAGCAACAAGGCATGGCACAGGAAATATGCAGTCTACCTAGGTACGTAGACTATTAAGTGAAGTGTTGAGAGATGATGGATTAGACAAGAGACATTAAACCTTGTAAATCAAAATAAACAGCTTGAACTGAGATTTTCTGCTGGTACATCGTAAATGTACCAGTTACTGAGGATGGGAAGAAAAATGTGGTGAGTAGATTAAAGAGTACACATGTTACAAACCTGATCAGTTTTTTAGAGGGAGAAAGAGAGTCTGAGATTAAGCTTTTACAATAATCTGACTTTTTATAAGTGAATCAGTGAGTGGCTTGACACTGTGAAGTTGCAGCGGAGTCTGCATTTTCTTAATACTGGGAATCTCACTCCCTTAGCTGTAGTAGAAATAAAATAATCTAGAAACCTCCTAAAATTGAACACCCAACCACACCCTCCCCCAAACTGAAAGAAAGAGTAGCTGTATGGCAAAAAATTGCATGAAGGTCCTGGATTTCACAGACATAGCTTGTTGGGAGAGAATGTCTCTGAAAAGGATAACTTTTATGCCATTAACTTTTAGATCACGAAAAAACCATTGATTTAAAAAAGACAAAGGGGCATATTAGCAAGACCCACGTTAAAATTATCGCCGTTTTAGCGGCAGGAAACTGCTGCTAAAACGGCGATAATGGGCTTGCTAATATGCGTTATGGAATTCCAATAGAAGCCCAGGTTAGATGTCCTGCACATCTAACCTGGGCTTCTATTGGAATTCTATAACGCATATTAGCAAGCCCATTATCGCGTAACGGCGATAATTTTAACGTGGGTCTTGCTAATATGCCCCAAAGTTTTTGTCAGCATGATCTAAGACCATTCTTAGAACTGACAGAGGAGGTCTGTTTCTGCGCAGTATATCTTCTATGGCAATAAGTTTTAACAGACTAAGGAGCCGTACAGTTACCCACAATGTAAAAAAAAAAAAATAGATCACAGGGAGGAGGTATGCAATTCAATGCCTTATTTCACATAGTGTGCCTACCTCATCTGTTGATGTTAAGGAGCATTGTAAAATAACACTGTGTGACTCTGTTTCTCATTCTTCTGATTTAAAAGCATGGAAGGTGGTGCCAGCAATATCAGAACTCAAATCTTTGATCTACTTGTTATGTGTCAGTCTCAGCAGCAAGGACCTAAGTGCTAGTTCACATAGCATCAATGACATCAACTGAAGCATTTTCGTATGCACCAACATCTCAGAACAAAATCTAACAGGTACACTTTTGAATCTTTTTTGCTACTAATCTTTTTATTAAAATCAAAGCAAGAAAGGCAGGGTTTCTATACAGAGAGGTGGATGACCCGTAAACATGGATCTTACTCCTGGATCTCAATAACACATTACAATGCATTTTTAAGCAGACTTAGTAAGGTGCAAACACAAGGAAATGATAGACGCAGCGCTGAAACTTTTCAGACACTCACCCCCAATCACTATTAGATCTGGGTTGAATCCATCATCGTTCTTTAGCTCACTTCGCCACCCCAGTTCAGACACAACCATATGCAAATCAGTCTTGACCCTATTCCTGATGGAAACTGTCCAACCTGAACTACCAAGCCAGGTCTTCCCTGGACGGAAACAAGCATCCTGGCACTGGTTTCGGGGTAACACCCCTCATCAGCCAGGCTAGCTTGAATCCAGTAGCAAAGTGAGCAAGGGATCCACATCTGGGCCTACCCTACCACCTTAGGGCGAACAAAGCAAACACAAGGAGATGATGGACAGAGCGCTGAAACTTTTCAGACACTCACCCCCAGTCACTTTTAGATCTGGGTTGAATTCATCATCGTTCTTTACTCACTTCGCCACCCCAGTTCAGACCCTGCCATATGCAAATCAGTTTTGTCCCTGTTCCTCATGGGAACAGTCCAGCCCGAACTGCCGAGCCAGGTCTTCCCTGATCCGGAAACAAGCACTTGGGACCGGTTTTGGGGTAACACCCCTCATCAGCCAGGCTTAGTAAGGTGACCATATGGCTCCTGGTCACTGCCACATCACATTTCCAATCATTAGTCTTATTGGTTCTCCTGAAAAAAATCAGGTTTACAGCTTTCAGGTTTTTTTTTTCTTTTAATGAAAGCCTAGCCATGGAAAGAAGCAATCCGACTGAGCCATCTGGTTCAACTTAAGCGTGACTTAAAGAGCAAATAAATTACTAAAATCACTGTAGGAACTTTCTTCAAAACGCCTTCTTACTTAAATTCAATCATGATACATTTGATCACTGTTTTATTCTTCCACTGACTGAGAATGTATACATTTAAAATATCTAGTTGACAGAAAGCATGTCGTTCGGAGAATCCTCCCTATATAGGGGTACCGTAAGTCTATATTTTGGGTATAAAAATAGAGAAGAAAGACTTTAGTCAGCCAAACACTAAAACTAACTAATAAAAAGGCATATTTATTTCGCAATAGTTTCAATCAGAAAACTTTGATTAAGGGGTTACTGTGCAGTCATTTGTAATTGTATAAAGGGAAATTATCTGATGATGTATTTTGTGCAGAACAACAACATTTATTGAGGTAGTTTGTAGTTATAAATTATGAACAACAATGCGTAATGCTGACAAACCTAAACAAAACTCAAAAATTGAGATGGCAATAATCAAAGACAAAGAATAGAGGGTCATCTTTTTAAATTTATTTTCAACCAGTACCCAGAAGATCAAGATGTACTAATGAAACACTGGGATTAAGTAGACTATGAAAAAGCAGTACAAAAATGATTACCTACACAACCGTTATTTCTTTATGAAAGGAGGAAAGCCTTCATCGACATGTTAATTCCAGCAGAATAATATCAAAGACAGAGGTGCAAAACTTAATTGGGAAAAAAATAAGAAACTTTTTTCTGTTTTTGTCACACATCTGTATACCAAAAAAGTCCAAAAATCAATGGCTATTTTGCCTGTAAATAGGTATTCATTATCTATCAAATTAAATGCCCTTGTGACCTACTGTAAATTGGAAAAACTACAAGAAAAGTTAGGACAAGGTAGTAAGAACCCAAATCAAACATCTATAAAAATAATGTGACATCTCTAGTAGGAAGACTTTAGGCAGAATGTGAAGCATATGACAGCTCAAATACGATTCCAAATAATTTATGCGATGATGCCAACATGAAATGTGTTGGGTTAATGAATCAAATACTTTGACTACAAACAGATTAACTGAATCTGATCAGTCTTTTTTCCTATAAAATTACTGTGAAAAAAGGTTTATTCAAGCCACAAGTAATGGCTCTAAAACATTATGAATGATGTACAAAAAGGTTATCATTCAACAAGATATGGGGGTGGTTGGAAGGGCTGTGGGGGAACATGAGCACACCAATGGCAGCATTACAGACTACTCTTCCATTTCTCCCTCCTCACCCCCACTCGCCACACCCATGAAATGAAATGAATGAAATGAAATTCGTACTTGTAAAGCGCACTTATACCCCCAAAGAGGTGTCCTGGCGCTGTACGCATACCGCTGTGGAACCCTTCCTGGCTTTTCCCTGTGAAATGTCCACTCCTGGGCACCCCCAGGGTGAAGCCAGGCATCCCAGCGCTGTTGGGGCCGTTGTGGAGATTAAGCAAGCTATTGCCCAGAGTTGCAGAGTGGGACCCATGATTAGAATAGGCACCGAGGCGAGAATTATCAGGTCCGAGGAAATTGAGCCCAAGACCCGCCGAGGCGGGAATTGAACCCTGGTCCCGGGCCAGATTTCTGCATCAGGGTCTGCCGCTCTAACCATTGAGCCCCATTGAGCCCATGGGGCTTTGATACTTTCCCAGCTGGAAAACACCACAGGGGCTGTATACTGTATCATTGGCTAGTTCACATGAACAGAGATTGGTAACTTGCTCATGCCTCATGGGATGTTTGGATGACCAAATGGTGCTGGGGTTGTTGCCGTGTCACAACAAAAAACTCAATGAAATATATATTTTTTTTAAAGATAGTTGACTGAGCATGATAATGAAATGCTCAAAATATTTGTGTAGAGAAAAAATTGATACATGATTGACCAAGTAGCTTTCTTGAAATACTAATCTAACATGGCTACCTTGGACTGGTAGAATGAAAAGACTGCATCAAGGTCTGTTGTAAGCTTGGCAATATCCAGCAAGGATGACACTGGTCTTCTGGGTCCACTGAAACAGGTATTTGTAGGTTATCGCTGTGAGCACCCGGTAATGATATCAGAGAACAAACTTGCATTGAACATGCTGGAGGTCCAGTGAAGATATATATGGGAAAAATGGCAGAGTGAAGTTTGGATATATTAACAATGTGACTAAATGTAATCATTTTACTTTATAGGTGCAGCCAGAAACACCCATTTGAAGAATATGCCCTTGTGATTAGGGAAGTTTTGAGCTGTGTGTAGATACCAGTTATAAGAATGATAACATTTGAAAGAAGAGCTGTTCATAATTTAAAGTTGCAAATAAAAAATTGATTCTTAAAGGGAGTTCTGCTTCATTCCTTAATGCATAACTGTCTTCAGCTCATCACTGACAGAGTAGGGCCACCCGTCTCTTCCAGGGACCCAGCCCCAATTACCACCAGCAACAGACGTAGGGCCTGATTATGAGTTTGGTGGTCCTGAAGCGGGCCGCCACACCAGCGCCACTCTCCAGAACCACCAAACTCGTAGTCAGACCGCCCGCCAGATTAGGAGTTGTCACCTCGTCTGGAGGGCGGTCCTTTGGAATTCTCCCGGGGGTGCCTATTAAAAAAGCACTGCTATGGGAACACCAATGCCCATTCCTGAGCAGCATGGACTATAAAGTCCATGTCTTTCAGTGAAGGGGGTGCATGCAGACAGGAGGCACACCATGTCCCCCCTGCATGCATCCTATGGCCCTGAGACAACAGGGGGCCCTGTAGGGCCCCTAGGTTTCCTCACCGCTGCACTTTTAATGGTGGCTCACCGCCATCGGAAGTGAGGTGGTAAGGAAACTCCTAATATGCTTGGTGGTGCCACAGCGGCCCGCCAAGCATATTTTGGCCTCTGACTGCCTCGCAACCACCGTGGGATCCACGATCCCCGGCAGTTGCAGCGGTCCTGTGGTGGTCCCACCACCGTATTCGTAAAATTGTGGGCAGACCACCAGTCTGGCAGTCCACAGATTTGGCAGTCTGATGGATTGCCAAACTCTGAATCTGGCCCTAAGACATGTCATGTCTGAGATTGCCTCTAGAAAGATCTATCAACTATCTGGAGGGAGGCCTTAGATTAAACTTGTTCTAGGGTAAAAAATACCACAGATTGCTCTAAAATAGCTACAAAGCAATCTATTTAGGTGCTTAAAGCCCTCATATAAATACATGTATACAAAAATAAATAAGTAAATACACTTTAGTTAATAATGTGGATCTTGGTGAAGAAATGTTTTCTTTGAAATGCATTGAGCCCTAATAATATCAACATATAGTGATTATTTACAGAAATAGAATTTCCATGAGCAATGATGGAAAACATTAAAGAAATATAAGATGTAACAGGTAATGATGATTTATAACTTATAACTTATAACCTAAATAATTTTAGCTTTACAATCAGGAGAGGTATTAATTCATTTGTTGAATTTTATTTTAATTAATTTGAAATTCACTTTTGTCAGCCTGTGGGGACAAAGATGGTTGTCATACTTAAAATGAATCTGGATAACCCAAGGAGCATAGAATGTTGAATGGAATATATGTTAGAAAAATCACAATAAGGTAAACTTGAAGAGTGCAGACATAAGGATAGTGATCTTTTAAGGTATTAGCCTAAATCTCTTGTGTACAACTAAGCATTTAACACTAAAATTCTTGGGGCCTCATTTATGAAAACTCAAAACTGTTGCATTGCTGCGTGAAAACAGCGATGCAACAGTTTTCACTGTGCCCTCCTTGCGACATGATTGATGCATCATATTTACTGCATGACGCATCATGTTGCAAGAAATGACAGATACGTCAGTATTACTGACGTATCTGTTGGCCCAAAACTGACGCATTGCTGGAGTTGTGTCGGAAGCGTGACGCAACTCCAGCAATGCAGGGGGGAGGGCTATGAATATAGCACTGTGTCAGTCTTACTCCTGCTATGAGGCAGGCATAAGATATTGACGCAATTGCGTCCTAGAAGTGGCACACTGAAATCTCATAGATTTCAATGCGCCACTTCTACAAGGCTTTTTACGGGGTAATGCCCACCCTGCATACATTATACCTGGCACAGGAATAATGTAGCACAGGGGTTTACAAAGTGACGCTTCTGCCTAGATGCGTCATTTTGTAAATAGGGCGCAACATCGCGCATTTGTTACGCCGCCGGTGCGTCACAAAAAGTGACGCACCGGCAGCGCATAAGAGTCGCTAGGCCTCATAAATAAGGCCCTTTATGTCTATGCCAGGAGCGGCCCATGCAGGTAAGAGCGGTGAGGCGGTGGGGCAGGGTTGGGGGAGATTCGACAGATGGCCACGAGGGAAAATTAAATAAATAATTTATTTTCCCTCGTCATCATCTGTTGAATTCCCCCCAGCCCCCCGGCCCCTCCAATCTTAACTGCACAGGCCGCTCCTGGTCTATGCTCCCTTTTATGTTAAAGTGATGTAATTCCTTCTTTGGGAGCATTTATTGTGGTTGGAAAACTCAAAAAGACCTTTGTGGTACAGAAGTCTGGGATGTTGAGGAAGAGAGTCTCTGATCCTGCCAAGCCTCAAACACTCCATATGTTTGCATATTCGGCCACCTTATTGAAGACATGAGAGAATTTCTACGCATTGGTGCCAGCAACTCCAAGTCTCCATGTTGAGTAGAAAGAAACTGAGGGGGATATGTGCAAGAAAATGTCATAGTGAGGTGTTGCATCGAATTTGGCAACGCCGCGCTCTGACATGTTCAAAATGCAGGGATGCACCGTATTTACAAAAATACGGCGCACCCCTCTGTTTCCCCTAGCGCTGGCTCTAAAAAAGCTGCTTAGCGCCAACTCAGACACCCTTGTGCCATGTTGCAGGGGTGCCTGCGCTGTAGGGGCGATTGTTTATGTGCAGCAAGGGACACCTTCCTGCACATAAGCAATCTTTAAAGGCGATTTGCTGTTTCTATGTGTGCTGCAGAATGCAGCACACATATAAAGAACAAAATACAAGAAAAAATTAATAATTTCTCCTCGTATCGCCACCCTAAGACCAGGTTTTACCTGGCCTTAGTTTTTGGTGCTGCCCCATCCTTGTAAATATGGGGCAGTGTTAAAAAGCAATGGGTGCCAAATGCGATGCAGTGCGCACAACGAAATTCGTTTTATTTATTTAAATGTTTACTTACCTGTATTCGGCCGTAATCCGTGGTTTACTACCCCCCACCCCACGTCACCGCCCGGCCGGCACTCCTACCACGGACTGCTACTGAATGGGTGTTGTGGTGGAACACCCACTGCAACACCCATTGCCCGCCCCTTTGCCGCAGCAGACAGCTGCGCAAAAAGGGCATGTTTACAAGGTGGCGTTAAGCCACGTTAAGTGGCTTAACGCCACCTTGTAAATATGGGGTAAGGAGCAATGCCACTGGAGCGTCAGAAATAGTAACACTCCGGTGGCATTAGGGGCTTGTAAATATGCACCAGAGAGTTTATATGGATCCCCGATATAAACAGCACAGCACCAGAAAGCAACCCTGAGTTTTTACATTAAAAATACCATCTCCTGAGTATGCTCCTTTCTTTAAGACACTGTTACCCTTTATGGCTTAGTACTGGGTGATACAAGCTGCCCAGGTGAGATAATTTTATAACAGTAATTAGATGGCCAGCACCCAAGCACAAATGTGAGACAACCCTAAATCCAAGTGTATGGAAAGTAGTGTAAATCTATATTCTGTAGTACCTCTTGAGCATCAAGAGTTATAAAATGCCTTAAATAACAAACGTGGACATGTGAAGAACATGATTCCCTAATAATAGTGAATTGCATCCTCTGTCACCAGCACAAGAAGAATATTTTTGTGCAACACTGTATGCTGTTCTTCTAGTAGAGAGCGAACGAGAAGTATTTTTAATAGTTAAAGGCAAATTCAAAGTAAATGAAAAATGCATTGTAAATGTTATCAATACTTTAAATATGAAGATAATAACATACCAGATATGCTGTGCTGGTAATTTTGTGGGAATAAAAAGTATTATTTCCCTCACCTGCACTTTGATCATACAAAGCACTTTCTCAAGAAGTAGACAGCCTCCTTGTCAGTGACAACATTAACGTTTTCAACAAAAAAAAACCACAGAAATTCACCAGCTATATTTAACATAGCTAACTATAACTTGCACCCCCACCATGCACTGCTTATGACCTCACATAATACATCACTCATGACATGTTCTATGACATCATTTATGACATCATTGATATTATCTCAAAAGGCATCATTGATGACATCACTGATGACATCATCCAATGAGTGTCTTAGTTTGTGTTATAGGTTACATAGTGGTAGGTAGCTACCATATTACTTTTCTACCTAATTGTTTACAGCCTGAGTTCAGCTGATCGGTGTAAATGTTTGCAAAACACATGTGCTTCTAATGCATCATAGGTGCGCAGAGGTATGGGCCATGTTATAAATCTTTGCATTGAAGAGTAACTCTGTGTGCAGATGACAGTTGACGACTTGTGTCTAGTATGTTCCGCACAAGTTTTTTGACTCTTCAGAAAAAGTTTCGAACAGGGCAGAGATTTTACTTAGTAGATACTAAAGGCCCGATTACAAGTCTGGAGGGCCACAGACCAGCAGACTCGTGTGGGTCTCCCGACCTCTCTATTACGATTTGGACGATCAGACCGCCACAGCCCTGTCAGAGCCACAAGGGAACCGCCATTCCCTGGCAATGTAGTGGTGGTCAGGAGTCCGCAATATGATTGGCGGGACCACCACGGTCCCGCCAAGCATATTACGAGTTTCCTCACTGCCAATGGTGTCATGGAGGTTCCTCCTCCATAAACACTGTGGTGGAAAGGAAACATAGGGGGCCTTGCAGGGCCCCCTGTTGTATTCCGCTTTAGGTGTCCGTATTTAGGTTTTCCTGAAACATGTCCTTATATAGGCACAATCCGCATTGCCCTTATATAGGCATAGAATCCCAGTCCTTATTTAGGCATTAGCCATGCACTCCAAATACAGGCATGGTCACCGACATCCGTCCACCCTAACGTCACAACGAGTTCTTAGAAACCAGACCCTTAAGCCCTTGGGAGTTCCCCTAGCACAGGATTATTGATTTCTCCAAGAACTCATCTATTATGCATGAACCGCTATACCTTAAGGGTTCATTCCTGACGTCTTCCTCTGTCTGACTTCACGTCAATGCTAACATTCCAAGGCACCTACTAGGTATAAATATACCTTCCCTTGCCCAAGCAAGTTAGAGGAGACCTCGACTTCAGAGGAGCCCGTATCCCGGCCTGACGCACTGAGAAGACGCACCCATTCCTGCTCACAGAAGAATCCAGCTTCCAGTGTTCTGACTCCCTTCGCGGGGTGTTAGAGTTTGAGATCCGGCAGGAGAATCCCACCTCTCTCATTCTCCAGGTATGGAGCTGACTATACCCTAGAGAGACTCTTGGCATACTAGACTTAACATACTCTTAGTATACCATGCTAGAGAATACTTCACCTACTTCTTACCTTGCCCTACACCTAGACTAGGTTAGGTACATTGGGGTAGAACTAGCTTAGAGAAGCATCGTATGAGTACTCGCATTTTTAGCTCATGTTATTTATGTACGTGAATATATGCTAAAAGATAATGCTAGCGCAGTATTATTTATTTCTACTGCTTACGCTGTACATTATATATCTTGCATACTGTCTTGTGATCATAACAGCTCATATCTCTTACACGAGAAACAAGACTGTTCAATAAAACCTTTTATTGAAACGCCCGTCTATTCTTTCTGTGTAACTCTGAGGAAACTAAGCATGCACGATTAGCTGAGTGAAACTGTTATCTATTGTTTCCACGATTCTGAGAAGTGTTCCGATTCTAAAGGGAAACAAAGTTGTCATGTTTATGCGGTTGCCAGAAACTACTCCCTTCTTGTTTACAAGAAGTTTCTAGTGGCCTCTGAGTTAGCTGGCACAAAAGTAATTAAGTTTAATATACTCGATAGGGGCATACTGACTTCAGTCCTATGCCAAACCCATAGGGTATATTATTCCAATGCGCAGAGCCTATTAGGGAAATAGGAACTACACTACACCCCTGTGCCTCCTCCGCATGAGGATGCACACAGGGGGGCACAACATGTGCCCCCCGGTGTGCATGAGCCCCAGTTCCTGAACGGCATGGACTTTTGAGTCCATGCTGTACAGGAACTGATTTTGGTGTTCCCTTTGCGGTGCCCATTTTCTGAGGCACTGCCGTGGGAACGACAAAAAACAGCTTGCCAGACAGGAGAAAACTCCTCATCAAGCGGGCAGTCTGACCACAGCTTTGGCGGTGCGGAAGCTGGGCGGACCCGGCGCCGCACCGCCGAAGTCGTAATCAGGCCCTAATTATTGTAAGTAGCCTTGCGTTATTAGACAGAATCGTATCAGCATGACAATTTCCACATAACATAAAAGACTGTGTGCACCAGGTACTCACTAATGTACATGTGCTTCTTTTGCTTCAGAATATGGGCTATCTGTAAATCTTTCACCAAGGAATGAAGGCGGCAAGTAGTATGATTTTCAGCACCTTAATACCATGGTTATTTTAAGCTAATAGTGTCTTTTATGACAAGTATTGCATAGAGTGTGCACTTTTCTTAGTAAATACTTTTTTAGTACTGTGTGATGTATTTCTCATAAGAGTTTTACTGTCTACAAATAGTGAGGTACAGATTAAACTCTCTCTATAGAGTAAACTGTATATTTTTAGTTCAAAATTTTAATGTTGTCACTGACATATTCACCTATAACGATACTTTATCCTTTGTTTTTTTCAGTCAATTTCTAAAGTATTTCTTAAACAAAAACAGATCTTTTTTATCAGACCGAACTATAATGTTACTTTAATCTTTGTTTTTTTTCAGTGAATTTCTAGGGTTTCTTTTAGCGTAAAGTAATATTTTATTACTGTACGTAAAGCCAACCCCCCCCAAAGGCTGCGTAAAGGCCGTACGTGTTGCGGGGTGTTGGCCGCAGGGCCTGTGGCAAACCCCCACAGGCACTCGACCACATGCAGCGCACAGCCTTCGGCCATGCACAGCAAAGGATTTGCATCAGGGCCTGGCTGCAGGCCAACCCACCCAGAGGCAGCCAACTCACCCGCAGGCAATCGACTCCATGCAGCACAGGCCTTTCTTTATCTGTGGTGTGCGTTTGGCCACAGGCAGCCAACTCCATGCTGCGCACTGCCTTTGGCTGTGTGCAGTGAGGGTTTGAGTACAGGGCTTTTGTCTTGACACCAGACCCTGTGGCCACCCCCTCAGCAGGCTGCCAACCCCACACCACACATGGCCTTTGGAGTGCACAGGGTACAGTTGGCCTTCGGGCATGAGGACCCCATCCCCTGACCCTTCATTGGCTCTGGGGACATCATCTGCCAGGGCCACTTCCAATTAAAAGTGGAGGGGGATGCACGGCCCCTCCCCAAGCCTTCTTGGGCACCTGGACCCCATTACCCAGTGATAAAATCTGAGTGGAGGGGGATATGCAGCCACCTTCACTGAGCCTTATTAGGCCCTAAGGATCCCATCCCAAGAGGCCAAATATATTAAAAAGTTGAGAGGGCTGTGCCCTACCCCTCCCTGAGCCTTATCAGGCCCCAGAGATCCCATCCTCAGGGCCAAACCAATAAAAAAAGGGGATGGGGCTGTGTGGCTCCTCCTCCCCGAGCCATAGCATGCCCCGGGGACCCCATCCCCAGGGGCCATTCTTTGTTTAAAAGGGGAGAATGGCTGCACGGCTCCCTCTCCAGCCTTATCTGGCACCAGGGCCCCATCCCCCTGGGCCAAATTTAATATTAAAGGGGAGGGGTCGTGCCCCTCGAGTCTTATTAGGCCCCGTGACTCCATCCTCTGGGGCCACATAATTAATCAAGGGAAGGAGGCATGTGGCACCCCTTCCTGAGCCCAATATGGCCCATGGGGACACCATCCCCCGGGGCCAAACCAAGTTGCCCCTCCTCCGCAAGCCTTATCAGGCTCCAGGGACCCCATCCCCCGGGGCCCTTTTTTGTTTATAAGGGGAGGGTGGCTGCGCAGCCTCCCTCCCCAAGCCTTAGCTGGCCCCAGGGACCCCATCTCCCAGGGCCAAATGTAATAACAAAGGGAAGGGTGCGTGCCCCCCTGCCTTATTAAGCCATGGAACTCCATTCCTCGGTCCAAGTATTTAATCAAGAGAAGGAGGCATGTGGCCCCCACTCCCTGAGTCTAATATGGCCCCAAGGACCTCATCCCCCGGGCCGGCCATTTCTCAAAAGAGGAGGGGGGCCGAGTGCTCCCCCTGGGCTATTTTAGTCCAGAGGACCCAAATGCTTCCGGTCAGGCCTTTTTTTAAAGTGGAAGGGGGGATCGGGTGTCTTTTTGTGCCGCTGGATCGCTGCAAAATTTGCCAATTTTTAATTAATGTTGGCTCCAGGAGGGCCCTTCGGGGTAACCCCCATGGGGACTATGGTGGCAGGTATCCCTACCCCCTTATATCATTTTTTTAAATCTTCAGGATAGGGGACTAAGTCCACAAGCCCTGTATTGGCTGCCAGCAAAGTTTTTCTCATGTTGCTGTCAGTCAATCAGAACGCTCTATTTTTAAATTGGGGCTCTCGCGAGACTTTCGTGGACCCAAGCATCCAGAGATACAAATATGTTTGTACCTTAATTTTTCAAAAACTACTGAACTGATTTACACCAAATCACAAAAGCACAATCTGCGGACCAAGATTTAGCTTCCTGCCAAATTTGGTGTAATGCCATTCAGCAATTTTTGTGGCAGCTCTTCTTAAAGAACTCTATGGAAACTGCATGGGGATTTTGCGTTTGAGACTCCCTTTTTTCTCAACCCCCGCTTGACGGATCACCCTGAAAGTTTCCAAGAAGGCGCTGAAGTGAATTAGCATTTTTTTGTTGGAAGGTTTTGTGAAGATCCATCAAACGGTGCAAAAGTTATTAGCAAAGCAAAAAACGCCTTATCTATTTAAAAGCAATCCTAAATATAACTACCCAGTGGCAACTGACATTGGGTAATGTCAATCTATCTATCTATCTATCTATCTATCTATATATATATATATATATATATATATATATATATATATATATATATATATATATATATATATATATATATATATAAAATGCTATGAGTTTGAAGCCCTACCTTTTGGATATCGACTCCCTTCTTGAAAGTTCTCCGACCACGGTGATAGCAGAGAGGAAAACTGGTTGCATTCTGAAACCAGAAAAAAATGCTAAGGGGACTAACTTATACCAACACAAAACGCTATATGCAGAGCTAAACTCCAATGCTGCACACAATTTATTCAATTTATTAAATGTGTTAACATGTTAGCATATTGTGCTACAGTGAGTGTAACTACACTGAGTATGTTTTTTTTATAAATACCAGATAAAAGTTCCAAAATTCTTGTACTGAGTTAAATCCCCCCAAAAAAAGTTAGAGCAAAAATTCTTGTACTGGGGAGAGGATGTGGTCTCACGGCTAGACTGCCGACCTTGGAGCTGGGAAACCAAGGTTCGAGCCTCGGGGTCGACTCCACATCTTGTGATACTGGGCAAATCACTTAATCTCCCCGTGCCTACCAAAAAAATGAATGTGTTCTTGTGTAACGTAACTGGTGCTCATGTAAAGCCCTCCAATACCTTTGGGTCGAGTTCGCGCTATATATATCTGCAGGGGGGGGGGGAAACCTCATTCCAACTTGCATTGTGACTTTTTACCGAAGGCCTTTCTATGGCTTCTATTTCATGATTTAGTGTACCATAGGCTGGCAGTTCTTATCAGTGCCTTCTTTCTAGGTTGCTACCTATTTCTGACCTAAGAAAGACCCGTTTCAAGCTGTTTTTGGGGTCGAATCGTTGACAGTTTACAGGTTTAGTCCCTCAGTGAATGTTGGACTTTTGCAGCCCAGAACTCATATATGTCTGGATTCTTGATTATGTTTAATGTATATAATGGTTTGAGCACTTTGTTATCACTTCACCATTTCACGTGCACATAATGTTTGAAGGGTTGGTTGACTTATCGTTGTTGTCCATAATATCCACAATACTAAGTGAACTTTGAAACGCACACATTTTCTTCATTGTTAAGATGGATTTTTTATTAACACTCATTTAAGCTTCAGAAATCACACATTTTTCATGCATCCACCTGGATTCCACTTCCCTCTTATTCAACTCCTTTTCAGTTCTATTTCTGTTTTTGGTTTATTCTAGCTCTTATGTAGCCTTGGCAATGCATAGCGATTTCTAGACCATCAAAATAAGTAAATATTGGAACATAAACTACAGTTCTACATTAGTTTTAAAGATATTCTTGTATACTTGCAATACATGTTCAAAACAATATTCTTTCACTATCTATGTACAAATATTAGAAATGGACCAGTGACGTTGGAACTAGGGGGCTGATTACGATGGCGGAACGATCGCCACCGCCGGGCCGGCGGTGAGGTCCTCCGGCCCTGCGGACCGCGATTCTCCAACCGCCATATTACGATGGCGGTGGGATTCAGACCGCGGCAGAGGCAAAGCCCGTCCACCATGGAACCGCCACAGGCAATCGTTATGATTGCCTGGCGGAGCGGTCAGCATGCTTAAAATGGTGGCGGAGCCTAGCAGGCTCCGTCCGCAGAATTATGATGCTGGCGGAAGCCAGCCTTTCCGTAGCAGTTGAACCGCCATTGAAAGGCTGGTGGGGAATGTTTTCGGGGGCCCGTTGCGGGTCCCCCTTGTGTTGGGGGGAGGTGTGGGTGCACTGAGGGGGTACCCCCCTGCATTTCACTGCACCATGTGGCAGGCATTGTGTAGTGCCTGCCACGTAGTGCAGTGAAATGCACAACATGCTCTTTTCGACATCGCGGCGGTGCTGCTGTCAGCAGCCACCACCGCAATGTTAACGGTGTGGAATCTGACCGCAGCGGTGGTGGTCCCATCCTAATTGGGTATGTGAGACCGCCGCATACATGGCGGACGGTCCCAAACACCGCTACGATGGCGGGCCCGCCATCGTTATAAGCCCCTAGGTGTGGGAAGTGCTGCAGCTCTCCATAAAATCTAAAAGAGCTTCGATGGAGAATAAACAATAAAGTGGTCACTTCAAAAGCACCTCCACTCGAACAAGCATTTGCAAAGCTAATAGGTCTCGTCTGTGCAAGAGCTATTGCCTTTGCCATTGTGTTTATAGGCATGTTGCACACCAGCGTGGCATGCTGTTCACCATGGCTTAAAGTTAGTGGCATAGAGAAAAGAGGTGTGGTTTGGAGTGTCGTAGAGTGAAGTGGCGAAGAGTGAAGCAGTGTGGCAAAGAGTGGAGTAAAGTGTCGTAGAGTGGAGTGGCGTGGACTGTCAAGGACTAGAGTGTCGACAAGACTGTTGTGGAGTGTCATGGAGAAGAGTAGATTGGAGGAGTGTAGAATGTACGGGAGTAGAGGGGTGGGGTGTAGAGTGGAGGGACACAGAATGGAGAGGTGTAGAGTGAAGGGTCGTAGAGTGGAGGGACATAGAATGGAGTGACGTAGAGTGGAGGGGCGTAGAATAGTGCAGAGTAGAGTGTCATGGAGTAGAGTTGTAGAGTGAAGAGATGTAAAGAAGAGTAGTAGAGATGAGTGTCATAGAGTGTCATGGACTGGAGTGTCATGGAGTGTTGTGGAGTATCGTGGAGGGGAGTGTCATGGAGGGGTGTAGAGTGGAGAGGCATACAGTGAAGAGGCATAGAATAGAGGAACGTAGAATGGAGCGGTGAAGAGTGGAGGGGCATAGAGTGGAGTAAAGTACAGTAGAATGGTGTGTGATAGAGTGGAGTAAAGTACTGTGTGTTGTAGAGTGCCACAGATTAGAATGCTGTGGAGTAACATCAAGTGGAGTAGAGTCATAGAGTGGAGTGCCATTGAGTGCAGTAAAGTAGTAGAGTGGAGTGGCGTAGAGTGGAGTAGAGTGTCATAGAGTGGAGTATAGTTGAGGGGAGCAGAGTGGAGTAGAGTGTCATGCAGTGGAGTAGGATGTCGTAGAGTGGAGTAAAGTGTCAGAGTGGAGTGGTGTACAGTGTGGTAGAATGGTGTGTCATGGAGTGGTGTAGAGTAGAGTGGCATAGCGTAGAGTGGAGTTGTTATGTTTTGTAATGTACCCCAATATAGGCCTGGGTAGTCACCTAACCTTTCACCTACATTTCCCTGCCATTGTACTACATAACACGCTTTTGTATAACCTTTTGCCTAGTTAGGTGCTGCATAAAATGTCATGTGGTTTTCCCAGATAACTAGCCTCATTAATTATGCATGCGGATGCTCAGAATCACAGCAGGATTACCATCTTCTGCATAATAATTATGTATAAGGGTCATCCCTTCTGTCATCCTCGGCCACCACGACACAGCAAGGTAGAACCCCTGAGGGTACCTTTTGGGTATATATACACCATATCTTTGCTGGTGCTGGCAGAGGAGAAAGACCTCCATGCTGACACACTGACGTGAGACGCTGAGGTTCCTGCACGCAGACACTCCAGCTCGCAGTGGTCTGACATCCCTCGCGGTGTGTCCATCTCGAGACCAAGACGGGGTCCCACAGTCTCTCACTTCAGGTAATGGGGTTGGCTTCAGCCTAGAGGGATTCTTGGCTCTAAACCTACATACATGCTAGGTACACTTAGGTACATCTAGTTAGGGTTGCATCGTAGGAGTACTCATTATTAGTGTCATGTATTTATATGTTTGCATATATTCATTGTTTTAGCACTATGGTAGAAATCTACCATCCTTTTACTCTGGTGGTGCTTATAATCATTTATATCTGTTTCTGTCTTATGGTTGTTTCAGCACACCTATTTTACACTAGAAAGATGCTGGTTTAATAAATGCTGATTGAAAACTTCCCCACCGTTTATTCTGTGTATTTCTCAGAGACAAAGTGAGCACGAGTGACTGAGCGAAAAGTAATGTACTGTTTCCACGATCCCTGATGGGACAGAGTTGTCATGTTCGATAGTTGCCAGGAACTATTCTCTCCTTGGTAAGAGGAGTTTACAATGGCACTGTGAGCTAGCTGGTATACAGTCGAAAATACCCGGTGGGGGTGTCTGTAATCAGTCTGGACACCAATGCCACAGTCTATGTTGTCTAAACATGCAGATCCTATATAGATTTATAGGAACTACACAGCAGAGTAAAGTGTCATAGAGTGGAGTGGTGTAGCGTGGAGTGGCATATAGTGGAGTAAAATAGCATGAAGTGTTATAGAGTGGTGTAGAGTGGAATAAAATGTCATGGAGTGTCAGGTGGAGTGTCATACAGTGGTGTGGAATGGAGTGGCGTAAAGTGGAGTGGCATAGAGTGGAGTAGAGAGGTCTAGAGTGAAGTGGCATAGAGTGGCGTACACTGGAGTGTGGTGGAGTTGAATATCATGTCGTAGACTGAAGTTGAGTGCCGTAAAGTGTTGCAGAGTGTCGTAGAGTGGAGTGGCGTGAGTAGAGTGGTGCAGAGTGGATTATACATGGTGTGATAGCACACTGCCATTACAGACAGCACATTTTCAATTTAAATGACCATTGCATTTGCACATACAGATTTACTGATAAAGCTATGCAGCATACAAACAATACTGTGTGGTAATGGCATCACCTAGTGTACTGATTTGTTTTGCTCATATTGAAATATTTGTCTTTCGGCACTTCAGAATTACTAAAAATTTGCTTAGTTTCTGTTTTCCTAATTCTGATATATTCTGAAATATTTGCACCATTCATTTAGTGACATTTATATTTTGTTGTGTGCTATAAAAAAAACTTTTCTTGCCCAGTACCTAGCAAGAGTGTCACATAATGACATAAATCATTTCACTTTGAAATCAGAGAAAGAAAAGTAAACACCAAGCTCCTCCGGAAGACAGAGCCTGACATTTGACCTCTGCCTTTGAATGCACAGCAAACGTAATAAGATAAGAAAAATATTTTAAGGCCTATTTACAGAAAGCAAGCACTTGTGGAAGAATACAAGGAGTGACGGTGAGACAGCTGTGCTCCACTGGAGGGACAAAAAAATGCTGGACAGCCTAAAAAATATAGAGCCAACAAACAGAAAGCCAGAAAATGTGAGTTGCAAACGACAAAGTCAATGGTAAGCAATGGGTGGAATGCATGCCCACAAGAAGTCTTTTTGCAACCAGACAGCAATAGACTTCGATCTAAAATCGTTCCAGCACCACTACAATGGACTTAATGCAAGATGATGTAAGCCAAATTAGTGGTTGTTTATACGAAAGCATGTTTGCACTAAACTGCAAATATTACAGTTGTTTTTACTGCGTGTGCGTGAGGGGGCACACATTTAAGCAGCGTTAAACAAGGAGAGAGTCTGTTTTGAACTAAAACAATAATTGATGAATGACGCCAGATGTTTACTCTTTGAAGGCTGCATGAAGTTGATCGCCTCAGGCGGCTGGAAGAGGCGTGTGGGAGGCATGCACTCTAAGGGGGATATTCTCAAGAACGTGCGATAATCATCGCCAAAATAGGTTAACGCAATTTCTCATATCGCTGTCCATCGCGGGAAAATAACTCTGTGTTAACGTTCCATTCTCAACACGGCGGTAACATGCGATAGTGTCCTGATAACGCGTCAAATGTCCGCGATAAAAATCTAAAGCCTAACGTGAAAAAAGTTGCAATGGGCCCAACTGCGAAAAAAAATACAGCGATAAGCAGCACCAGGCCTGCAAGTCCCACAAGTCAGGTGGGAAAAACCACTATAAAAGCGCCAACAAAAAACACAAACATCTGCGAAGCACCATGAAGGTAGCCGGAGCGAGTACAGAGGACAACCAGAACCCCACAAGCCCCACGGAGGACCAGCCTGGGACCTCTGGGTCAGGGAAGGGCAAGGAGAAGAAAGAAGAGGAACCCGCCTTACAGTACGCAGGAAAACCAGATTCTCATTACGGAGGTGATAGAACACTACCACCAACTGTTCATCACCTCCACTGTGTCATTGGCAACTAAAAATACAATATGGCAGTCCATCTTGGCCAAGGTGAATACAGTCGGAGTGAAGAGAAGGGAAGTGGACGACTGCAAGAAGCGCTGGACTGATGTGAAGCGCAAAACCAAGCTGAAACTCGCAGCCAACCTGAAAGCAGCAATGCAGATTGGAGGTGGGAGTCCAGCGACAAACCAGGAGCTGGATGAGATGGAGGAAATGGTGACCCGAGTCATCATTGGGGAGACGGTGGCAGGAGTTGGGGGACCGGACACTGCACAACATGACCTGACCCAACAGCAACAGGGTGAGTAACGACCAGGGACTGGGGGGACGGGGGGAGATGGGCACAATGGCACACATGCACAATTAAGTATAGCACATCTGCGGACAAACCATGCCCAAGAGTCACAACTCCGACCAAGAGCCCAATTTACCCAAGTCTGCAACATCTCAGCACTGTATAAGCACAGAAGTGAAAGGCACACCGCCTGAAAGGGATAAGGGCCAGCCAAATCAGAGCTGAAGGGGCAACACACCCACAATGCTGCACACACACATAAGAATCAGAGCACCTCAACATTGACAACAATGTGGTACAAACTGCAACACTTTCACAACAGAACAGAGGACACAACTGCCGCCGCTTGTGTGTAGAAAATGGCCATTCGCATTTGGCATAGCAGGAAACTGTGAGATGATAATGGACAAGTACAACCCCACATCTCTGATGGTGTAGAAATGTCAATTGTCACGCATCACATAGGCATCTCCTCACAAACAGTCACAATGTACATTGTCATGCAGTCTGTAAGTAAACTTGTCCAATGCGTCAACATACATGTGAACACAATGTCAATCTGCATCTCCACTTCACATTGCAGAGGAAGAATCAACACCTCCTGCACAGCAGACCCAACAACTCAGCACTGATGATGAAGAGGACCTCCCCAACATCGACACCGACGCCCTCCAACAGCCCATGGACAGCTTCAGCACCCCACCTCCAGGAGCAGTGCAGCCCAGCTGCATCGAGGAGACCCCACCCCCTGCACAGACCACACAGCAGAAAGCACCCACCACCACGGCTGTCTCCCAGGACCCCCACGACCAACACATGGCATTCCAACGCCGTGTGTTAGGGTGCCAGGAGAACATGGCTGATCAGCTGCGCGTGGGGTTTGACCTCATGGCAGCCAAACTAGATGCCATACTTGGGTGTCTACGTCCCATCAGGGACCACTTACAGTCCCTAACCGACACCCACTGTCCGCTCCATGCTCTCCAACAATCCATGGCTGACATCGCTGGAGTCATGACTCTGAGCCAAGAACAACTGTCTAGTCAGAGTGGCTCCAGCGATGTCAGCTGGGAGTTGGGACACATGCGGAGGATCATGTTGAACATGGAGCGGATGCAGGCGGAAAGAATGTTTGCCACGGCTGCACACCAGCGAGATGTAGCTGTGAACTTCCATGCCCTGCAGATCCTCGTCATGGCATTGCCGCCACAAGGCCTGGCGCAGATGAATGCTGCTGCTACTACTCCATCCACATCTCTGCCCCCTGAAGTGTCAGTGCCACACAGTGATGCAGACTAAACACCACCACCCACATGTGAGGCACCTGACACATCAGAGGACGAAGATGATGATGAATCTGGCTTTGTGGTAAGAATGAAGTGGTAGCATTCATCTCCGCCATAGGCCTGTTTCAGTTTGGTTCTGCCCTCTGCATCATGCCCTGGAATAACACCTTCCACTGTCCCCCGATACACTCAGCGACACTCACCTTGGACCTCAACAGGGACTGCCATATTTGGTTTGGTTACCAATGACACAGCAATCACACTGCGGACTGAAGTCTTCCTCTTCCGATGAACTTGTCTATCCCTAAAGGACTCTGGCGGGCCCTCCACGGGGCAACAATGTAAAGTGGGGTTTACATGGCCCTGTACTGCTCCAGCTTCAACACTCCACTGAATGCGAATAAAACATTCTAATTCACACAGATGTGTCATGGCTATGAGCAATCAAGTATGAAAGTATGGATGAATGTAGGGACAGTGATTCCACAAAAAGGTACTACCTGGGTAATGCTATCAATGCGCATGTATGGCCATGACCCAGATAGGCAGTGAGACACACATTGTCATTCAAATCAACACTCATCACAGTTGAATCCAAGTGAAGGTGCGTAGACTTTATTAGCATATGCGTGTCAGTACGGGCAAGATGAGTGCCACAACATGCAGACCATTGCAGCAGTATGTCAGGATGAGGAATGTTGCCAAGCGCCGCTGTCCACTCCGGGGAGTGCCTCACCTTTCACAGGTGTGTGTTAACCCGCGTTGTTGTCCGCTCATGTATTCGGAGTCCAGGCGAATGCAGCCATGTCCACTGTTGTCGTGGGACATGTGACCACATCTCCAAGATGCAACAAGGTGTTGGGACATGTGCAATGGGTTCCAATCTGTTGTGGCTGCAGGTACGTAGTTACTCGTCCATGAAAGCGATTGCAGCTCCGTAGGCTATCATTTCCAACATGAGCTCGTTGTCGACTTCATCAAACAGAACGGCGAGGCAATCCATTAGCAGGTCCGGACAGATGTGCTGCGTTCACCCCCTTTCACCAATTAGCACTACAGCCCAATAGGGGAGCGGTTCAATGTGGTCACTTCACACGAGGAGTTGTGCAATCTCCCAGGTCCAGCTGCCAGCATGTATGCCAAGTATCAAGGCATCCCATAAACAGGTATCACGGTGACACTCCTGGTCGTGGGCCAACAGGGGGCGCACACACATGTCAAAATCCAGTTCAGCTACCGTCCTGTTGGATAGGCAGACATCCATGGACCACTCGAATATGCACAATCGACAATGCAACACAGGCTAAACGCAGGTGACGTTGGCAAGGCGGAAGCTTAGCCGGTAACTGATCCGCAGCACTGCCAATGGCAGTGCCCCCAGTAAACGCAGCATACATGCACGGTACAGTTCCACCTGACAGGGGTTGTGCATGTGTCCGGGATGTTCTGCCATTGCGTTAGTGGCTCTGGTTGAAGCGGCACTGTTCTGACCTGCGCCAGTTCTGTGGATGAAATGCCACAGCTCGGATCAATGAGTTGTTTTAGTGTGCAACGGTTGTACGCCTGGGATGGTGTGGGAGTAAGTGTGAAGGCCATTCCATGCAAGATAACTTCGAGCAAGGACTTCTGTGTGCGTGGTGTGTATACGTTGGTCTTTCGTCGGGCTGTGCGTAGTGTGGGAGTCGTCATCAGCTGCTATAGTATCTGTCAGGGGGTGCCGGGCACATGCAATTCCGAGGTCGGAGGTGCAGATGTGCTTCCGCCTGATAGTTCAGACAAAGGAGCTTTCATCCCTAATGTTAGTTTCTCATCTGCTTGCATTCAGGAAATGTGAAGTGGTTTGTTGGGGGTGGGGTGGGATGTGTGCGACTTTGGTATTCCTGTTTGACATGTCTTGCATGTGGCAAATGAGCAGCATCACTGTGTGTTACGTTGCCTCACAGCTGCTCCTCCATCCCCCCAAGCCTTTTTACTTGTGTGCACTGCGCGGTTGCATCACTTGCACTCCTACAGCATACCATTGTCATGCCTGCCTGCGCATGTCCACAAACCTGACAACGACACTGTGATGCTGGCCGTTGAAGGTGGGCGGCCACGTGAGTGTAGGCCTGTGGGAAGGATAGGGCGGACACAGATGTAGAGTTCGTGCCTGGCTGAACTCGCGCTGCGATTAAGGCTAGGAATTTGGCTCATGCTGCGGCAATACAGATACACACAACACTTGGCATGTATGAGCCAAGACCCCCAGTGGTCTTGCGCTCCTTCATTTCTCCGTTCGTGCGAGCCCGCCCTCTGGGTGCATGCTACATTGCAACATTGTCGATTGCGGGCTGGGTGGCGCCGACACTACAACAGTGACAGACTCATTAGTTACTTCCTTGTCCAGGCCAGAACTGAACCACGCCCAGAGCCCCGGGCAAATCCTTCACACCCCTATGCTGGCTTGGCGTACGCCGGCCCAGCCCACTCCGCTTACGCTTACAGGGGGGGATGACAAAGCTACCTGTCCAAGGTCTTACCCACTGCCTGAGGTGACATGGTTGCGTCCGCTGTCCACAGCACAATGTAATGTGGTAGGGCCCGGGGCCATCATGCATACATAATGACCACACGGACACACTTAGATAGATAGTGGAACTGGCTACGGGCATGTGCGCCCGGCCCCTTTTTATTACCAGGGTCACATGTCCAGTGACGCCTGTGCTGGATGGGTGTGGGGTGAGTGTAAGCCAGCCCTCAGGGAGTGGTTGGTGCTGGCAACAACTAGAACAGTGATCATCGGATCACACACACAGATTCAATCATAAAGGGTCCATGACTTGTGGTGCACTGAGTTAGTGGCACCGGATGCACGGCGGCCGGCACGGGCCTACCGCCATGTGGTGATGACTTGAGCTGCACTGAGGTAGGGGCACCAGAGCTGAGCGTGCTCATGTGAAGAAATTGTTAATGAGTTGGTCCCTTCGGATATTCCTGCTGCAGCTGCAGTGGGGTGTGGTACACATGCCTCATCTTCATCATCATTGTCCCAGGTCTTCCCCACTGCCTGAGGTGACATTGTTGCGTCCGCTGTCCACAGCACAAAACTCAATCAAGAAGGGTCCATGAGTTGTGGTGCACTGAGTTAGTGGCACCTGAACAGCTGAGCAGGGTATCAAGCTGATGATGGCATCCAAGACAGGTGTGAGCAACTTTGATAGGCTGGCTGTGAGACTCCTCCGACTCTGGCAGTCGTTGGTTGGAGGTGGTCCTGGCGGTGGTGGCGGGTGTGCAGCCAGCGATGATGGCATGTCCTTGCAGGTCAGGATTGGATTTGATTTGTGAGCCCTGCTCACCGCAGTGTAGGCCGGAGGCAGCGGTCAGCAAGGGCACACAGCCACATGGCATTGACTTGAGCTGCACAGAGTTAGTGGCACCTGGAGCGCTCAGCGGGTGCGCAACCTGCGATGATGGCGTGTCCTTGCAGGTCAGGATTGGATTTGATTTGTGAGCCCTGCTGACCGCAGTGTAGGCCGGAGGCAGCGGTCACCAAGGGCACACAGCCACGTGGCGTTGACTTGAGCTGCACAGAGTTAGTGGCACCTGGAGCGCTCAGCAGGTGCGCAGCCTGCGATGATGCGTCGTCCGGGCGGGCCGCACTGGAAGCAATGTCTGTTGCCTACTGGACTCCGCCATAATTAAATCAAGTCTGAATTTGAATTGGGGGACCTGCTGACCGCGGTGTAGGCCGAAGGCAGTAGTCAGCACACACATGACTCCGCGGTGCTGTGCCGCTGGGTGTGCTGGGGACCTGTGTCGCGGAAGCCAGCGATCGGCTGAGGAGGCTGGTGGTCACTGCGGCGGACTCGTGGCAGGGTGAGGGGCGCCGCCCTGGCAGACGCGTTGGCCATCCGGGAAGAGAACCACGCCCAGGGCCCCGGCCTATTTATTCACACTCCTACACTGGACTGGCGTATGCTGGACAAGCCCACTCTGCTTACGCTTACAGGGGGGACGACACAGCTACATGACCGAGGTCTTCCCCACTGCCTGAGGTGACATGGTTGCGTCCACTGTCCACAACACTACACACACCAGCAGTATATGTCCACATGGACATGTCTGTGCTCTGCATACTGAAGTCAGTCCAGCACATCACCACCACACTTGGCATTGTGTACATTCTTATTGATGGGTCACTTGCCTCCTTCGCACATACTTGGTTCCCACCTCTCCCCACATTCTGCAAATGTGTGGCTGAGGGGCCATGCCATTTTCGGAAGGTCAGCTGTCTTGTTCTGCGCTGCCTCGTGGTAGTCCGGGGAGGGTCAGGGGGGCGGGGCCTGGGGGTGGTGACGGTGGGTTTTGTGGCCCTCTTGGGTTCCGAGCTGCATGGTCAGTGGCTCCATGACATGTGTTGGTCTTCAGATGTGGCTCTGGGCTGGGCTCCCTTTCATGCTGCAGGTTGTAGTACTGCTTTACACCAGTAAAAGGCAGGTGTTAAATCCCTGCTGCTAACGCACCTTATCGCCTGTTTTTGGGTCGCATCGCAGATCTGGCTGGTCGTTGAGAATATCGCAAAGTGGTGTTTTCGTGTGTTTTTGCACGGGAACGCCTACTCTGCATGTCATTAGTGTTAGTTGTCGCTCTCATCCGTGGCGATGTTTTTTGCGCCAGCTATCGCTGAAAAACTGGCGATATCGGCAGTTTGCACCAGCTTGGGAATAGGGCGATAATTCTATCGCCACTTTTGCGGCGCTAAAGTGCCGATAAACCGGTGATAAGTCCTTGAGAATATGCCCCTAAATTTGTTCTGCTCAGAAGACCGCTTAGGCAGGAAAGATACCTGGAGCAAAACCTTCCCCCCGTCACACCCACACAAAATGTCACACATTGAATGTTGGGTAGTGATGTACTCCGCCAAAATACCCCACTAGGCAAGTAGAAACTGAAATGGGGCTAGAGATGAAAACACTAGCCAGGAAAAGTATTTGTGTTCTCCCAAAAAAAATAAACTACTGTGAACATGAAAGAATAAAAACCTGCAGCTGCCTGCAAAACACAACGTGTGAACTCGCTTTAAAGGCACGGAAAAAGTTCAGCTGATAAAGTTAGTTTACTGCTGTATCTGGGCTTTGTTTGCCCATGTCCAATAACAATGATTAGATATGTAAGCAGAGGTTATAAAAGTAATTGTCTCTAGATGTTTGAAATGTAGGATTCGATTTTACTTCATGTATTCAACAGTCCTATATAGCGCAGCTACATAGGGAAATATTAGGGTGCTTTATGTGCAACTTAATTACATTTAATTGAACGTTGAATAAAGCAATATATTATGAGAACTACTCAAGAGTAGCAAAAGCATGCAGAAGAGGATTAGAAGGACACACTGATCATTTACTGGTGAATTTTGAACTAATTCCAATTTCAAAAAGTGCATGCATAAGGTAAATAATCTGAGTCTGCATTGGGGGCAGGGCAAGCATTAGCTCAGGGAGAGGCGAAAGGGTCGTGTTTTTAAATGTTCCCTTAAGGCAAGGTTGGCTCCGTTCTGATACTTAAGAAAAAAAAGTTCCTGACACAAGTCAAGGCCCGAATGAAGGATCATTTCTGGATTAGAGATGATCTTAATCTATAGGTCTCACTAAATCGGGAACTCCCACTCACGAGGCCTCTGTGTCCTCTGAGATGGGTAGCAGTTTGGATACGTCAAGAGGGCTGTTATGGTGGATAGCCTTGTCTGCAATGCAGCAACATTTTAAAGTAATACTTGCATTTAGAGGAAACCAATGGAGTTCTCAAATTAATTCAGTATTGTAGGTATTTGACACATTGCAAACTTTGCTTACTCCAAATAGCAGTGGGGTGCTGTCTTGATCCAAATGGTCTCCTGGCATTTAAAGAACTTAGGGCCTGATTCACAGTGTGTAAGCTACTACTGATATAAAACAGCAGTAAGTCGAGCAATACACATGGTACAACAACACCCTTCAATGGAAAATAATAGAGGTAGGGAATTTAACTAAAACCCCATAGGAAATAATAAATTAAATTATTTAAAATAGTTATAAATAAATAAAATTCAATGTTAAAAATAATTTATAAAAATAGTACATATTCATTACTTTATTATAAAATATTTAAATAGCCTATTTTGAATTAAAAAAATAATGTAACAATACATTTTCTTAAAAAATATTAAATGAATTTGAATTAATTCACCTGCAATATTCATTCATGAATGATAAAAAACAGTTTTTCCTATAGGTGGGAATGTATTTTTTAATTTAACCTTCAGAAAAATTATTTCAACCTAATTTTGGGGCTGATTAGGATGGCGGGCAGATGTCCACCGCCGGGCCGGCGGTGGTAACCGCCGTGCCGGCGGTGGACATCCGCCCGCGAGCGCAATCCAGAAAACCGCCGGTCAGATCAGGATGGCGGTGGTGACCGCGGCGGTGGGTATTTCCGACCGCCGCTTTTCCGCCGGTTGCCATCCGCACTCCTGCCTGGTGGACGGAGCAGGACCAGGTTAATGGTGGAGGTGCCGAGCAGGCTCCGCCGGCACGATTATGATGCCGGCGGTAGCCAGCCTTTCCGCAGCGGTCAAACCGCCATGGAAAGGCTGGCAGAGATCGTCATCCGGGGGCCCGTTGCGGGCCCCCAATGTTTGGGGCGGGTGTGGGTGCACTGGGGTGGTACGCATGGTCCCCCCCTACATTTCCCTGTACCAGGTGGCAGGCACTGTTCAGTGCCTGCCTCGCAGTGCAGGGAAATGCAGGACATACTCCTTTCGACATCGCGGCGGTGCTGCGGGCAGCAGCAACCGCCGCAATGTTAAAGCCCCTGATCGTACCGCCGCGGTCGGATTTCGACCGCGGGCCATCGTAATTCAACCGGCGGTTATGTCGCGGTCCATGCGGGCGGTCTTTTCCCGCTGCCATGGCGGTCGGGGAGGTTTTCCGACCGCCATCCTAATCAGCCCCTTAATACATTTCCATTAAATAAAGTTTTAATTCAAATTAATTTAATAGTGCCATAGCATTTTTTTAAATTTGTTCCACATTTAAAGTAAATATATAAAATTAATTTACTGTAATATTTAACATTAAAATATCTTTAATATTTATTTTCAAGGTAAATAATTTTTTTTTTTATTCCCTAAACATTACCATAGGAAGACTCCATGGTAGGGATGGAGATCTCTACATAGTAGATTGTGAAAAATCTTAGCTTCACACAAAGGGCCCAATTCCGATGCAGTTTAAAAATCTTCCCGACCGAATCGGTTTGGGAATGGGTTCCGACCGACTTGGATCGGGAGAGTCCGACCGACCGATTACGATGCATCCGGATGCTTCCAGATACGATTTGGTTGGACTCCCATTGACTTCAATGGGAGCCTATGTTCCAGCCGAATGCATAGGCTCCAATTGAAGAAAGGAGTGGCAGGGGAAAATCTGGCACCCTGTGGTGGGCACCGCCTGGTGCCTGCCACACTGTGCATGGCTGGTAAGAGGGGACCCATGGGTACCCCCTTGGGCACAATTGGGAAGGCTCCGGGTGCAGGAGGGCCTGCTACGGGCCCCCAGTCTAATTCCAACTGCCGATTCGAGTCAGACGACACGATTCCGAAAGGCTGTCCGAATGCAGCATCGTAATCGGTCGTTCGGAAACGCGGCCCATAGAGACGTACGATTCTACTCCGTACGCCTCTGTCATTTCGAATGCCGATGGGTTTGGTTTGGGATATTCCTAACGCCTAACTCGCATCGTACTCAATCGGTCAGAAACCTTTCTGATTCGGTCGGAAAGACACGTTCCCGATCCGATTCGGTCGGAGCAAATGCCGTTAGGAGGCCTTCCAAACCGCATCGGAATCGACCCCAAATTGTAGCAATTGTTTTCCGCAGGATTGTGGTATAGGTGTAGTATGTAGATGATGGTGCATTTTGGAGCACAGTCACAAATATTTTACTAAAGCATCATGCCGTAGTGCACTGTCATTTACCAACAGCACATCCCCCATTGAAATTGCCACTTAATTTACACAGACATACAGTTTTACTGATAAAACTATATAGAAAAGAAATGATCATGTGTGGAAATCAGGATTCAGTGAATATTTATCATTTGCGCACCACCAAGTAAAAGTCACTTGGCGCGTGGCAAATAAACCGCACAACCCGCACCTAAAAAGAAAAAAAAGAAAATTACACAATTAACATAAGTAATTGTTAATTAAATAATTAATAGTATTAAATAACTAATTATTAATTAATTTGAATACATTTTTCCCCCACCCTTTACCAATATAAACCCCACAACCCGCACCTAAAAAACAAAAATAATAATTAAACAATTAACATAATTAACAATCAATTAATTAATATTAATTACTAACATAATAACATAGGGCCTAATTACAATGAGGGACGGACTTACATCCACCGACACCACTGCAAGAAGGAACCGCCCAACCTTAGGTCAGAGGTTCCGACCGCAGGATTACGATGCAGTGCCCATGGGGCGGTCGCAAACATCTATTTGTCAATGGAAGCTTGTGCGCAATTGGAAAAGGCCCGCAGCACAAGCTTCCATTGACAAATGGATGTTTGTAAACATCTCTACACCGTGTGGCAGGCACCATCAAGTGCCTGCTGCATGGTGCAGGGATGTTTAGGGAGCCACCATAGGTGCCCCCCCAGTCCCCATTGTGGAGGGTCACGGGGGGAAGGGGTCCCTGCTAGGGGCCCCCAAAGACACTTTCCAACAGCCATTTCATGTCGGAAAGGCCCTCATGAAATGGCTGTCGGAAAGTGCCATCATAATCCCAACGGCGGAGCCGAGCCTGGCTCCGCCGTCATTAGGGGATTATGCTGGCTTCCGACGCTTCGACAACCGCGTCAGAATCCTCCCGCTGGTTTAATTCTGACCACCATCATCCTAAAACGGCGGTCGGAATGAAACCTACGATGTCCGACGCTGGTCGGAGGCTTTCCGCCCCACATCGTAATCGGGTCCTAATTATTAATTAATTACAAATAAATTACTTTCCACCCGTTAGCCCTATAAATACCACAACCCACACCTAAAAAAAAAATGACACAATTAACATAATTAATGATCAATTAGTTAATTAATATTAATTAACAACTAATTATTAATTAAAAATAATTTACTTCCCACACGTTACCCCTATAAGCCCCACAACCTGCACCTAAAAATGCATTCATTCACAATTAACATAATTAATTATCAATTAATTAATATTATTTAACAACTAGTTATTAATGAATTAAAAATAAATTACTTCCCACCCTTTAACCCTTTTAACCTCACAACCGGCACATAAAATTTACATTAAAAAAATTAATAGCAAAACTAACATAATTACATTCCAATTAAATAAATGTATTATAATTAAACCGCTTCCTACCCTATACCCATATAACCCCACAACCCCTAAAAACACTAAAAAGCACAAAATTAATTTAATTTAATTTAATAACTGCTAAAAATGTAACAAATATATTAAAAAACATAAGCAATAATTGTACAAAAAATTTACCTCATGTACATTTAAAATATATACTAAAATACATAACAATTATTTAAAAATGATATTTTAAACAACTATATTTTTGCAAACCATATTAATGACCGATATTTTAAAAATCGATATTACTTACCTTAAAATCGATAATCTTGACAACGATATTCTTGCTGACGATATTTTCGTATCAGGATATTTTGGACACGATATTTTGGTGTGACAATATTTTTACTTTGATATTTTGTCTGAACACCGCACAAGCTTGGTAGAGGCAGAGTGGATCTCATTTTGTGTGACTGCCTGAGTTTCCGTCCAGGCCAGAGGAGATTGGCACAGTGTAGACTTGCCTAACTTTCGCCCTACAGAACCCTTTGATCCGTGAGTATTAATTTATGGGCATGAGCCATTACAATAACCTTAACTGTGGAGAACATTCTATATGGTCTTGGCTGCTTGTTATCCTCACCCTGTGACACCTTGCCCGCTGTCAGCTAACACCTTGTAACCTCTCTGGCTAACACTGTTTGGGGATGCTTGGCGTTTCCGCTGGTGGCACAGGTGCGGTCAATGCTATATTTCGCTACCAAAACTTTTTACCTCTACACTCCCGAATGATAAGATTTTCACGCTGCTATGAACATCCACGCCTTGGGCTGCACATGCTGCATTGCACCACAATCCACTGGTGGGCAACTGCAAGTGGGTCCATGATTTCAGCTACCAGCCCCTCTTCCCTAGCACCTGCACTTCTAAGCTGATTTCCTACCTCTCTGTGGAGGGCAGTGGGGGTGGGACGAGTGACCATTTATTGCACCTGCTCCTTGGGCTGCCCGCGCTATGATATTGGGTCCCTTAACTACTATGCCAACGAGCTGCCCCTTGTCTGACCCTGATTGTTTGCACTGCAGCGGCTCCCCTTATGTCAAGGATCGCTGAGATGAGTTGCATCCGTAATGCTAACTCCAGGGCCTCCTCGTGCTCCTCATCGTTTGCGGGGGCTGACCAGGCAGATCCCCAGAGCCAACCTTCTCCTCCTGGTGACAGGTTTGATGTAGTGTTGACAGCTATAAAGCAATCCTGTGTTTCATTGGAATCCAAAATTGACAATGTGGTGGCGGATCTTACAGTGCTGTATGCAGACCACAGGAAACTGGTTGACCGAGTAACGAACACGGAACATACTCTCTCGGAGATTCAGCCAACCACTAAATAATTGGAGCAGCAAATGTGGGAGTATGGCACTAGGATCAAGCATTTAGAATCAAGGGTGGAGGATGTGGAGGGTCGCTCGAGGCGAAACAATAACCACCTTATTTGTCTCCCCGAGGGGGCAGAGGGTCAAGATGTGGTCTCATTCACTGAACAGTGGCTCAGGGAACTACTGCCGGTATCCTCCTTATCGCCCTATTTAATATTTGAGAGGGTGCACCTGGTCCCAACGCGAACACCTGCCCCTGGCGCTGGCCTTGACTACTATCATGACAGAGACTCAATACTGTGTGACATCAGGAAATTACAGGATACCAAGTTGGAGAATACATGCATAAACTTCTTTCCAGACTACACCATGGGATTGCAGCGCCAGCACAGCTCTTTCCTAGCAGTGAAGCAACAGCTTCTGGCACTGGACATGAAGTACTCCCTGCTGTTTCCCTACCAGCTGCGTGTGGTATCTGCTGACAAAACAAGGTTCTTCGATGCGCCACAGGATGCCTGGAACTGGCTGGAGGCCTCTGAACTGTCCTCTGGCCCCCAAACGAAGGGAGGAGGAAGGGAGTGGGGGACCACAGAGGACCCGTCCGGGTTATGTCACTGGTGCAGAAAATGCTGTCCCCTTGGCCCAGCGACTGTCCCGAACCTAGAACAGATTATATCAGTGGGACGTCGGCTATCCAGGAAGCTGCATGGATCAGTGACACAGTAACTAGTTCTCATCAGGCTGCGGCATCTGTGTGGTCATTGGGGAATGATGAATCCTTCACAGCATGCCCATCAGAGACCAACTCGACGACTCTACCTATCATCCCGCCACAGATGTCAGATGACATCATCTGACCTTTTAACTGCTCTGGTTTGCATAATGTCTCTTGCTGTTTTGAAACTGCACTCTACTGATTGCATTGTTTCTTACATTCCTTATTCTTCATCACCTGATTTTGTCTGGTAATCTCATTTAAATGTTGACTCTCTGAGTTATGGGGGGGGTCAGGCTTTCTGGGGGCAGATGGGGGGGCCCTCATCCTTCTAAGTCAGTGCACCTCTGAGGAGGCCGGAGTCAGGTCAGTGGTGGTCACCCATGTGGTTTCTTCTTTACTTCTGTTATATTAGGGGATGATATTCTGAATGTCTTGCGAAGCTTCATACTCCCCCACCCACGTTTTTCAGGGTTTACTCTTTTTTGACATAGTTTGTGTCCAATGTTCCCTCTAATATTTTTCCTCTGTGTGCTGTAGTGTAAGGTCTCTGTGCGCTGAAGCCATGGCTATGTGCGCCCGGAACCTGACTGCGCTAATAGGGCACGGCTGCGGGGCAGATTGTGTGAGTATTCATGTTAATCGCACTGCCCGTCATGCACTGCAAATAACATTAATACTTTCTCAGAGGCACACAATCTGCCCCACACAGGGCCAGCCTTATCGCTGGTGGCACCCTGAGCGACATTGTTTGTTGGTGCCCCCAATGACCACCTCCACCACGGATTCCTTCACTGCCAACATTTGACAGTGCCCCTCAAGTCTCCATTACCACACTCTCTGAAATGCATTTAATTCATTTTATAGCGCCACTCATACCATTATAGAGTGTCAGAGCACTTTAGATTGCACACACATTAAACAGAGACAATCAACCATAGGTATGTAAATCAGTGTATAAGAAATGTTACATAAGACAGAGGACTGCAAGGTGTAGATGTCACATGTCATCCATACTGGTAGGTAGTATAGTTTAAGAGTGCTTGATCTGGAGAAGCACAACCTCGGAAATTAAAATGTAACACCATGGTTGGGGGTTCTCTTTAATAGGAATAGCTTTGTACCCAAATGAACCCTTTTTGCAACATTAGGATAATGAATGGCTGGGGAAAAAATCATAACTCTCTAATCCATACCTTGCAGTCTACCTGAAGTTCTTTGATGACAGTTAATAGTTTACTGTTCTATATTAGGATTTTAATTGGTCGCAATCAATCAATCAATCAATAGGACATTTATACAACGCACGGCTACCTCCAACGGAGGTGTCCCGGCGCTAACAACGGATTCGGCAGTGAGAGAAAAAAGAGGGAGCTACGGTAGGCTGAAAATCCAGGTTTTCAGTGCTTTCCTAAATGCTTGTTCTGACTCTAACTTACGAAGATGGTCAGGCATTGAGCTCCAGAGTGAAGCAGTTCTCACTGAGAAAGCTCGACTGCCTATCCTGGCTTTAGAGAAACGAGGTATCCTGAGTAATTTCTGGTGATTAGATCTCAAAGCCCTAACATGGTGATATTTCTGGAGTCTCTGTTTCAGGTAGCCTGGGCCCCTATCTCTGGTGGCTATATAGGCAATGGAAAGCGCCTTGAACTTGATCCTCCTTTCGACAGGCAGCCAATGGAGGCTCCGCAGGTGGGGGGATATGCGGTGGCGGAACGGCACATTCCTAATAAGTCTGGCCTCAGCGTTCTGAATAATTTGCAGTCTTCGGATCAGATAAGCTGGTAGACCCATATATAGGCTATTGGCATAGTCTAGCTGGGACGTGACCAATGCATGGACCATAGTCTTCCTGCAGTCCATAGGCAGGAGATGAAGAAATCTCCGCAGGGCTTTCAGCTTCCAGAAGCAGGATGAGGAGACTTGGCATATCTGGGCCTTGCAAAAGAGGTTTGTGTCAAATTTGAACCCCAGATTCCTAGCTGAATCTAATGGGATCGGTGGGGGGTTTAGCTCTGACGCCACCAGAGTTCAGATAGCAGAGGAGAGGATTGATTGAAAAGCAATACCCCTGTTTTATCGGTATTCAATTTCAAGCAGCTATCCGTCATCCAAGCCGAGATGTTGTTCAGCCAATGCTTAAAGTTGGCGAAAACTGCCTCGGAGTGTTCTCTAAAAGAGAACACCAGCTGAGTATCATGAGCATAGAATACAACTTTCACTCCCCATTGCGCAACTAACATGCAAGGGGGGTTAGATAGACATTAAATAATGTAGGGCTCAGAGCCGAGTCTTGGGGAACCCCGCACACGCGGGGGTTTAGGTAAGGAAACATGGGGGCGGAGAAATACCTGCTGAAATCGACCCTCTAGAAACTAGAGAGAGCAGGCCCTGGCCCGCAACCGTGCCCTATTAACAAAAGAAATGCAGCAAGTCTACAAGGAAAGAGTTGTGTGCTTTCAGAATCACCTGAAAGCACATGTCGTGCTTGTAGACTTGCTGCATTTCTTTTGTTAAAAGGGCCCGGCTGAGGGGCACATTGTGGCCCTTTGTTACAGTATTCATGTTAATCACAGCTCCCGTCATGAGCTTCAATTAACATGAATTCTTTACCAAAGCCTCAAAATGCAGCAAGTGCAGGAGCCACTTGCTGCCAAACTTACCTGCTGCTCGTGTTCTCTTCCACCGTGATCTCTACCTCTGCCTACCACAGAAGGAAAGGACTGTTTTTCACGCCACTCACGTTTTAAAAGCAGTGGTGTGAACAGTCCTCACAAAGGTGCTATGTGTGCACGCTTCACACATGACACTGCCTGCTCAGGGTTGCATAGGTGCGCACGCGCACCTTGCAGGGAACAGTGTTTGTGTCTGTGTTTAGGCAGCCTTCCCCTGAGGTCTACTTTTCTGGTATTGACAAAAAGCCATGTTGGCACAAGTTTCATGTTTTATGTTGTATTGGTTCTGCTGCACCCACCTACAAGGGGATCCCAGCCCTGCCCTCCTACATAGATACACGTACGCTCTTAGGAACAAACATCGTACACACTTTCGTCTATCTATAATATGACACACCTGAATATTATTACCTGGAATGTACGTGGTATGCACACCCCATCTCGTCGCTATTCAGTATACTCATACCTCAAACGGCGTGCTGCACACATAGCTTTACTGCAGGAGTCACATTCAACACTATCCGAAGCGATCAAGTTCCAGAGCAGTTGGAGAGGGCAGGTTTTTGCTAGGCCTGGGCGGAGTTCGCGGAGTTCCAAGTGACATAAAAACTGTGCGGAGTTCTGCAAGCGGCGGAGTGTGGCACGAACTGCCGTTCGCACTGATCTTCCTGCCGCTCGGGTAGAAATTCTACCTGAGCAGCAGCTTGTGCTCGCCAACTTATTGTTGACGAGTGCGAGCGGGGTTAAAACTCCGCTGCGCTACGCGGAGAGGAGTTTTCTGCACTCCGCCAGCTCCGTGGAGTGCAGAGTGCAGAAAACTCTGCAAACGGAGTGGAGTTCACCCCCCAGGCCTTGCTTTTGCCACAAATTTTTCCTCTTGTGCCCGATAGGTGTTAATCTGGGTCCACCCAGGAACCTCTTTCCAGGTGGAAGAGGTTGAGATAGGTGAGGGTCTGTACATTTTTATGAAGGGCAGGCTCGATGGGCACATTCTCTTGTTAGGCAATATTTACGCACCCAACACCGACCGGGGTTTTTATCTACGGTCGCTTTTGCAGATACTCTCCAAATGGTGTGGCCTCCCATGGTTAATAGGGGGCGACTTTAACAGTGTCTTGGACACGAGCTTGAACCGTTCCTTTCCTCTTCTGCAATGTATGGTGGCTTTCACTAATGTCTCAGCATTGAGGGACTGGTTACACCATTGGCGGTTGACAGATGTCTGGCGGTCCCGTAACCCCTCTGCTTGAGTATTTTCCTTCTATTCCCATCCACATAAACTGTATATTAGAATAGACTGGATGTTATGCATGCCCATATTACCCTCCATCACGCATTCGAATTATCTGGGCCGCACTCACTCTGCCCACAACCCACAACACATACATATAACATAGGAAACTTGACCTTCTCCAATCCCCACACCGGCCATGCTGGAGGACCCCCCTTTCCGTGCTTCCCTAAACACTGCTATTGTTGAATATTTGATCTAAATACGGGCATGGCCTCTTCAGATCTGTTAGAATGAGATGCGTTGAAGGTGATGCCGAGATGTTGTTGTCTGGGCCTGGGCTGCGGAATGCAGAAACAAGTAGAGGACGAATTATCTGAGATAGAAATGGACCTCCTGGTGCTAGAAACTCGCACTATTATTGAGCCTTCATGTGCGTCTAAACTTGCAAAAGCAAGGAAAGCACATGCAGACCTGTTGGAGCGATTAAGGTGCCTAAATTATGATGCACATTCGGCCAGGGTGCATGTGACTGCCGACCGTCCTAGATCTCTTCTTGCATGGCTAATTCGGCAAGAGCTGCCAACACAGCCAGTATTCACATCGCAGTCCTCTGGAGGCACAATACTTTACACTCAGCATGAAATTCACGTGGAAAAGTTTCACCATTATACCTCACTGTACCAATCGACACTGACTGCATCTACATCAGATATTGACTCCTTCCTGTCTGAGCAGCCATTTCCCAAATTGACTCTGACCCAACGTTCGGACCTTGATGCCCCCATTGCCCCTGCATGGATTCGGGACATGATGCGGACTCTTACTACTGGAAAGGTGCCAGCCCGGATGGCCTCCCATCTGAATTTTATAAGGCCTATGCGGATCTTCTAGCCCCCTATTTTCAGAAAGTATTTGATGAGGCACTCCTAACCTCCCAGCTTCCCGATTCTCTTTGTGAGGCCACGCTTATCTCCCTGCCACAGCCTGATAGAGACCCCATGAAACTAGGCTACTATTGACTGCTGGGGCTGTTAAATACAGACTATAAAATGTTGGCCAAGATATTAGCGGAGAGGTTGGCACCACAAGTACCCTCTTTGATACATGCATACCAGAATGGGTTTGTCCCAGCACGCACTACCTCCTTCAATTTATGCTGTCTTTTTCGACACTTACTTTATGCCCCTCACACCTGGCCACGCTCGGGATGCCTAGTACTTGATCTAAAAAAGACGTTTGACACTCTTGAATGGCCCTACCTATTTGAGGTCCTCCCACAATATGGAATTGGAACTCGATACCTACGCTTGGTAAAACTACTCTATGACAAACCAACCTCGAGGGTTAACACGGGGAACCTAATATCTGCACTAGACCTGGGCAGTGAACTTCGCTCCGTTCGCGGAGTTTGCGGAGTTTTCTGCACTCCGCGGAGCTCACGGAGTGCAGAAAACTCCGCTTCGCGATGTGCAGCAGAGTTTTTTCCCCGCTCGCGATCGCGAACGGTAAGTTTGTGAGCGCGAACTGCCGCTCGGGTAGAATTTTTACCCGAGTGGCAGGAATACCAGCACAAACTGCCGTTCGCACTGCACTCCGCCACTCGCGGAACTTCGCTGAGTTTTTTTGTAACTTCGCAGAGTTCCGCGTAGCAAAACTCCGCGAACTACACCCAGGCCTAATCTGCACCTATACGGGTCAATTTGGGGCACTAGACAGGGCTGCCCTCTTTCCCCTCTACTCTTCTCCTCAGCAATAGAACTTCTGGCCCTGGGTTTGTGATCTTCTGTGGAAACCTGGGGTATGCCAATGAGTGATGGTGCCCATGCCATATCACTGTATGCAGATAACCTGCTACTGTATATCAGGGCTGTCTGTTCTGTCCCGAATGGGATACCTAGCCTCCTCAGTCAATTTGCGCACCTGTCTGGGTTACATGTGGACTGGGGAAAACCTTGTCTATTCCCCTTTATCCCCACTGTGCTGATCCAGTACTTGTGATTAATGGAGCTCCTGTCGCTTGGCAGCTGACCATGTTCCGCTACTTAGGCCTTCGGGTTTATCATGCAGATCAAGACCTGATTGACGGTAACCTTACTTGGACAGTCACTTTCTTGACATCCCAGATATCTTTTTGGAAGATGCTTCCTCTGTTGGTTGCCGGAAGACTTGCTCTCTATAAAATGGTGGTGCTCTCATGTCTCCTTTGTTATTTCACTAATTTGGTGCTTTATATTCCCCCATCATTTTTTTGCCCCCTTGAATGAATGCTCTGTGATCTAATATGGAACAGACCCCGCTGCAAGGTGGCACTTTCGAAATGATACTTACAATCTGACTAGGGAGGACTATTGGTGCCTAATCTCACGCAACCTAGCACAAACGAGCGCACGAGGCACCCCTCGTAGAGGTACGTTTTTAGAATATAGGTGCCGCTCACTGAACCAGCGCATCTGTACACTTCCGTTGAGGACTCTTGCTTTTTCTATCTTTTCCTTTATGTGTACTTTTCAATAATACTCGCATGGCCAAATTGGAGCCCAGACCTTGTTTTTTTTTTTACTGTCTGTCGTATCTATAAGCTTCATGCATACACCGATATCGGCCTTCGGCTAATACTTAGAATGCTGCTAGCCAAATCCCTCATGTATTATGTCTGGGCATTCATGTATGTACTCATTTATGTACTTATTTCACACTCACTTTACACGATCGACAGCACATTTATACCAACACAACCTATTTGTTTTTACTATCTCAGGAGTCAGTTGTCTTGCACCATGTTTGTTTGTCTTTTCATTACGATATTGAGCTCACAACTGACTGCTCACATGTTATGTTTTATTTATAGGACATATATGCTCCCTCGAGTTTGCACCGAGGTAGAGTTGGCCATGTTTAACTGATTGTTCGGGTAAGCTTTGAATACAGAAATACTTAACACGAACAGTGTGATGAATTTTCTGGCTATTTAGGTGATATTGATTAGCTTTGAAACCCACAAACTGACCAATGACCATATCTGTTTCTCTTTTTCTTTTTTTCTGTTTCGTTTGGGTGCATGATTGTTCTTAGTGATGTATGTCTTATCTCTTTACAGGTAAAACATCACTAACAGTGGACATCTGTTCTAGTGAAATTCACTCCAACCATTGGTTTATTATTACATTTTGAAGGTTGATTAAGTTTAATGCGACACACGCATAATTATCGACTCACTTTTTTTCTTTTTCTTAACATATTTTTCTTTCTTGGTCCTGATGAATGCCGTCACACCTCCACAGAGGGTACTAGGCAGGAACATGTTGACCACCACTGCTCTATGAAAGGTTGAATTCTCTCCATTCACAGCATTTGTTTTTAGGTCTCGCCAAGGCAGCGCGCATGCATTGCACTAGGAGGGCCTTTAGCCATCGGTCTTCACTTTTCAAGCACTGCACTCGTGCTTGTGGCGGCATCCACCTTGCGGGAGCGAGCAGCGGCGCGCCACAAGCACGAGTGCAGTGCTTGAAAAGTGAAGACTGATTGTTTTTTAATGTGGTGGATTTCCCTTTGACTCACTGCCTTCTAGTGGTCACTGCCATGAATAGACGCACTCGTGCTTTTCTTAGAAGACCCGTTCTGGGCCAAGTTTAAAGCATTTCTTGTGTGCATGCGTGATCTAATCTCTTTCCGCCATGTCTAAAATGGTTCACTTGAAAGGGATTATCCCCCCTTTAAGCTATTAGTGCAGGGCCTGCCTCTGCCAGAGATGGAAGGCTGGGGCTCTTGTACTGCGAGATGCCGATTAGCATCGGCCACAGATAGGGTGGTGGAGGCTACCTTGCCCCTCCCAGGCTCCTTCGGTTCCCATGGCCTCTGCCTTTGATCTTTTAAGGTTTGGGGGTTGGGTGTCAAGAAGGTTGTTTGCTTTGCAAACGCCTGTATTTATCACAGCTTCCCATCGTAAGGACATGGGCTGGAACAGTTCACATGCACGCGTTTACTTCCCCAGTGAGGCCACCCCGAAATCTCCCCAAACCTGAATTGCATTGTTTTATTTAGCAGTGATTGGGGAGCAGTTAAGTATCTGTTGCTTCCCCTCAAATAAAGCTTTTTCCTCCAGCGCCAGTGTTCTAATGCAGGTTGCTCGTGCGTCTTCAGTTGGACGTACAGCACACCTTGACATTCATCTAGAAATATAACGCGGCATTCCAGGCAGGCAGCCCACCGGTAAATGTTTCTCCAGACATCTGATGGAATAGGGTTTTTTCAAAAGGCATTCCGACACTCTGGTCTTTTTTTTTTTTTTTTACTTTAATTGCTGAATCATCTTTTTACCTCGCAGCTGGAGACCAGAAAAGCAAGATAGTTAAAATGGAGCCCAGGCCGAGGTCCAGCAGTGGCACAGCAGAGGCCATATAGAGCTACGGTTGTCTAAGATGCACTTTATTTTACACTTTATTGAGACGTTTTGGTCCGCATGCGCGGCTTAACTACCTCTATTTTTTTTTCATAACACTGACTGAACTTTAACAATTCTCCCCGTGTGGTGCCCTCCCTCTCGACACCTAAATCTACACTCCTCCCACCCCCGCTTCCGGGTTAAGGAGACTAACCTTTGTTATCGGCCGCCCGAGCTCAGCCTCTCCCAGATCACCTCTATAGCCGCAGGGGCCAAGGTGATCAGCCACTCACCTGACCACATCTTCTCCCCTTCAGCAGCTGATCTTCCACCGCCGCTCACACCGCTCTGCAGCACTTCAAATGGCTGGGTGTGGTAATGATGTCCTTCCAAGTAAAGCGATTTAATGCCTTTCTCCATTTCCAGGTCAATATGGTTTTATATTTTTTATGAAATATAAGTCCTCTTTAACTTAAAAATAATATATGCATGTGCTCTGCGTAAGCAAGGACATAAAAATGTGTAAGCACGTACCTTAATTGTTCAGGCCTTTACAGTGCAGCGCACTTGTAAAACCACACAATTCCTTAATCATAATGAGGTTTGGCTTTAAATGGTTCATGTTTGTTTTTAAAGGGACGGTGTGCAGATTTTCCTTCTCACCATCCTTTTAACCCTTTCCAACTCCTCCCTGCTTTCCAGGGAACTGCAAGTTACATGTGAAATGTACAATGCAAAAGTTCCTTCGCTGCTGTGGGCCTGCAGTTTCCAGTTTTTTACAAGTTAAAATGTATTTTAATAAGTTGGAGCAAACTGAACTAATATGTGATGGACTTTTTACACTGAATGTTTTAATATGTATTATGATGTAAGGAAGCTGTGTTTTGGCATCCTTGCCATAGCCAATAGGTCTCGCCTTTGGGACCTTATAAGTGTTTAGTTATGCAGCACAATATCCTTGGTGCAATAACATCAACTGTTGCATGGCTAAACACTTATAAGGTCCCAAAGGCGAGACCTATTGGCTATGCCAATGCTTGTTAATCTAAACTATGGATGCCCCAATAAAACTGTTTTGACGTACCGTATAGTTAATTTTATCTCACACACATTACTCACGTTATTCTACCTCCCTCACCACACCCTGCTACTCTATTGGTTTTAGGAGACATATTCCGTCACATTGAAAACATCCCTGAGCTCCTCCCTCTCAGAGAGGGGGTTGTAGCCTGCATTGCACCTAGACTTGCAATGCGAGGAGGTTTCCCTATGATGAAGCATGCCACCTACGTGTGGGTGAGGGGTACCGTCCTATAAAAGGAATACTCCAGCACTCTTTCACTTTTCTTCATTTAATTTTCGCTTAGACCCAGGGGCCCTGCTGTGTTTCACTTCTAGTTTTGGGGCGGTGGTCCCTGCAGGTCTCTAAACCGCCTCAGGCTCTCTTTAGTGTGTTAATTCTTGAGGGTATGTGCACCTAAATCTGTTTAAAAAAGGAGTGCTGCTAAGAGGCATGCTGCTTTCAGTTGGGTGAGCTTAAACTCTCGATTCTGTATGCCTCAACAATGGCATCCGTATCCTTAGCAAATCTAGCAACATCCTGAAAATATTTCTACACTGAATGGGTATAAAACTTGCTGCTTACTATCTTGTAGGATGGTACGTGTGTGACAACCCCATTTTAGAAAGCAGAAAGCTAGGGCAGAGCACATTGTTTGGATGCACAGGCCACTCCTCCTTCCTTCCCTTTCATATAAAACCAAACTTGCAACCCTCTTTCACGTAAGTTAATTAAAAAAATTAAAAAAATTACAACTCACCAAGCAGCATTTGTCTCTGGTTTAATTTTACGAAATAAACATTTGCACTGAGTGCAGACGGGCCATTCACCAACTATACGACTCAGGCAAGAGACATTGCTGTCTTAGCAGGATTATCCTTCAAATATGCCATGCACAGTGCCAAGGAGACATCCCGGCCATAGAATGAATGCATAGCCTGGGGGTGTTTTGATCCTCACAAAATAATCTACCATCTGGAAGGGCATGTCGTAGCACATAGAGTAGCCTAAGACCACCTCACCTCCTAAATCCTTGGGTGGTCTGCATGTTATGTGATCAGTGACTTCCAAATGAATGTAATTTGCGGTGAGGTTGCCCCAGGTATACCTCCAACCACCAGAACAGTTTTCACAATATGAAAGAACTACTCAAGAAATGAGATGGCAGAAGATATTTACGGAGCAGACACCCTTGTGGGTGGACTCCTACATTTTAGAGGTAGTTTGACTTCGGGGCTTGGAAGAATGGAATACACTGGATATTTCCACCCTTGGGGACATATTAACTAACATGGCCATGAAAGCATTTACCAACCTTCAAAAGAAATTCGGTTTGCTGAAAACACAGGGGCATATCAGCAACAACCGGCGATAATTATCGCTAAGCGCACTTAGCGCTAAGATAATTATCGCCGGCTATCGCTGGATGTTATCGCTGAGATAGCGCGCTATCAGCGACGCTTATCTCAAAAGCGATAAAAATACCAGCGATAGCTGGGAAATCGCCGTTTGCAGGGAACATCGCTGGATTTCCAGCGATGTTCCCTGCAAACGGCGATACCTCTGCTGATACGACCCTGTGGTCGTATCAGCATAATCCACCCCTATGTTAAGCATAGGTAAGTCAGGATTTTAGCAGACGTTAGTTTTGGCGAAAACCGCCGTTTCGCCAAAATCTAACGTGTGCTAAAATCCTATGGGCTGCCTTGTAAATATCGCGATGTGAACATCAGCGATATTTTACAAGGTAGTCCATCCGGGAGTACGCCCAGTGACGCCCACTTTGCATCTCATTAGAGATGCAAAGGGAGGCGTCGGGAAAAAGGGTGCTAACATGCGATTATGCATGTTAGCACCCTCTTGTTAATAGGGCGATAGTTTTATCTCCGCTTTTTTGGCTTTTTAAGCCAAAAAAGCGGAGATAAAGTCCTTGTTAATATGCCCCTAAATCTTTATTTGACCAACTTAGATGAAATCCCCACATTCAACCCCTTGGAAGCTAAACTCAACCCTGTGTCCACCAAGAAGATGTCTCTGATCTATAAAACATTTGTAATACACTCACCTGATACATTTCCACTTTTGAGGCATAGCTGGGAGAATGATCTGGGAGGCATGAGGATGGCGAATGGGAGGAAGCCCTTATTGCTCTTAGGGAAAGTGCCATTATGGATAGTTTCAGTCTTATACAGTTTAAATTCTAACTTCAAGTACCTTTTTTAAAAATGTCTTTTTATTGGCAGTCACCAAACGGATACAGTTCAATACATCAAGTGCTTTTTACTACAGAATTCCTTTGAAAGATGAGACATCTGAGGCATCTCCAGCTTGCCTGTTATGTGGTGCAGGGCTAGGGAGAGTTCTGGCACTCTCTGTGTGAATGTGATTCACTGCAAAAATGTTGTGGTGAGTTGGTGAATACCGTCACGGAAATTACACATGTGTGGATTGGCCTTTCCACTCTCTGGGCCCTACTGAACATAGCAGAAGAGCTTCGCAAATCTCTAGTCAAAATGTTTTATCAGGCTAAGGGTTGGTTATCGCCAAAAGGGACATAGCATAAACTTGTAAAGCGTTTTGTGCTCCAAACTTTGGTAAGTGGAAGGCAGGCCATGAGTGCTGTTGATTGTTGGACAAACCTGCTATGAAGATAGCGGATGTCCTCAGAAGTATGATCGGGGTGGAAGCAAGAATACCATGCACCTAATGGGTCAGAGAGTTGCTCTGGTTAATATCTGAATATACCAAAAGTTCTTATGTAAAAATTATGCCCCATAACAAAACTGTGTGCACCACCCTGGGAAGGATTTCTTTCAATTGCGTGCCATACTATTATGCACTTAATGTCAAGTTGTTACATTGAGAAAAGTACGAAAATTTCATATAGAAAAGAACTGAAGTTAAAGCAGTAGTTGAGAGCAAGTCCTATGACTTTTTGGTGCTGGGCAACAGCATTGTAATGATAGCACTGGATGCAAGGTGTTGATATCGCAAGAGAGAGTATTTAGATACACCTAAACTAGATGAGTTATTAATGATGCAAGAGTTGGTATGGCCAGAACTGGAGTGATAACATGAGGGGCAGCTTCAGAGGCCTTCATGGTCATGGGAAACCACTTTGGATGCTGCATGGAGCGCTAGGGACAGCAGGCAGACTGGCATCACTCAGCAGCCATACCCTATGAGAGGCCTTTGAGCACCATCATGACACCCTCCTCCCCCTTGAGTCTTATACTGTAATGTTAACTCACTCTTTGGCGAGGATCCGTTTCTCCACTCTCCTCCATGCAGCGTCCCCAGGACTCCAGACTCCCTCCCTGACTCAGTCCTTGCTCCTCTTGTATTTACCAAGCCCATCATACTAAGGACACCACCATTTCCACAAAGACCCCAGCAACAGGATGCCTCGCCCTTAAGCTGCAGAACAGCCCAGCTGTGTGGGTTACATGTAGGACCGTTCACCTCAGCAAAGGTATAAACTCTCAGGTTTACGGGGGTAGAGTTTCCGAATCCACCTGACTTTAAGGGTTAACCTTCACCTGCCCCTAGTGGGGGCAGTTTGGACCACACAACAGAAGGGGGACTAAACCTGGTAGCACAGCAGATGCCGGCTGGGGCTCAGGCACTTCAACAAGCATGCTGTGCATGAGGTACTTTTTATAGACAGCCTGCAGCTTCATTAATTTCTCAAAAATCTATTCTAATGTATTCCTCATCTGGACGTGGCCACTTGAGCAACACGTGGCCCTTGTCAGTCTGTCGTTTTTAATAATTCCTTTGAAGGGACCAATGCTCTTTGACACACAGATAGAGCGGTATATCACTTCTTACCGCTCCCCCAAACGCATTTGTTAGCAGAGAGAGGCCGCCGTGCCATTGTCCATGGACGTGACAGCCATTCCTTTGGAAACACAATAAGGCCGGTGCGCACAGCACCTGTTCACTCTTGTATATCCCAGCAGATCAAATGATCAAATGACCCTGCGTCGGCAGAGCTCGGACAATAGGAGCTATTTTAATCTGCGCAGCTATTATAGACAAGCCATTCACAGAGATCATGTACTCATTTCAGGCCAGGCTGGAGGAGGAGCAATCGGGGTGACTGGAGAACCTTCAGGAGCTGTGAAGGGCGAGCTGAGCTCGAGTGAAGTCACTGTGGGGACGTGGGTCAGCACTGACTATCTGAGTAGAAAAGAGCAAAAGGTAGCGCTGCGCTAATGTTGGAAATGTTTTAGCCACTGTATACCTCTATATAGTCTCTGATTATGATCCCTGCAGCTCAACGCATTTAAAACAGACAGAGGCTAGTGGTAACAGATTCCATAAAGGACTTGCCTGGAAGAAAAAATTCTTCCCCCTTCAGGATGATTCTTACTCGTACGCATATACAGAAGACTTCAGTCGGCTGGTAGCATGGCCTGTACTTACTAGGTGCACTTTTGATGAAGTGCGGCACACCCGGAATGTCTTGGTAGGAAGGCGAGCTGCTTGGTGTCTTTTTTTTGTTTTCCAAATGCCGGTGTTTGTGTTCTTTTGGCAATGTGTCCATGGAGTTAAGCGCATGTTCTCCCATTGCTCTTTTCCCCTGTCGGGAATCACCATGCTGTTCATCAGGGTCTCGGCCAGGGAAAAAATTAAGGAAATCACGTAAAACCTATTTTAAACAGTCGTTCTCTGACCCCGTTCTCAGCACAGTAGTCCTAGCAGTCTTTTTTTCCTGACAACGGAACGGGCTAAGACTCCGCCATCGGGCGAAAAAGTGGTTTCCCTCCATTACATAACAAGGGAACCATGAGGTGGGCATAGCAGGTACCCACTGATTCTAGGCGGAAGAGAAACAGGTCTGGTCAAAAGTCAGAATTCCAATAGCTAATGGAAAAAAAAAACCTGCTTACAGCCACTAAGTCTAGACAAAGCCTGTGCGCTCTTCAAGAACGGCCGTGTGGAAGGTCCCACTGGGATACAGAAAAGGTCTGGGCACCAAAACAACCATTAGTGAATTAGGAGTCAATAGATCCATCTCGCGTTTGCCAATGGTGTTTAGCGATGCTGTGCATGGCTAAAGAAGAAACCAAAAATAAAAAAATTAAGGTGCTGTGACGCAGCCGCAGCGGCCGTGACATTTTGTAGGCGTGTGCACCACATATACATGGACCTGAAAAATGCATGGGGCGGGGGGATATTTTTATTTACTGGTCCAAGTTGTATTGGTAAATAAAAAAAAGGTAGTGCCAACTCGTTTTTTTTTATTTTTTAAAGTTGGGTGTAAGGAAGCAACAAGGAGAGCGGGTGGTAGAAGCGCCGGTGGGGGTGGGAGGAGGTATCATGGAGGGCCGGGTTCGAAGCAACATGTAGGACAGTGGGAAAAGTACACAACACGGGCAAGAGAGAACAACATTGAGCAAAGGGGAACAGAAGCACACAGGCGAGAGAGTGCAATGTGGAACAGGGAGAAGCACAAAAGCGAAAAAGAATGCAGCAGTGAAGCACAGAAGTACAAGCGCAACACGGAGGGGTGCGGGCAAGAAGCACATGGGTGAGATCAGTATGGAGGGCAGTGGAGGGGCGAAGAGAAGTACACAAGGGACACAGTTGGAAAATACATGCACTCACACGGAGTCCTTAATTAAAAAGAAAAAGGTGTTGTCTTAAAAGTAAGCAGTGGAAGGACACACACAAGGGGAAGGACAAACACAAGAAGAGAAAGAAAAACCCCCACAACCAGTCTTGAAAGCATGATTGACTGTGTTCGTAGGTTGCTTTCTAAGAACATGCCATGTAATGTAGTGAACACTACGGGGCAGATTTACAATTAACTAACGCAGCACGGCGCAGCTAGTCATTTTGCTGCGCCATGGTGCGTTAGTTTGGAAAGCACAGGGATGCGACATATTTACAAGAATATGTTGCATCCTTGTGCTTCCCCCTGCGCTGGCGCACAAACTGCAGCCATGCGCCGGCGCAGGCACCCTTGCACCATGGTGCAAGGATGCCTGCGTCGTGGGGAGATTGTTTTTGTGCAGGAAGGGAACCTTCCTGCACAAAAACAATCACTACAACCATTTTCCTCTTTCAATGCGTGCTGCAGAATGCAGCACGCATTGAAAGAGAAAAACGAGGAGAAATGAAAACATTTCTCCTCGGTGCGTCTCGCTACGCCACCTCTAGGGTGGCGTAGCTTTCAAACGCATCTCCAGAGTTACGAATTCTCGTAATTCTGGAGATGTGTCTTGTTCCATGGATGTTGCGTGGGAACACCCACAGCAACACCCATGGAGACAGCCCCTTCACCGCAAAGTGCTGCATGTGAAGGGGCCGTATTTACAAGGAGAGGAAAAGTCACGCAGGGTGGCTTTTCCTCTCCTTGTAAATATGGAGCAGCCCCCTGCGCCACCAGTACGTCACAAAAAGTGACGTACTGGTGGCGCAGGGGGCTTGTAAATCTGCCCCCAAATTTTCTTAATACCATGACACAGCAATTCAAATGTACAAGGCAATCAAATATGAGGTTTGTGCCAATTTTAATCTGCCCAGGGAGCACTCAACCCAGGGCTTACAGTAACATTCCACCATTAAGTTCCTTCTCAACATTCACATATTGAGTTTCATAGATAAGGCTAGCAGGTTGATAGATAGATATAGATAGCATTTAAATGTTTCTTAATCTTTGATATGACTTAGCTTTTCTGGATACTGAGAGGCATAGTTTCAGGTGAGAACAAGTTACTCAAGAGTAAACAAAATTAAACATAAGCCACTACTTTCCATGACAACAATCAAGTAATGAATTGAAAATGGTTGTTAAAAATAAACAGCTTCTACAGGAACTGAAAGCCATGTTTAGTGAAAAACTGGTGGTGGTAGTTTGGGTAGGGAGGTTAGGTTGGAGTTGTGGGTGGGTGGGTGGGTGGTAGTAAGGCTGGTGAGGGTGGTGATGGTGAGGGTGGTGGTAGGTTGGTGGGGTGAGGATGGTGGGGTGGTGAATGCAATGAGGGTAATAATGGTGAGGGTGGTGGTGGTAGTTAGGTTAGGGTGGTGGTGAGGGCGCTGATGGAGGTGGTGCTTACAGCAGGTTGGTCGTTAGGGTAGGATGGTGGAAATTAGGCTGGGGTAGTGGTGGTTAGGGGTGGGTAGAATAGTGATTAGGGTGGTGGTACAGTAGGATGTTTGGGTGGTAGTTGGGGGTGGTGGTTGCAGGCTTGGTGGGTGTAGGGTGTTGGTGGCAGGTGTAGGGTTGTAGTGGTAGGGTGGTGATAGGCTGGTAAGGCTGGTGGAAGTTAGTTAGTTAGTTAGTTAGTTATAAGATTTTTAAAGTGCATAGCTGCCCGGAGGCTTCCCAGCACTGAGAGTGAGATACGGTACATAGAGCAAAGTTTTTTTTTTGTGGTACTGATGAAAGATCCATGTCTTCAGCTTTTTTCTGAAATTTTATTCCATTTCCAGGAATCTTAGTTTATGAGGTAGCATGTTCCACAACTTGGGTGCAGATGTGAGATAGATCTGCCTCCCCATCTAGTTCTTTTAATTCTAGTAGTTCTTAATAGGCGTTCAGAGTAAGATCTTAGGCATCTGTTGAGGACATATGACACCGCCAAGTCTCTGATTAGGGTGGTGGTAGGTAGGGTGGCGGTAATTAGGATGGTGATCAGGGGGTTGGTGGGTAGTATGGTTGTGGTAGTGTTTGTGGTGAGAGTGGTTGTGTTTAGCGTGGTGGTGAGGGTGGTTGTGGATTGGTTTGGGTGGTGGTGATGTGGTGGTGGTTAGGGTGGTGGTGATGGTTAGAGTCATGTGGTGTTGGTGGTTAGGGTGGCTATAGTTAGGGTGGTGGCTAGGGTAGGGTGATTGTGGTAAGAAGGGTTCTGATAGTTAGGGTAGTGGTAGATTATTAGTGGTAATGAGGGTGGTGAGGATGGTGAGGGGTGGTGGTGGCAAGAGGTGGTGGTGGTGGTGGTGGTAGTTAGGGTGGTGGTGGTGAGGGTGGTGAAGGTGTTGGTGCGGACGGGGTGAAGGTGGTGGTCAGGGTGGTGGTGCTTGGGGTAGGTTGGTGGTTAGGGTAGGGAGGTGGTGGTTAGGGGTGGTTAGAGTGGTGGCAGGGGGGTGGTAGGCTTGTTAGGGTGGTGACAGAGTGGTTGCATTTAGGGTGGTAGTTGGGGTGGTTGTGGCGGTTATTTTGGTATTTAGGGTGGTGGTGTTTAACTTAGGGTGATTGTGGTTACGTCGGGTGGTGGTGGTTAGGGTGGTGATGTTAGTGGTGGTTAGGGTGGTGGTGGTGGTAGGGTAGTGGTAGTGAAGGTGCTGGTGCTTAAGGTAGGGTGTTGGTGAAAGTATTATGGGGATAATTAGGGTGGTGGCTTCGGTCGAGGTGGTTTTTAGGGTGGGTGGTGGTTATAAAGGTGATGATAAGGTAGTTGTAGTCTGGGTGGTTGTGTTAGGGTGGTGGTGTTGGTGGTGGTGATGGTCAGTGTGGTGGTTGGAGTGGTGGTGGTGGTTAGGGTGATGGTTTTGGTGGTGGGGTGGTTATGATTAGGGTTGGGTGGTGATGGTTAGGGTAGGGTGATGGTGTTTAGGGTTGGAAGGTGGTGTTTAGGGTAGGGTGTGTCAAGGCTCCACTTACCTGAAAACTGGTATCTGCAGGAGCGAAAGTAGTTCTCCCCTGCCCTCTGCAAAAAACCCTCAACACACAGATTGCACTGGTGTTGGTGACTGTCTCTAAGGGGAAAGAGGGTAGGGATGAGAGAGGGAAGGGTAAAAAAAGGGATAGGAGATGAGAGAGGGAAGGGTAGAAAAAGATTCTCTGGCTTCCAGTAGTTGTGCTGTGGACCGGGTTCTCTGGTTCTCTCAGGATTGGTTATTCACAGGATTCACTATGGGAACACAGACATATGAATCGTTAATGCAAGCATGACACTGTTACCACATTAGTTTGGTAAGCATTTGTTAAACACAAAAGCAGCAACATTTATAACCGTTTCATCCCATTCACCAATGTATCAAATACTACTAGCTCTAGTTTAGTTTGAAGTCCACAAATGTCTTGACTACTGAGTTAACATGCACTCGGAGATGTGGGAGCAAAGAGAAAATAGTCTATTCGCTAAATGCACCAAAGAATCGAGTACTCTGTCACAGTCTTAAGAATAATCACTTTTATTTCTACATCAGCAAAGTTTCTTACAATGTCCTCCAAGTCTTTTTAAAAGGAAGTTATTCGTTTTTCTTGTCGGTCCTGGACGCACATCTGTGCTTTAATCTTGTCTTTATCTTTGTCTTTCAGGCTCATGGAGAAAGTGATCCCGAGAAGATACTCTACAGGGAGTCGGGCCAGAAGAGGAGCCAAAATCACCATCAGTTAAGCTCACTGGAACAAAGACCTCCTCACTGGAAAGGGATCTTGAAGCCAAGCATGGCTCCGTGGCTGAGCGAGGTATTTATAGTAACACACCCAATATGGCTGCCAAATCTCACGAGAGGTTTCGGCACACGATATTGGGACATTGAACGTGACACAGAGAAGGTGAAGGGGTCTGCGGCCCAACATACACATGCCAGATGTGGCAATACTGACTCTGGCGGATGGCAGGAAGGCTTAGGGGGAACCCGATCTTGTGGCATCAAATGACTCTGGTGAACGTGTTTGACATGGTGGTACAGAATCATGAGTGGTGCCGGTAAAGGTCTAGAGGGTAAGTTTACATGCCTAAGGGACCCAATACCCATGTACCCTAAAGGACGCAGGTGGAGCGGGGCGTAACAGGGTGGTGGTGTGTACGGTAGTTGTGGTAGGGTGATGATTAGGGTAGTGGTTATGGTAAGGTGGAGCATAACATGGTGGTGGTGGTTAGAATGGTGGTAGGGTGGTGGTGGCGGGAGGGTGGAGTTGGTCAGAATGGTGGTTGAGGGTGTTGGTGGTAGGGTGGTGGTAGGATGTTCGTAGGCTGGTTAGGGTGGTTGTGGTTAGTTTGGCAGTAGTAAGGGTGGTGGTGGTAGGGTATCGATGGTGGTAGAGTGAGGGTGGTAATGGTTAGGGTGTTGGTGTTGGTTAGGGTAGGGTGGTTGTGACAGTTAGGGTGGTGGTTAGGTAGGAATGGTAGTGGTGCTTAGGGTAGGGTGTTGGTGGTTAGGTTGGTGGTGGTTGTAAGAGTGGTGGTTAAGGTGGTGGTAGGGGTAGAGTAGTGTTTTCTATTGCACCTCAAAACTGAAAAAGGAGGTATGAAGTGCTATGTGGAGCCAGAGCAAGCAGTGAGTGAAGTGTCAGCTTTATCACTGTGAGATGGCTGCCCTGCCTCGCACAGTGACTCTTGCATGGCTTCCATCTCTTTGAAACTGGAAGCACACACGCCTTGTTTATTTAATACTAAAGTATGCAAAAATTCAAGCATTCCATCCACCACCTTTTTGCATGCTTTAGTGTGTTGCCCTAAGTATGACCAGTATGCCCAGACGTGGGTCCTGTGCACACTGTGTAACTGGAACCAAGTATACCTGGATGGTGACCCCTAATTAAGGCAAAACCGGTCCTGGGTTACTTGTGTTCCATTTCAGGAAGGTCTAGACAGTTCATGCTAGACTGTTAGGTTCCTCATTAGCAGGGTCAAGACTGATTTGCATATAATTTGCATATGGCTGTGTTCAAACTGAGGTGGTATTGTGTGCAAAATAACGAAGGATTGGGATGCGGCCCCAAGTAATTACCAGTGGCTTAGATTGATTCAAGCATTCCATCCAGCACCTTTGTGTGTACTTTATTGTTTATTTAATAGTGTTACTGCGTGGCCAGTTGGGTTCTGTGAGGAGCCAGGGCCTCCGGTCTGTGATGATCTTATCAACTGTATACCGGGAATGGGGACATCATGTTACTGTCTTAGGCAGGACTCTAAGGGCTGCTGTGCGCAAACAGCTGACCAGAGGCAACATAATGGACTTAAAGACAGTCGCTGGTGTATTTTTGTTGTATTCTGAAAAAAAACTGCTGCGTGATGACACAGTGGGAAACTTTCTAACTAGGATCATTATGTTTGCCTGTGAAACTGTCACTTAGCCCTAAAGACTCTTTGGGTAAGGTTATCCTAGCTACAATAAACAACATGGAGGCAACTGAGAAGCAGATGGGAAACAATGAACATTATGTTTGTACAGAAGCACATAGAGCTTGAGAGGACAGAGTGCAGGGAGGAGAGGAGCATACAATGGACACAACTGCAAAACACGTGCAATCTCATGGAGGGCTGCACAAAAACTAAAAGAAGAGTTCTTGAAAAGCGAGCAGTCGTGGAAGAATGGATGGACAATGAGATAAGTGGTAAAAAGGCTATGCTCCATGGGAAAGACATGCTCAATGTGATAAAACAAATAAAGCCTAAGAATTGAAAGCACGCAAATGTGAGTGACAAAACACAAAGCCATTGGTAAGAAATGGGCGGAATGCATTCCTAGGTCAGCTTTCAGAATGTCCCCAAGAAGTCTTTTGCTGTCTGGTTGGGTTCAAACTAAGAAGTGGCCCATGTTTGTAAATTGGGGCAGTTTTGAACTTGTAAAGACACACTGTATCAGTGTTTCGCAAATGGAAGAGCGCATGGATTTGAGCTTGCTGCAGGCAGTGTCTGTTTTAACATCAGGGAAATTAAAAGTAAAAACCGGCACATGCAGACCATAAAACAGGCCCAAACAGCCCACACGCTGACCTGTCAGATCGCCCCATTGGGCACTGCGTGTCTGCGCTGTAGGCCGTCCACCCTAGCCCGTGGGTATCCTTTATGTTATCATAATACACAGACCTCTCAAACTCACTGTTGACTAAGCCTGGGCGTAGTTCGCGAAGTAGCGCTACGCGAAGCTACGCAAAGTGCAGTTCGCACTACGCGAGCTACGCGTAGCACTACGCGAACTGCGTAGTGTACTGTTCGCAATGATTGCACAGTGCCGGATGCTTGTCCGCACTGTGCAATCATTGAACGGCATCTTGCACAGTGCGAGCTGTCTTTTACTGCAGCTCGAGTAGATTTTTACTCGGCGGCAGCTTTCTCAACGCGGACTGGTAGTTTCTCATCGCGGCGGTCGCGAGCATACGCGACCACTCGCAATGAGAAACCTGACCTCCCCGCGTTGAGAATCTCGCCGGGAGGTTTATTTTCCACGCTCGCGATCGGCAACTTGATGTTGCTGATCGCGAGCAGAAAAAGTCTCGCCCGGGATGTCATTTTGCTTGCTCGCGGTCGCCAACTTGACGTTGAGGACCGCGAGCAAGCAAATGACCGCTGCACTACGCTACGCGTGTTCGCACTGTGCTACGTGCAATTCGCGTTGTGCGAAGTAGCGCAAACTTCGCAAACTACGCGAGCGTAGCGTAGTGCTTTGCCCAGGGTTACTGTTGACACAAGCAGACCTCATTGAGGTATTTTTTATCACACTGATTAAACGTTTATTCCATTTAAGATTTGCTCCTGTGTTGGGTTAATGTGGAATTATACTACTATACCTCACACACAGCGATGTGTGTTTGCAATACTATAAAACACATTGGGGCATATTCTCAAGGACTTATCGCCGATTTATCGGCACTTTAGCGCCGCAAAAGTGGCAATAGATTTATCGCCCTATTCCCAAGCTGGTGCAAACTGCCGATATCGCCAGTTTTCCAGCGATAGCTGCCGCAAAAAACATCGCCACGGATGAGAGCGACAACTAACGCTAATGATATGCAGAGTAGGCGTTCCCGTGCAAAAACACACGAAAAAACCACTTCGCGATATTCTCAACGATCAGCCAGATCGGCGATGCGAACCAAAAACAGGCGATAAGGAGCGTTAGCATCAGGCATTTAACACCTGCCTTCTACTGGTGTTAGTATAAACAAGCAAGGCTTGGGTCCTTAGCTGCCTGGACTGGACCACTATACTAATTGAAAACAAAACGATATGTCCAGGAAGACTATTAACCATGAGTTCAATGGGCACCTTAGACCAACAATTCAAAGGCGCCTCAGCTTTATTCAGCTTAATTTATAATATTTTCTATAAAAGACAATCAAACTCAATTATGCACGTCTTAGAATGGATAACACTTAGTTGGAATAGCGACATATAAAGCTCATTTTAACACATACTCAAATTCAATATATACAACACTGTATACTGTGTAACAGTGACAGAAACATTCAAGTGAGAAATTCATACAACAAAACATAACATATATGAGCACAAATTGACCAGTCCTAACTTCAGAAATAAGCACTAGGCAGACATTATCTCTTTTTCGAGGCTGATATATCTTGTCCTGCCTGTGAGTGAGTAATGGGGTTACTAGGCCTGGGCGGTAAATTCCGTTCCGCTCGTGGAATTTGCGGAATTTGGGTAATTTTGCGTTCCGCGGAGAACGCGGAATTGCCCAAAATTCCGCATTTCGCGGCTTTGCGGAATTTTTTGCTTGTTCGCGCTTTCAAAATGCGTGTTCGCGAGATATTTCTCCCCGAGCACGCAAAAAGCGTTCGCGAACAGGAAAAAAGCATTGCAAATGGGCAGAACAAGCAATTCCGCGTGCTCGCGGAACATTTGCGTGCTCGCGGAGATTTTTTACCGCTTTGCAGAGCTTTGCGTAGCGCGACTACGCAAATTCCATCCACCCCTAGGGGTTACACACAATTATCTGGGTATTGCCTGCTCTACAATAAAAAACAAACAATCAGGTAGTGTCAGACCCAATCCTGTTTGCTGTCACAAAAAACATTACATGCCAATGACTCTGTTGTCATTTGTACCTGGATATAGCGTTGAGATACCCAGATAATTGGAGAGGGCAGTGTTCCACTGATTGAAAGGGCTATAATAAGTGAAAATTAAAAAACACTTTGTCAGAATACCTCTAGTGTCAAGGCCACCTTGATGTGCTGCCATTAAGGAAAGAAATGTGGTTCCTACCTTTCGCACTCAAGTCGGGGAAAGCTCTTTGCCTGTTGTTCTAATGAGGCCCCTCGGAAGCTCGAATTCTGCAAGGGTAAATTCGGTGGTTTGAATCTTCATGTAAGATATTTTAAACAGACAACGTGTGCGTGAAAGATCGTCTGCAGAGTCAAACTGCCTGTTACCTTATAGGCTGCCTGCGTCTCTGTATTTCTGTTTGAACAGCCTCGCTGGGCTACGTGAGCACCGTTCGGTTGCACGTCCCTATGGATGACAACAAAGGCTATTTATTACCTTTGAGCCGGCGCGTCGGGCCAAACTTTATTCTGGCGTATGTCTGTACATAAACATAATCACTTGTCTATAATTGATAGCAGGGGCGACACAGCGTGTGGAATTCCATCGCGCTGAAAGTGATTCCTGGAGTTAGCAAGAGGCAGTCATGGAACCATCTGACTTAATGACCCGGTTGTAGACCCACGGGTCACATGATCTAAATGCATTATGGGTCATGTAGTTTTGGCGGACTGTATACCTAGAGTCTGGTAATTTCAGAGAGTTCATTTCAACCTTGCAGCGCTGTATCAAATTTCATAATAAGAAACGCTTCTCTCTGGGCCAACAAAACTTCAGGGTCGCCTCCTCTTTGGTTATTCCTCTTTATCAGAGACAGAACTGTCCATTTGAAATCGTTGTGTGTGTGCTTCAGGGACACAAAATGTTCAACCATAGGTGCAGTCAAGATGTTGTTCTTAAGACGGGAGCGATGTTGTACAATATGCTGTCGTACTTCTTGGCTAGTTTTTCCAATGTAGATCTTTTTACATGGACATGTAAAAGCGTACACCACATTCCTTGTTTTGCAGCTCGTAAACTCATTGCAGCGCCAATGCCTTTGCACGTCAGTGAACAGAGTTCCTTGCACAGTAGAATCGCAGACCGAACATGTCCCACATTTGTGGTGACCTTGTACAGGTTGAAGGTTTAGCATTGTGCGGATCGTGGCTGGTTTTTTCGGAGTACCTGCTGAACTAACGATTTGTTGTCCAATGTTTCGATTCTTTTTGAGAGCAAATAGTGGAAGCCCCACGTTTGGCATACTTCCTTGAATTAAATGCCAATTGCTGCGTATGATCTTTTTCACAGAATTTGTGTGGGGGCCGAACGTAGACACACAGACGATGCGTTCAGTTGGAGTCTTGATTTTCTTCGTCAACAGATGTTCCCTCGGAGTGAACCATGCTTTTTTTACCTAATGTTTCAGTAATTTTTTAGGATACCCTCTGTCCATGAGCTTGTTGAGCAGTGCCTCAGCGTGTAGCTCAAAGTCCTCACGTCTCGAACAATTGCGCCGAATGCGCAAGAATTGCCCATAGGGCAAAGTGTTCTTGAGGTTTGACGGGTGGTAACTCCGATAGTGGAGGGCATTATTTTTGTCTGTAGATTTTGTGTGGAGCGTGGTAATCAATCCATTTGGTGATGTTTTGACATTGACATCCAAAAATGGAAGATTCTTGTTGCTGAATTCCAAATTGGATTTGATGTCTGGGCTACGGTCATTTAGCCATGTATGGAATTGCTTCAAGGTAGTTTCAGGCCCCTCCCATAGGCACCAACAAGTAGCAGTCATTAAGCCCGCTGACAAGGGTGGGGCAGTAGTACTCTGGTCCCAGCAAGCATATCAAGCAGAAGGAAGAAGCCATGTACAGAATGCACTATGGTATCAACGGATCCCGCAGGACCCTACTAATGATGTTGCACATGAAATTCTAAACGTAGTCACGCATGGCATTGAGCATGGCATATTAGGACTGAAGGAATCGGAATATTTGACAAGCATTGGCATAGCCAATAGGTCTCGCCTTTGGGACCTTATAAGTGTTTATCTAGAGCTATTGGCGTTTGTTTTCTGTCTGCATTTATTTTTAAAAGTGGAAAAATACAGAAGATTGGGATTCTTATAAGTGTCTCTTCATGCTGTCTTTCATGAATACCAGGCCAACAGCTGAGCAGATAGATGGCATTCTTCCTGTCAGAATGTATTGCTTTATGCCGATCTGCAAGGCATGAAGTTAATGGAATTCTCAAGCTAAAGCATAAATACGATATCAATGAAACGCAGATAGATGGCATTCTTCCTGTCAGAATGTATTGCTTTATGCCGATCTGCAAGGCATGAAGTTAATGGAATTCTCAAGCTAAAGCATAAATACCTTATCAATGAAATGCAACCAGACACCAATACGGTGAGGTACTCAGATTTAACCAAAATTGTAGGATTCTTCCAATGGGCATGCAAAACGTTTTGGCAAAATTAACCCCCACCAATAACACATATGAAAATAACACATTAGATAATAGAAATATTAGCAGCTGTTGTATAGATCACAGTCTGGGCTGATCAAATTAGACAACAAAATTGTTTTAGTTTTTATGATGATCAAAGATATGTATTATTTCAACGGGATTAATATATCATTTTGAGTTTTGTGTGGAATCAAAGTGCTGTGGTATGAGTGTGTCCACTCCATGTCTCGTGTGTCGACTGATTGCAGGTTCTCCCTTTCTAGAAGCTTTACTGCTAGCATGGGCATTAACCAAATATATTATATGGGAACACATTTTAGAACATTTGGTGATCAGGAATAAGTGTGGTGCAACTATATCAGGAGTACCTCTCATACAAGTTGAGTGGACATACCACTCGGAGGGAGGACTTACAAAATAGGCGGAGGTTGTGGATGGCTAGTAAACCTGGAGAGTTCGGTCTAGGATACCTTCGCCCTGGCAAAAGGGCCTTTTAGAGCAATTCAATGCATGTTCATTACTAAAAATGCTAGCTGCAACAGTAGCGATATTCCATACCCTTTAACATCAGAGAGTGAACCCTGGGCCCACATTTTATCCCCTCTACCGCATCTTATTTGCTGCTGATACACAAGAAGAAGGAAACACGATGGAAACTAAATAATACAGGGCTCTTAAAGCTACATTTATTTTCTGACCCTTTGTCAGATTTCATTGCCCCGGAGACTGCAGGCCGCAAAAGCAGTGCTATTGGTACAAAGGGTAATCCAGGTGTAGCACTGCTACCCATTGCTTTCCCCGATTTCATCCCAAACATGCACAGGATGGTAGCAGTATTTCCGAGTGCCATTTAAGCATCTCCACCTGACAGACCATCCTTAACAGGAAGCAGTGTTTACTTATGACAATAGTTTGATTGCTTCCTTTTCCTTCCCTACTGACAAGGACGTAATCCACGAAAAGGGTACCCACAACGGATCTTTGGGACATAGAAACAATACTCATAATAATCATTTTGTTAAACTTACATTTTTTGGTTTCATTTAAACTGATCATAAGAGCGTGTAAAACCCTTGCAACTGTCTAAGGCTAGGTAGAAATTTAACAAATCTCGGCCGTAACCCATACTTTGTTCAACTTAAAACTGTCAAACTGACAGTGGCCTCAACAGAGGCATCCAGAGGAGCATTCTTACCAGGGGTGCAGCGTCCTCCACTCAACAGGTGCCATGGGTCACGGTCAGTGGCCACCAGCAGGCAGTTGGGGTCCCTTAGGTAGGTACAGGCGCGGCTCAGTTTGCGGAAAGTGAACTCTTCGTCGTAGCCCACCAGCACTGCACTGACCGTGGCGTCGCTGTCTTCCTCGCCCACCACTCTCAGGCCAGCATTCCGCAGCTCCCGGAGTAGCCCAGGACCTCCAATCATGAACACCAGAGGAGCGTCTGGCGCAGGCTCTCCATGGAGGTCTTCTTCTGGCTCAACAATGCCACTCTCTCCAAGGAAAGAAGAGTCTATGGGCGCTACATTTGTTCCATCCCCTCCTTGCAAGTTGGATGGTCTTTGCTGCTGTTGAGGCTGCCGCAGAGGGCATTGTTGTGGGCCACCACCTGTGATGTGAAAAGCGCGTGCCCCCTTGCAGAGTCCTGTTCGTCTTTACTCGGCATCCTTTGCAGATCATAGGCCCCGTGGACCACCTTGTTGTCCAGCGCCCCTCTTGCTGGCTCGATTGGCTGGTTAAATGTGCCCTCTGCTCTCCCTCTACTGTAAAGGACCCTTGGGCTTGTGCCTCCTGATCAGTGTCCCTGGACCCCTGTCCATCCTCCTGTGGCACCAGAGGAGTGTCCTTGGGTCTTTGGGAATCTGGGGGACCCTGCTTGATCCCCTCAATGCCCTGGCTGCCTCTCCTCAACCCCTCCTCTGTGCTTACGCCGCCCCCGAGCAGCCGAGCACGCAGGTAGCGGGCGGCACAGTGGCCCGAGGTGTAGACCTCCGGCCCTCGCACACCGCAGAAGCCCAGCTCACGAAAGCGCTGGCTTAGCTCGGCACGACTACGGCGGCTGTTGTTTGATACGAAGATGGCGGTGCCGGGTCCGCCCCGCGCCTGCAGCGCCCTCACCACCTCTCGCGCCCCCTGCAGCGCGTGCTCGCCCTCCCATAGCACCCCGTCACAGTCGAAGAGCACAGTGCTCGTCCCACCTAGCACCTGGCGGGCCCGTGCCGGTGAAAGGTGGGGAGGAAGAGGTAGCTGCGGCGGCCCGGGAGCCGCCATCATTATCACCGGCAGAGGAGGGAGGAGCCAATCACGAAGTACCGCATGCGGCCCGGGTAACCAATTGCAGTGCCTGTTTCCATGGCGACCTATGGAAGAACAGTAACGTTGACAGATATCCTATCAAAATATTACAAAGGTGACAGCCAGCCGTTTGTGGAATAGCGAAGATGACAGCTGGCCAATCGAACGCAGCAGTGTTGCCAGCTGATCGACCCTAAGATGGAAATAGTAACAGTTAATGGAAGAAACTGAAGTTGGTAAATACCGGGTTTAGCTGAAATTTCTAATGGAACTAGACAGGCGCTAACATAATCGATACTACTTCAAAACAAGAGAGGAGCGAGGGCGGCGCGGCAGCCTGGGCTTCGAAGCTGACCAGACGCTCGTGCGTCATGGCCTTTTCCCGGCATGTGTTTCCAATTATCGCGCCCGCGTCTGGGCACGATAATTGGAAACAGATGTGTGCCGCGCGCGTAACCGCCCGAAAAAGGCCATGACGCACGAGCGTCTGGTCAGCTTTGAAAACCCCCTACATAATGCTTCGCCAGAAGCAGCGCTTGCGCGCTACTCTAGGCTCAACCTAAAAAAGCACCCAAGGACCCCTGTGCTTTACTTCCTCCCGAAGGTGCATAAGGATGCAACCAACCCGCCCGGACGTCCTATCGTGTCCGGATGCGACTCTATTTTGGAATCAGTATCCAAATATGTGGATGTGTTTTTAAAACCATTCCTCCAAGAAGTTCCATCGTACCTACGTGACACCATGGACTTCATAAACAAGATTGAAGGTTTTCCATTTGATCCAGATGTACGTTTACTGGTCACGATGGATGTATCATCTTTATATACACAGATCCCTCAACAAGACGGACTTGAAGCCATGGAGTCATTTTTGGAATCAAGACCTAGACCACATCGGGTACCTACAGAGTTCATTTTAAAACTGGCTTCAATATCATTACGGCGAAACTTTTTCAAATTTGACGATGAGTTCTTCGTCCAAATCAAAGGGACCGCCATGGGGTGTCCCTTCGCGCCGGAGATGGCGGTGCTGTATATGGCCAAATATGAACAACTATTCGTGTACCAGAACAATCCTTACATTGCCCATATCAAACAATGGTACCGATACATCGATGATGTGTGGTGCCTATGGGAGGGGCTTGAAACTACCTTGAAGCAATTCCATACATGGCTAAATGACCGTAGCCCAGACATCAAATTCAGTTTGGAATTCAGCAACAAGAATCTTCCATTTTTGGATGTCAATGTCAAAACATCACCAAATGGATTGATTACCACGCTCCACACAAAATCTACAGACAAAAATAATGCCCTCCACTATCGGAGTTACCACCCGTCAAACCTCAAGAACAATTTGCCCTATGGGCAATTCTTGCGCATTCGGCGCAATTGTTCGAGATGTGAGGACTTTGAGCTACACGCTGAGGCACTGCTCAACAAGCTCATGGACAGAGGGTATCCTAAACAATTACTGAAACATTCGGTAAAAAGAGCATGGTTCACTCCGAGGGAACATCTGTTGACGAAGAAAATCAAGACTCCAACTGAATGCATCGTCTGTGTGTCTACGTTCGGCCCCCACACAAATTCTGTGAAAAAGATCATACGCAGCAATTGGCATTTAATTCAAGGAAGTATGCCAAACGTGGGGCTTCCACTATTTGCTCTCAAAAAGAATCAAAACATTGGACAACAAATCGTTAGTTCAGCAGGTACTCCGAAAAAACCAGCCACGATCCGCACAATGCTAAACCTTCAACCTGTACAAGGGCACCACAAATGTGGGACATGTTCGGTCTGCGATTCTACTGTGGAAGGAACTCTGTTCACTGACGGGCAAAGGCATTGGCGCCACAATGAGTTTACGAACTGCAAAACAAGGAATGTGGTGTATGCTATTACATGTCCATGTAAAAAGATCTACATTGGAAAAACTAGCCAAGAAGTACGACAGCGTATTGTACAACATCGCTCCCGTCTTAAGAACAACATCTTGACTGCACCTATGGTTGAACATTTTGTGTCCCTGAAGCACACACACAACGATTTCAAATGGACAGTTCTGTCTCTGATAAAGAGGAATAACCAAAGAGGAGGCGACCCTGAAGTTTTGTTGGCCCAGAGAGAAGCGTTTCTTATTATGGAATTTGATACAGCGCTGCAAGGTTTAAATGAACTCTCTGAAATTACCAGACTCTACGTATACAGTCCGCCAAAACTACATGACCCATAATGTATTTAGATCACGTGACCCGTGGGTCTACAACAAGGGTCATTAAGTCAGATGGTTCCATGACTGCCTCTTGCTAACTCCAGGAATCACTTTCAGCGCGATGGAATTCCACACGCTGTGTCGCCCCTGCTATCAATTATAGGCAAGTGATTATGTTTATGTACAGACATACGCCGGAATAAAGTTTGGCCCCACGCGCCCGCTCAAAGGTAATAAATAGCCTTTGTTGTCATCCATAGGGACGTGCAACCGAACGGTGCTCACGTAGCCCAGCGAGGCTGTTCAAACAGAAATACAGAGATGCAGGCAGCCTAAAAGGTAACAGGCAGTTTGACTCTACAGACGATCTTTCACGCACACGTTGTCTGTTTAAAATATCTTACATGAAGATTCAAACCACTGAATTTACTCTTGCAGAATTCGAGCTTCCGTGGGGCCTCATTAGAACAACAGAGAGAGTGCTTTCCCCGACTTGAGTGCGAAAGGTAGGAACCATATTTCTTTCCTTAATGGCAGCACATCAAGGTGGCCTTGACACTAGAGGTATTCTGACAAAGTGTTTTTTAATTTTCACTTATTATAGCCCTTTCAATCAGTGGAACACTGCCCTCTCCAATTAGCTGGGTATCTCAACGCTATATCCAGGTACATATAACAACAGAGTCATTGGCATGTAATGTTTTTTGTGACTGCAAACAGGATTGGGACTGACACTACCTGATTGTTTGTTTTTTATTGTAGAGCCCACGGCCAGGTCCGAGTCCTGAGGAGAACCCTATAACTACTACGGGTTCGAAACGCATTGACTTCTTGAGTGCGGGGTATCTTGAACAGGGGGGTGCCATAAGGGATTTAGTTTAATTCTTCCCCTTTCCAGGCAATACCCAGATAATTGTGTGTAACCCCATTACTCACTCACAGGCAGGACAAGATATATCAGCCTCGAAAAAGAGATAATGTCCGCTTAGTGCTTATTTCTGAAGTTAGGACTGGTCAATTTGTGCTCATGTATGTTATGTTTTGTTGTATGAATTTTCACTTGAATGTTTCTGTCACTGTTACACACATTTGTTGTGTTGTATATATTGAATTTGAGTATGTGTTAAAATTAGCTTTATATGTCGCTATTCCAATTAAGTGTTATCCATTCTAAGACGTGCATAATTGAGTTTCATTGTCTTTTATAGAAAATATTATAAATTAAGCTGAATAAAGCTGAGGCGCCTTCGAATTGTTGGTCTAAGGTGCCCATTGAACTCATGGTTAATAGTCTTCCTGGACATATTGTTTTGTTTTCTACTGGTGTTAAGCAGGACGACAACCTGCAGTATAAAAGGGAGCCCAGCCCAGAGCCACATCTGAAGACCAACACATGTCATGGAGCTACTGATCATGCAGCTCGGAGACCCAAGAGGGCCACAACACCCACCGCCACCACCCCCAGGACTCCCCCTCCCGGACTAACCCCCCCCTGGACTACCACAGAGGCAGCGCAGAACAAGACAGCGGACCTTACGAAAACGCACCAGCCTCACATACTTAACGCCAGAGGGTGTAATTGCCCACTACAGGCTCAAAAGGACAACCATCCTCCGCATCCTGACCCACATTGCCCACAGGCTGACGGTACCAACACAGCGGACAACCAACATCCCTCCGCAGACAAAGCTGCTGGCTGTGCTGCACCTGTTGGTCTCTGGTACCTTCCAACCAACAACTGCCAGAGTCGGAGGAGTCTCACAGCCAGCCCTATCAAAGTTCCTCACACCTGTCTTGGATGCCATCATCAGCTTGGTACCCCAGCACCTTCACTTCCCCCACACTGCGCAGGAACAGCTGGAGACCAAGCCAGGCTTCTATGCCACAGCTGGCTTCCCGCACGTGTTGGGGGCAATGGACTGCACACATGTACTACTTGTGCCCCCTGCCGACACTGCACACAATTACCGCAACAGAAAGCACACGCATTCCATCAATGTGCAGGCAATAGTGGACCACCGGGGACTCTTCACCAACGTCGTCGCCAACTACCCAGGCAGTGTGCATGATTCCGACATCTTCCGACAGTCCATCATCAACCAGCGCTTCCAGGTTGGCACCTATGGAAATGCACTGCTCATTGGTAAGTACCAAATGAACATACCACACACCTCAACTCCACAATCATGCAACTCACATCTGTGGGAATGCACACGTCACAAAATCACATGCAACATGCCAAACAAAATGCCCACCTGCCACACATGACAACACAAGTAACTGTGGTAACCGTGGCCAGCCATGTAGACAAACCATCCATGTCATGGCACCTCTGCCACACAATTGCAGAATGTGGGGAGAGGTGGGAACCAAGTCTGTGCGAAGGAGGCAAGTGACCCATGAATAAGAATGTACACAATGCCAAGTGTGGCTGTGATGTGCTGGACAGACTTCAGTATGCAGAGCACAGACATGTCCATGTGGACATGTACTGCTGGTGTTTGTAGTGTTGTGCACAGTGGACACAACCATGTCACCTCAGGCAGTGGGGAAGACCTTGGACATGTAGCTATGTCCCCCCCCCCCCCTGTAAGCGTAAGCGGAGTGGGCTGGGCCGGCGTACACCAGTCCAGCGTAGGAGTGGGAATAAATAGCCCTGGGCTCTGGGCGTGGTTCAGTTCCGGGATGGCTACCAAAGTAAATACTGCGTGTGTCTCTGTGTCCGCCATATCCTGACCATAGGCCTACACACACGTGGCCGACCACCTTCAACGGCCAATATCACAGTGTCGTTGTTAGGCTTGTGGACATGCGCAGACAGTCATGACAATGGTGTGTCTTAGGAGTGGAAGTGATGCAACCGCGCAGCGTACACAAGTAAATAGGCTCGGGGGGAGTGAGGAGCAGCTGTGAGGCAATGTAATACACATAGATGACACTCATTTGCCACAAGCAATACATGTCAAACATGAATCCCAAAGTCGCACACATCACACACCACTAAACTAATAAGCCTGCCAACACAGAATGCAGAACCACCGATTGACACATATCTCTCTCCCCTGTCACAGGTGATCAAGGATATGCACTCTGCCCGTGGATGATGACACCCCTCCGAGACACGAACACCCAGGCCCAGAGGCAGTACAATGCGGCCCACAAACGCACCAGGGGCATTGTGGAGCGCTCATTTGGCGTGTTAAAGTCACGTTTCAGGTGCCTGGACATCACAGGTGGAAGACTCCTGTACAGGCCGGAAATAGTGTGCAAGATGATCATTGCATGTTGTGTGTTGCACAACATATGTGTACGCAACAATGCCCCATGGATCCAAGTGCCAGATGCACCGGACGATGATGATGAAGATGAGGCAGGTGGACCACACCCCAGTGCAGCTGCAGCAGGATTAGCCCGAAGGAACGCAATCATTAACAATTTCTTCACATGAGCACGTCACATTTTGACTGTCCTTAGCAATCACGGGACAGGACAAAATGACCACAGGCACAGCATGTGCAAATAAATTCATTCCAAAACACATTCCCTGTGTGCATGTCACTCCTCTGCATAAGCACATCACTCTGACAAGTGTAAGTGCAACATTTAGTGCTAACAATCTCACAAATGGCAATTAGATGGTGGGTGTGTCACCTCTGTGCAGAGAGGCTGTTTAGGGTGTCACGTATTCAAAATGCCATATCAGGGTGTCAAAGATGGTACGTAATCCCACTCAGCAGCGTATCACATGTGTCCAAATTCATGACATAAAGGCGGTCATTTGTGACCAAGCAAAGACAACAGGGCGTCTTTTGGGGTCAAATATGTACCACCATGATGCAGAGAGTTGCACCCTGTGACTCAGGTCCCACAACATTAGCAACATGGACGTGAGGGGGAATCACTGCCCCTACATTCTTTCATACTTTCATACTTAATTGAACATAGACATGACACATCTGTGTGAATGTGAATGTTTTATTCACATTCAGTGGAGTGATGAAGCTGGAGCAGTACCGGGCCATGCAAACCCCACTTTACATTGTTGCCCCGTGGAGGGCCAGCCAGAGTCCTTTAGGGAATGACAAGTTCATCGGAAGAGGAAGAGTTCAGTCCGCAGTCTGATTGCTGTGTCATTGGTAACCAAACAGAATATGGCAGTCCATGTCGAGGAACAAGGTGAGTGTCGCAGAGTGTATAGGGGGACAGTGGAAGGTGATGATGCAGAGGGCAGAACCATGCAGAAACAGGCCATATGGCAGAGATGAATGCTACCGCTTTCTTCTTACCACTAAGGCAGAATCATCCGCATCTTCGTCCTCTGATGTTTCATGTGCCTCACATGTGGGTGGTGTTGTTTTGTTTGCATCACTGTGTGTCACTGACACATCAGGGGGCGGGGATGTGGATGTAGAAGCAGCAGCAGCATTCATCGGCGCCAGGCCTTGTGGCGGCAATGCCATGATGAAGGTCTGCAGGGCATGGAAGATCCCAGCTACATGTCGCTGGTGTGCAGCCGTGGCAGCCATTCTTTCCACCTGCATCCGCTCCATGTTCTCCATGAGCCTCCGCATGTGTCCCAACTCCCGGCTGACATCGCTGGAGCCACTCTGACTAGACAGTTGTCCTTGTCTCAGAGTCAGGACTCCAGCGATGTCAGCCATTGATCGTTGGGTAGCATGGAGCAGACTGTGGGTATCCGTTAGGGACTGTAAGTGGTCCCTGATGGCACTTAGACACCCACGTATGGCATCTAGTTTGGCTGCCATGAGGTCGAACCCCACCCGCACCTGATCAGCCATCTTCTCCTGGCACCCTAACACACGGCGTTGGAAGGCCATGTATTGTTCGTGGGGGTCCTGGGAGTCAGCCGTGGTGGTGGGTGCTTCCTGCTGTGTGGTCTGTGCAGGGGGTGAGGTCTCCTCGATGCAGCTGGGCTGCCCTGCTCCTGGAGGTGGGGTGCTGAGGGTGTCCATGAGCTGTTGGAGGGCATCGGAGTCGAAGGTGTGGAGGTCCTCTTCGTCATCAGTGAAGAGATGTTCGGTCTGCTCTGCAGGAGGTGTTGATTCTCCTTCTGCAATGTGAAGGGGAGATGCAGTTTAACATTGTGTTCACATGTATGTTTACGCATTGTACAAGGTTACATACAGACTGCATGACAATGTACATTGTGACTGTTTGGGAGGAGCTGCCTATTTGATGCGGGACAGTGGACATTTCGACAACATCACGGATGTGTGTTTGTACTTGTACATTATCATCTCACATTTCCCTGCTATGCCAAATGTGATTGGCCAGTTTCTACACACATGCGGCACCAGTTGTGTCCTCTGTTCGGTTGTGAACGTGTTGCAGTTTGTACCACATTGTTGTCAATGTTGATGTGCTCTGAATGTTATGTGTGTGTGCTGCATTTTGGGAGAGTCGCCCCTGCAGCTCTGATTTTGCTGCCCCTTGTCCCTTTCAGGTGGTGTGCCTTTGACTTCTGTGCTTATACAGTGCTGAGATGTTGCATACGTGGGTAAATTGGGCTCTTGGTGGGACTCTGGGGCATTGTTTGTCCGCAGATGTGTTGTTGACGTCAGGGGTTGTTTGTGCACCTGGATGTGTCAGAGTGTGACCTGCTCCTTTATGGATGTGGTCCAGACTCATCCACCTCAGTGTCGTGGCGTACAACATGTCATGGTATATTGACTGCAGCCATGCTATTCGTCATGCTGTGTCACTTGCATTGTCAGTGTGGCTCACAGACACGCCGCTTTGCTGGGTTGGCACATGTGCATGGGTTGGTTGTGAGATTGGTGATGTGTGGGTAGGGCCCCCTCTGGGCACATAGTCGGCGGAGGCCTACTTGCTGTTTCTATTTGTGCTGCAGTGTGCCAGGGGATCAGGGACATGATCCAGAGTCATTGTGGGTGGGCACTGTGCTATACTTAGTTGTGCATGTGTGCCATTGTGCCCATCTCCCCCCGTCCCCCCAGTCCCTGGTTGTAACTCACCCTGTTGCTGTTGTGTCAAGTCATGTTGAGCAGTGTCCGGTCCCCCAACTCCTGCCACTGTCTCCCCACTGATGACTGTGGACACCATTTCCTCCATCTCATCCAGCTCCTCCTGTGGCGCTGGACTCCCACCTCCAGTCTGCATTGCTGCCTTCTGGTTGTTGCCGAGTTTCTGCTTGGTTTTGCGCTTCACGTCATTCCAGCGCCTCTTGAGCGCTTCCATTGTCCTCCTCAGCACTCTGGCTGCACTTACCTTGTCCAGGATGGACTGCCATATTCCATTTTTTGTTGCCAATGACACAGTGGAGGTGACGAACAGTTGTTGATGGTGTTCTACCACCTCCGTTATCAGGATCCTGTTTTCCTGCGGACTGAACCGCGTCTTCCTCTTCTTCTTCTCCTTGCCCTTCCCTGACCCGAGGTCCCAGGCTGGTCCTCCGTGGGGGTTGTGGGGTTCTGGTTGCCCTCTGTACTTGCTCCGGCTGCCTCCATTGTGCTTCGCAGTTGTTTTGGTTTTGTTTGTGGTTTTTGTTCTGCTTTTATAGTGATTTTTCCCGCCTGATGTGTGTGAATTGCAGGCCTGGCGCAGCTTATCGCTGATTTTTTTATCGCCGTTGGGCCCATCGCAACTTTTTTCACGTTAGGCTTTAGATTTTTATCGCCGTCCCGGTAATTTTATCGCGGACATTTGACGCGTTATCGGGAAACTATTGCATGTTACCGCCGTGTTGAGAATAAGACGTTAACACAGAGTTATTTTCCCGCGATAGACGGCGATGTGAAAAATTGCGTTAACCTATTTTGGCGATGATTATCGCACGTTCTTGAGAATATCCCCCAATGTCCTGTGTTAAACTATATCACACCCTTCGGGACTGCAAACTGGGTCCCACTTCCCCCACTCCAGTGTGGTGGGAGTGCATCATGATAGCACTGTGCCTTTAAACAGTAACTCTTGGCCCCGTGTCCAAATCAAGCTAAGGACAGTTACGTTTAGACACCTAAAATTAGTTAACAAAACCAGGTTGTATAACAAAAGAACCTTCTTAACACGTGTAACTAACTAAAATGTCAGACATTATAGACTAGGGAACCCTGGGTATCACCAAAACTCCTAATATACTTACTTCACTGTCCCCAGAAAGGCAGAAAAAGGGAAAGAAGAGGATAATAATTGGTAAACTCTAAAAATCACTATGCTAAAAAGGTCAGGCCAAAACCTACAGCACCAATGGTAACCAGCAAGAGTCAGGGGGACAGAACAAGGCGAAACATGCACAGAACAGGCTAATATAGAGCAATCGGGAGGGCAGAAAGAAAGCGCTAAACCAAAGGCCTCAAATAACTGCAGCTAGGCAAACAAGACAAACAGTTTACCCAATCAATAAAAAGACAAAAGAATAACCCTTCTTCTTACAGAAGAGACAGAGTTCCTGGTCAATCCATCAATAGTTTACCCAACCATGATGTATGAAAATTAACCAAAAGCATTCTAACCGCAAAACATAGAATAAATACACTATGTCAAAAACAAACTCACAGGCTACTATCCCAAGAATCCCTATTGTTGTCCATTATCCTACCCACCATGCAAGCATTGCCACCTACCGGATGTCTCTGGAGGTGTGCAGCTTGTTAAAGAGATGCAGTGTGATTAAAGCATCTAAGCTGCCGAAGTCTAGAGCTTTTTCAAGCATCCGTACCAAGAGCTTCGTCCTTTCAGATCTAATGAAATTACTGACAATTTAATCTTCATCAGTGAGGGAGTTCTCAGTAGTATCAATGATGAGATTAGCAACCTTCCCCTACAAAACCAAACAGTGCCCAATGGAATCCTCACTGACTACAGCCCAATTTCAAATCACCCAAATTCAACTCCCAGAAGGACAAGAAGCATGATATGTTCAAGACTTGGCAGAAAATCATAATTAATCCCCGGACGGGCCCGTGAAAGAAGCTGAAACATTCGAACCTTAGCAGTGCAGGACCCCAGACACTGTAATCTACTCAGCCTACCTTTGGGAGACAACTGAAGTACATACTATTCAGAAAACAGCTGAACAAGAAATAATCTCTTCTTGAAAGTATTAACCTTAAATGGCAGGATTCAGTGCAGTGACTGTGTAGTGCTTTGGTGGCAGACTCTTCCTGCAGGCAACACACAGCAATCTGAGGTGATGCACACCTCACCTTCACCCTGCTAACTACTCTTAAGTCACTCACAACTAACATCTATATTCAGAAGCCGGTTTAGTACTGTGCAGTTTTTTAATTGATACCATAGTACCTGTTAAGCCGCCACATTCCATATTCAGTTCTATTTACGTATGCAGGAGCCCTCTGAAGCGATAGCCGTATTTACCTAAAATAAATAAACAAATATAGTACATGCCCACAGTCCTTTCTAGTTCGACTGCTATCCTGCACTGCTACAGCTTCTCTCACATTACTTACTACCTGCCTCCCTCTGCTCTTTCCTAATGACTCTTCCTCAGGCATTTTATTTATCTTAATGTGTGTTAAAGATATGAGCTGTAAAATTCCTTTGTCTTGGACTTGTTTTAAAGCCTTGCCTTTATGATTAGTTCTTTTCCGAATTGGATTTTTGCGCTTTTATGCTACAGAAATGTAGCGAATAAAGATTCTTTGACTTGACTCTTCCTCATTCCTTCTTATGTTCTTTCTCCACTACCGTCTCTCCCTCCTCTCAATCTCTCGCTCTTCCATCCTCTTCTATTTTAGAAACTTTCTCACATTTTCTCACCACATTCTACATTCATTCTTCCCCGTACTCTCCTCTCTCTACCTTCATTCTCTCCTTTCTCCACTCTTCTCACCTTCCCCCGTCAGGCTCTCGTTTATCTTTCATTTCGCTTTTATGCCCATTATCTTGTCTCTCTCCTCTGTCCTACCTCCTCGTTTTACATTTATGTGACAATTTTAGCAGAGAAGGTACTATTAGTGCATTTGAAATCTGAAAAATCAGGTACACAGTTTCACAATAACGGGTTAGAAGTTAAAAAAAATTGGGCGCGTGGCTTGAGCGCCGGAACAAGATGGCGGCGTCTCACTGAGCTCCGGCTTTTCATGGAGCCGCAAGTGCAGTTTTCGGCCACATTGAGACCATCTACAGCGCTTCCAAGGCTGGTCTCCAACGCCTCATGGTTATGGCATGATGCTGAACTGAAGGGAGACTCGCGAAACCCATTTTTCATCATTTCTTGCCGCGACGACGTTTCTCCTCACTCGCTGGTGGCCGCCATTTTGAATGGCGCATCACTAGAGTTTCTGTCTCACTATCCCCTCATGCGGCCAATAAAGTTTGGATGAGCATTCTTCATTTTACATTAATCCCACCATTTCATTGCACCTTTGGTTTTATGCCATGGTTTTCCTTCAAACCTGTGCTATGGTGCTTTATTTGTTTGGTCTCTGCATATCTTTACTGCCAACTGGTCCTCAGTGATATATTTTTAAATACTACAAAGGCGAAAAGAATTAATTTGCTACAGTAAGCATATATACTCTGGAATCTATGTCCTTATGGTGCATACAGTTCATGTGACCTGGAGTAGGTTTTGGATATGTATACATTTCTTTACATAATCCTACTGTGCTTAATGGGTCATAAACAGTCGCTGGATCAACTCTACTTGCACCTCTTTTGACGGATCTTGGGAGAGGTGAATGTGATTACACGTGCTGTGAGGTGTCCCTTGCAGGTGTATCAATCAGTTAAATTCTTTTCCACACCTCCTCACTTCTTAGTGGTGCTTGTATCATTGCTCACTTATACTGAACTATCATTAACTGTATGGGCAGGCTTGTTGCCGTTAAAGGGATTCCTCAGCGTCAGTCACGCTATATTAAAATGTCTAACGATTCGCTTAACCTTACCAAGGCATCCTCTTCTGGCACTAAACTAAAAGGGACAAAAATGATCCTCCGTCTCCAGTCCAGTCATCTTCAAATCCTGTCCTGGATGCAATTTTGGACGAACTACATGCACTGAAACCATTCATGAGTGCCACCAACGAAAAACTGCAGTTAATTGAGGACCGATGGATTAATATGGAAGGCAAAATAACTGAAATGGAACAATGTGTGGGCCACCTTCAGGACGTAGCAACTAAAATTCCTCTGCTGGAACAAGAAATCCAAAAGCTTAAGCTCCACACAGAGGACCTTGAAAATCGCAACAGAAGGAACAACCTACGTCTTTATGGTTTACCGGAGAATATTGAGGGCCCTGATCTACTCTCCTTTTTAAAGAAATTTTTGCCTGACCTTCTAAGTCTTCAGTCCTCTACTCCTCTAAACATCCAACGAGCTCATCGTCTTGGTTGTTCTCAGCTTCATTCTATCAGACCGCCTGGTATCATAATGCTCTTTTTAGAATTCACCGACCTGATGTGTGTACTGAAGTGCGCCAGAGAGAAACGTCATCTTGTTTGGTCTGGTCACAATATCTTTATCTTTCTAATGCAACCAATACTAGACGTAAGGAATTTTTATCACTTTGTCCTCAAATGAGATCTCTGAATATCCGATATGGCATATTATACCCTTGTCTATGCAAGATTACTTACGAAGGTGTTTCCCACTCATTTGAAGATCCGACTAAATTAAAACTGTTCCTGCAAACCATCACTAGAACACCTATGAACACAAATGCACAATCTTCCTAAGCTGTTAAATTGCTGTTACCAATGCATGGCTTCTTGTTTCTAGTTTTTATTCCATAGTTATGCTCTCCAAACACGGGTTACGTGGCAGAATTATTTCTATTTTATAATTGTCTTTTTCCTCTCAGCTGTTGTTCTTGTTTCTGGGTGCTGACATGCCCGTTTCTCATCTTACTCTCTCTTTGCTTCAGATCTGGCTTTATGTTCTTGATCTGTCTCTTCTCTTTTCTATCTTCATCATTCTCCTCACGTTCCCTTTCTTGCTATCCTTGTTTCTCCATTCCCTTCTTTCACTTCCTTTCCCCTTTTTCTCTCTTTATAATCGCATAAGGGTCTTTTTTCTTTACCTTTTCATGTTCTCTATAATTCTTTTACGTTATTCTATTGTTGACAAGCGGTGTCTTCTTGCTTTCATTGTTGTTTCTGCAGTGTGTCATCATTGTCCCTGTATCCTTGCCTTTAAGCTACAACATGCTTAATGTTGTGTCGTGGAACGTCCGTGGTCTGGGTCATCCTGTCAAGCGTCAAAAGGTACTCTCTCATTTATCGAAACTAAATTGTCAAATTGCTTTCTTACAGGAAACTCATTGTAATGATATTGAATCTCTTTAACTCAAACGCCAATGGGTGGGCCAAGTTGTTTTTTCGCCTGTGGTCAACCGTAAGGGTGGTGTTGCAATTCTATGTCACAAATCCCTAAAGATTCAAATTTTATCTACTGAATGTGACACAAATGGACGATGGGCAATACTTCAAGCCAAGGTCTATAATAAAACGAGCCCTTTTTTAAATATTTATGGACCAGTTAAATCTGACCCTGATTTTTGGAATATGATCAAATTAAAATTTTCAGTTTAATAAGCCTAGTGACACTTCTATCCACAACAACTGGGACGCCTTTAAAGCATCTTTTAGAGCCTTTACCATTGCCTACACTGCCAAAAAGAAAAAATTATTGAACTCCCAGTATCTCTCTACCCTCAAACATATTAAAATTCTTGAACACTCTTATTTTACATCTAATTGCCCCACACATCTCCGAGACCTTATAAAGGCGAAATCAGACTTAAATAAACTAGCTACAAATGATGCTTGCAATATCTTACTTAAAATAAAATCCAAATATCATGGGGGTCAAAACAAAGCGATTAGAATGTTGGCCAATTATTTAAAAATTAAAATGGAAAGGAAAACCATTGGCCCTATTCGTAATACACTTACTAACAACTTACTTCACTCTGATTCAGATATTGTTTTCCAATCCTATTACAACTCACTATATATGGATGATACACATCCTTCTGAAAGTGATACCCAGTCATTCTTTGATGATCTTCCTTCTCCTCCCTTCATGCCGGATGCTATGACTCTCCTTGAAAAGGATATATCTCTTCAAGAGATTTTAGATGCCATTAAATCTTTAAAGAGAGCCAAGGCCCCTGGTCCAGACGGTTTTTCTATTGATCTAATTTCCTCTTTTCCTCTATTTTTGCTCCTCATTTACTTGAACTTTTTACCTCTTTTATATCAAAATCAAAACCTGAAGGATCCTTTTTAGATGCTCTTATTGTAATCATCCCTAAACCAGATAAATACCATACCCTGTCTCAAAATTACCGCCCAAGCTCATTAATTAATTATGACTGTAAAATGTTTGCGAAGATTCTTGCTTCTAGATTAGATGATGTTATACTCCTTGCTTATTAAACCCGATCAGTCCGGCTTTATTAGAGGTAGGCTCACTTCTGATAACGCTAGGATGTTTTCTAACATTCTTACATGGGGAAAAAGTACCCTGATCCTTTAGATGCACTATCCCTTGATGCAGAAAAAGCATTTGATCGTATAAATTGGCAATTCTATTCAAAACTCTTCATTGGTTTGGTTTCGGTCCCAAATTTATTTCATTTATTGAGTTATTATATTCAGAACCACGTGCCTGTGTTTCTGTTAATGGTTTTGTCCCCGTATTTTAATCTGCATAGAGGTACTAGACAAGGTTGCCCCCTTTCCCCTCTTTTATTTCTTTTGTGTCTTGAACCTTTTCTTGAGCGCATTCGCCATAATCCCCTAATAACAGGCTTCCAACACAAATCCCACAAAATCAAATGATCTGCCTACGCAGATGACATTTTGATATATCTCTCTAAACCTCCTTCCTCTCTACCTCCCTTTTTACAGGAAATTGATTTATACTCCAAAATATCTGGCTACAAATTAAACTTCTCTAAAACTGCGGTCTTACCTTTAAACTCCATGTGCTACCAATTCATGTTTTCTGACACCAACTTCAAGTGGTGTCCATCTAAAATCAAATATCTAGCGGTCTGGTTTCTCCTACCATCCACCAAACTCTTTCCCATAATTTCAATGCGCTAAAACTTAAGATTCAGAACTCACTCACTTCTTGGTCCACTCTCTTTTTATCTTGGTGGGGCAGATTGGATACTATCAAAATGATGATTGTTCCTCTCGTTCTCTTTTTGCTTTCTATGTTGCCTTTTAGAATTCCCAATTACTATTTTAAGCAAATTAATTCTCCTTGTAATAAATTCTTGTGGAACAACAAACCTTCCCGTATCGCTCTATCTAAATTAATTAAACCAAAAACCGAAGGGGGTGTGTGATTCCCTAATTTTAAATGCTATCACACTGCTTTTTTAATTAGACAATTTTATGCTCTAAATAAGAAATATCAAGATTCACCGATACCTAGATGGATTACTTTTGAACGCTCTTTATTACATGAATTCTTCTTTTATGACATTTGTTCTATGTCCAATTTTACCTTTATTTCTCAATATCCCATTTTAAAATATTCCCAACACTTGATACATTCACTATTTACTGATGGTGCTAATTTTCATCAAGCATTTCTTGCCTCTTCCATCTGGTACAATAAATTCATTAAGTTTCACCACAAATCATTCTACTTTAAACATTGGAAAGAAAAGGATATTTTTTATGTTCATTAGTATCCCATAATTCTGTCATACCCTTTACTACATTACAAGAACGTTATAACTTACCTCTATCCTACTTTTCCCAATACTCACAAATATCAAAAGCACTTCAATCATTCTTGCTGTCCAAAGATTTTCCTGATGACTCCACTCCATTCACTTCCCTGACTCCTTTGTATAATGTTCCCCCTGACTCTATCCCCAAAGCTTCATTTATATATAAACTTCTGTCTACTCCTATATCTGATAGACCAAAATCCTCCATAGAAATAGCCTGGGAACAAGACCTCTCGCTTTCCCTTTCTACTCAAAGATGGAGCAAACTATGCCACCTCCAGAGCCGCTAATATCACTTAGGGGCCGATTCCGATCTGGGTCAGAAAACTCTCAGACCGAGCCGGATCCGGAGAGATTTCCGACCGAGCCGGACTCCTGCAGTCCGACCGAGCGAGTACGATGCGGCCGCATGCTGCCGGACTCGATTCGGTCGGACTCCCATTGAAGTCAATGGGAGCCGGTCGTACGACACGTACACGGGCTCCCATTGACTGAATGGGTACGTCGCGAACAAGGGGGCCCCCTGCAGTGTGTACGCGTCGGTGCAACTCGCACAGTACATGCATGTTTAGGGGGGACCCTTGGGTCCCCCCTGTGTTCGACTCGTACGGCTACGGGTGCAGGGGGGTCTGGCACGGACCCCCCAAGTCCGGCTCTGGGAGCTTTTTCGAACCGGACGCTCCGACTCGATCCGGCTGTCCGACGCGTCCATCGTACTCGCTCGGTCGGAAAACGTCTCCATTGCGCGCCACGAATCCAGTGCGAACGAGTCGGACGGAGCGGGTCAGACACGGAAACGAGTCGATCGGCGATTTCGCGTTCACTCGCATCGTACTTGCTCGCTCGGACGACTGTACGAATCGGTCGGAAACAAAGCCTACGACTCGGATCCGGTAAAGCCGAATCCGATACGGAGCCCTACCGACCGAGATCGGAATCGACCCCTTAATCTCTATTTTTTCTATATAACAGAGCGGTTTGCACTCCCGTTTTTATTCATAAGATTAGTCCCTCCTCCTCTCTCCTTTGTTGGTCTTGTCTTTCCTCGGATGGCACACAATGACATTTAATATATTATTGTCCTAATGTTTTTAAATTGTGGAAATCCATTTGGTCTACGTCTTCTAAGATATTTCAATGTTGTATTCCATTATCAATTCAAAATGTATTTCTTGGATCCATGTCTGATGATTTTTCCGTCACCTCACCGAAGTAGAAACTGTTTGATCTTTTTATTTCTCTTGCATTTAAAGTTATTTTAACCTGCTGGAAAGAATATTCTAAAGTATGTACATCAACATGGTGGAACCTTACCTATAACGAACACAGAATTTCTACTGTCTCAGCATCAACGTTATCTCAGAAAATCAAATCCGATTTATTCTGGCTTCCTTTTACTTCTTTCTTATCTTCACACCCATCTTTACACTAATTACTCCTTATCACCTCTTCCCCTTCCCCTCTCCTTTCCTTTTTCTCTCTTTCCCCTCTCTTTCTTATCTCAATTTTCTTTCTTTTTTTATTCCCAAAAATGTATACTACACTATTATTTGATTTGATATGTACCTTTATTTCCTCTTACTCATTTTCTTGCATAAGGTTGTTTCTGTATATATTTTATTCTTATCATTGCAATATATTGTTTATTACTGTAACATTTTTCAATAATATATGTTTATTATACTACTGTTTCATCTTATGCTAATTGTAACTTTGGAACTTTATTGTTCTACCAATAAAAATGATTTAAAAAAAAAAAAAGAAGTTAAAAAAAATTAACAGGTTAGGGTGAAACATCAAATGACCATTTTTAATCCAAAAACAGCTGGGAAACATGATCTATTAAATATCAATGGAAGGTCACACAGGAAGAGTTGGTCCGTAGTTCTATAATAGGAAGAGTGTTCCTGAAAGCACATGCTTCTCCTGAGAAAGATTCATTTTGAGCTTGCGCAGTTCTGAATCTTGGTACTTTTAAGTGGCGGAGTTCCTGCTCCTGAGGGGGTTTCTGGTTCTGAACGGGGTTCCTGCTCTTTGTCTGTCTGAACTTGAGAATAGATGAGAAAAACTGGCAGGCTTTTATAGACGCCAAACTACATAGTGCAATGTGCATATCTTGAATCTGACACTTGCTTCATTGGGAAGCCAATGTAGGCTGCTCAGGAGAGAACTTCTTTTGAGTCTAGCTGTGGAACGTAATAAAGTTGAGGCTTGAGGTACCCTGGCATGGGTACCATTGCTGATCTCTAGGAGACAGAAAACTAAGCCGAGAGCTTTCTGTCTTTGGTGGTCAGGTTTTAACAGATGTTTCATTTACTCCAGAGAGAGTGCTGGTGAGAAATTGGCAGCTTTTGATATTTTGTTTTTGTGGGAAACGATTGGAAGAGAAGGGTCTAGCGTAAAACCTACTGATTTCAATGTTGGTGAGCAGGGCGGAGAGACGTATTTTACTTTGAGTTTGTTAATAAGGCCTGGTTCAAATTTGCTTTTTTTCTTTAGTGTACTCAGGAGGAATTCATCGTTTGGGAGTTGCACATCTATAAGTTGTCACCCAATCTCACAGTTTGGTAAAACCAATGCTTAAGGTAAGTAGCATATTATTTATGAAGGACACTTTTGAATGATATCAGATATCATAATGGTGCACAAACCTTCAAGCAACAAGCTCAGTGGTTCCAAATACACATTAAATTGGCTGGCAGCTGAAATGGAACCGTGGGGTACGGCAGAAGGAATCACAGGTCTGCCTGAAATATGGTTTCCAATCTTCACCAGCTTATAAACAGTTGGTTAGAAAAGAAGAGAACCAGCTGAAGAACTTTGAACCTTTTCTAAGAACCCAGCAGTGCTTCAAGGCCAGCACTCAAAGATAGAGATGAATTTGCTGTGATCAATTTCCAAGAGACTAAATAAAATGACAGTGTATGAGACCCCCCGTACCCTGATGCAATGCATAGCATCTAATATTTTTTTGTGAAGCCATCTAAATGCTACAGCCAGATTTGAAAACATATTGGTGGTCTGCAGTGAGCTGCTTGGTTTTCATGTAGGTGATGGTGTTTGGACACACATTTCTCAATCATTTTCCACGTTAATGTAAGTTTTAGACAGGTCTATAATTAGGTTGGAGGTCAGAGTTGAATTTGGATTTCTTTTCATGATGGGTTTAATTTGAACAGTTTTTAACAGACTAGATAAGATTCCCTGAGCAAGAGAAGCTTCAATCAGGGTTCACTGTGCTAACACAAACAGAGTAAGTCTGGCTTTAATCGTGCTTGTAGGAAGTTGGTAAGTTTCATATGTTTGATTGTCATGGTAAGCTCTTCAATGCAAAGAAGAACAAAAGTTACCCAGGTGTTTTTGGTTTTGCCACTCAGTCAGTGCAGTGTTGAAAGGAAAATATTTACCTGTTGTGGTCAATTGTGTCAAAAGCTGCAAGAGCTCAAGTAAACTGAGAGACCAGCAGTCTCCCCTGCCCAAGATGTAATGCCCATCATGTAACACACATCAGTGTGGACAAGTCATGCTACAGCCACATCATAAACCAGATTGGTGGTCTACAGTGAGGGCTCGTTTTTCATGTAGGTGATGAGGTATTTAGACTTAAAACTCCCAGAAGCTTTTCCAAACTTAGGTAAGTTTCAGACTGGTCTAAATTTAATGGGTTTTGGACATTAAGGTTAGATTTTATTCATGATGGGGATGAATGTTTTAGTTTTTGTAAGAGACGGGAGAGTGTCAGAAGTATTAACCAGGGTATATCATGCTAATAAAACCAAATTAATAATAACCTTAATGATGTTTTCAGAAATAGCTCCAAAGTAGGCCCAGGTCAAATTTCAATTAGGCTGGTGTAATTTGTGTAATTTCAGGAATTTCGTCTTATGGTCCACTTTGCGTAATGGATGTCTTTGTTAGAAATCATTGTGACTGAAGAAAAGGATTTAAATGTGTTGCGTTTGTCAGATTATAGGGCTGTCAAGGCTTTGGCGAGGGAAAAGTTTTACGGTGAATGTACTGAAAAAGGGATTTAGCAGGGTTGGGAGATGAGTTGATTTGCTATTCTAAAAATGGGGCTTTGTGAAGCTGATGGTATTTTTATGACTTTTCCTCATGAACTGTGTGAAGCATTGATTATTCAAAGTGCTCCTTTTTTTCTTTCCATTCTTTTTTTGTCTTCTCTCTTTCCTTTTCTTCTGGTCCCTCTCCTGTTCTGTTATCACCTCTCTGATCTCCCCATCCTCTCCTGCACTTTCTTTACTTTCCTGTTCCTCATCATTTCACTTCCTTCTACACTGTCTCCTACTCTTGTCTGCTCTCTTCTTTCCTCTGTATGCTCTTTCCACGCTCTAATCCCTCTGTTGCTCACCTGGCCCTACATGTTAATGTTAACTGGATTTAAAGAGCGCACTGTTACCCTGAGGTGTCCTGGCGCTTGGTGGGTTCGTATGACCTTGCTGTAATCTAATTACAGAAGATCCAGGTTTTCAAGGCCTTTCTAAAGGTCAGCAAGTTGGGGGCAGAACGGATCTCTAATGGAAGTTCATTCCAGACCGCGATGGTTCCTTTGAAGAAACTTCTTCCGACCCAATTCATTTTTTTAAACCTGGGCAGTACCAAGGATTTGGAATTGGCAGATCTAAGTGTCCTATTGGGAATGTACCATCTAAACTTATGAGTGAAGTGGGAAGGTCCCAAGTTATGTAGTGCCTTATAGGCGATGCATAGTGCCTTACATTTTATCCTGTTTTTCACTGGCAGCCAGTGCAACTATTGAATAACCTTTCTCACTGATGAAGATTTGGATGTACTTGAAATAACTCTAGATGCGGTGTTTTGCAGTGCCTGCTGTTTTTATAGATGTTGTTGCTGTAAGTTCAGGTGTAGACTATTGCAATAGTCGAGCATGGCCATAACTAAGGCCGACATTTCCAATTTTGGGGAGTTTGGAGGGATAAAAGCTAAGATCCTTTTAATCTTTCTGAGAATAAAGAACATGGATAAAGTTAGCATGTTAACCTGATAAGAAAAAGAAAGCTTGTTATCTATGCACATGCCCAAGTTTTTAGCTTTCTCAACCGGCTTGGGTAAGCAGCCCAAATCTTCCGGCCACCAACTCAGGGACCAGAAAGAGGGGTCATTTCCAAAAAGTACCACCTCCGTTTTGTTGGTGTTGAGTTTTAAACAATTACTGCTCATCCAAAAGCTGACTGCTGTCATACAGTCATAAATCTTTTTCCCGGTGGTATTTTTGATTGGTAACCGCTATCTGAGTATCGTCAGCGTATGATGTTAGTGCGAAGCAGAATGATTTAATAATTGGTGCCAGGGCTGCTATGTAGACATTAACAAGGGTGGGACTAATGGAGGACCCCTGAGGAACTCCACACAGAAGATAAAAAGGTTCTGACTTAAAAGGGTCTAAGGCTACAAAATGCAGCCTATCTTCCAGAAAAGATCTCAAAAGGTTGAGAGCAGATCCCTGCACTCCTATTGCCGCTAACGGATTCACCAAGATGGTATGGTGGACGGTATCGAAGGACGCTGACAAATCCAACAGAATAAGGGTGGCCTTGCCTCCATTGTCCAATGTTTCTCTGATTTTCTCCATAGACTTAATCAAAGTTGATTCTGTGCTATGGCCACCTCTGAAGCCGTGTTGCGTATCATCCAGCCAACTATGCTCAGTAATGTACTCTGAGAGTTGAATGTTAATCGCCCTTCCTAAAAGTTTTGCAGGCAATGAAAGACGGGAAATTGGCTGGAAATTATTTGTGTCATTGGGATCGAGATTAGGTTTCTTTAGAATCGGTAAGATTGAGGCGACTTTCCACAACTTGGGAAAGCTGCCAGAGCTGAGAACTGAATTAAAGATTTTGGTCAGGTTATCGGCAAGGACGTCCTGTGCTAATTTTAAGACTGTGACCGAACAGGGGTCCAGAGATGATCCCAATTTAGCCTTAGCAATAAGGTCCACCACTTGCATAACATCAAGGTTAGCAAATTTGGAAAAACAGGACTTCTTCATGTTCGGTCGGAGGTTTCCGGTCTACAAGAGAGGCAGCCCCCTCTCGCAAAGTCCTAGGTTGATAGACTTCACTGAAAATATTTTCCACTGTGCTCAGGAAGTGTTTGGCAGTCTTATCGCACAGTAACTGTGTGCACACAAAGTCTGGTGTGCATGGAGAAGTAAGAGACAGGACTGTATTAAACAGTTCTTTAGATTAATTTTTAGAAGTGAAATATTTTGTCTTTTCCATGACTACTAGGGCTCTGTAATTATTAAGACAAGATTTATACTTTTCCTTCTCCCTGGAATCATAGGCCGATCTCCAGTGTCGTGTAGTTCTTACAAATCAATATAGGATCTGCGCGTTTAGACAACATAAACTAAGGGATTGGTGTCCAGACTGATTCCAGACACCCCCAAAGGATAGGTTAGTCTGTAGGCTCACAGTGCCACTATAAGCCCCACAACCTTACCAAAGAGTGAATAGTTTCTGGCAACTATTGAACATGACCACCCTGGCCCCTCAGGGATCATGTAACAATACAGTACTTCTTGCTCAGTCACTCGTGCTCACTCGGTCTCAGAGAGATATACAGAATAAACGGTGGGGAAGTTTTCAATAAGCATTTATTGAACCAGCATCATTCTAGTATAAAATACGTGTGCTGCTACAACCATTAGACAGAAACAGATGTATACGGTTACAAGCACCAACAAAGTAAATAAAAGGTAGAATTCTACCATGGTGCTCAAACAATGAATATATGCAGGCATATAGATACATAGCAGTAATCATGAGTACTCCTAAGATGCAAACCCTAACTAAAAATACCTAAATGTCCATAGCATGTATGTAGGTGTTAGCCAAGAATCCCCCTAGGAAAGAGCCAACCCCATTACCTGATGGGAGAGAACGAAGGACCCCATCTTGGTCTCAAGTTGGACACCCTCACGAGGGATGTCAGACCACTGCATGCTGGAGTGTCTGCGTGCAGGAACTTCAGAGTCTCGTGTCAGCATCATCTGGTTTGCCCAGCGAAGATGTGGGACTTATATACCCGAAAGGTACCCTCAGGGGTTCTACCTAGATGTGTCATGGTACTGTGGGCCTGTCGGCCAAGGGTGACGATAGTGGTGACTCTTGTACAGAGTTATTATGCAGAAGATGGTAATCCTGCTGTGATACTAAGAATCCTCATGCATAATAGATAAGGCACATTTTCGAAGGAAACCACACTACATTTCTTCGGCTCCTAACTAGGTAAAAGGTCAGCACCAGAGCCATTATGCACAGCAAGGTAGGACAAATGTAGGTAAAAGGTTGTGCAACTACCTAGGCCTGTATTGGGGTACATTGGGGCTCATAACACCCACTCCTCATCTGCCTGCATGACAAAATGAACAAATGCTAAAATATGCCTGTTTAAAAACATAAAAGACATTGCTAAATATGAGTATAAAAACATGGCATGTGTTAAAAACGATGCAAAAGTTAAAAAGGTCTATGAGTCCTCTTAATAGTCAATATACTGTTAGACCAACTGAGCACGCCAAAAGCCATAGTGCTCAGTGAGAGCAAGAAAAATAAAACAAAAATGGTGTTGTCGAATTCCAATTTGGGTTGTTTTGGAAAAAGGCCGAATTGTTCCCAGCACACGGAGAACCAAATGTTTTTGTGTCCTGTGTTGGAGGCGCAACATCACTGCTGCTTGCCTTCGCAGACGACAGTCCCTGTAACACCTCTTGGATCAGGTCAATGGAGCAAAGGTGATCTTCTCCAATTCCCACAGCTGTTACTGAGGAAGTACTTGAAGCCTGTGAGCCTGTAGTAGAGCTGGTGTTCATTCCGACAGGAGCTGAAGCATCCCTTGGTGGCTCTAAGATTGCCGACATCAACATTGGATTACGCTGAGGGCACTGCAATACGTGTGGTTTTAATGGGCCCAGTAGTACATCTACGTCCAGAGGCGCAACTGAAGGAAGTGTTAGACATATGTACAACATGCATATGTATCCGCAGAATACACAGCGGAGCACAGGCAAGACACAGTCAACCCAGACTGATCTGAATGATAGGAACCAATGCTCGCTTAGCTCCCGAAGCCGAGGTGTGCCCAGATGGAGTACCATGCGCTAACGGCAACGTCGCACCAGGAGTGCTTTTTCCATCTCTTTGGAAACTGTGACGTCCATTGTGTAGCAGGAAAATTAAAACCAGGATACCCACTACAAGTAGTAGTACCAGCGGAAGCCCTCCAAAAATGCTTCCTAATACGGAGTGTATAAATGATGGAATAACTCCGAAGACCGTCTGAAAGGTACTCAGTAGTCCAGAACCTATGCTCTTAAATAGGTGTACTATCCCACTCGTATCAGACATGTTAAAGATACGATGTACCATTTCTCTGAAATGGAGCGGGAAGTTCGTTCGTACTAGTGCCTGTATCTCAGCTGAAGACCCTGCAACCTGGAGATCAAAAGTCTCTCTGGCTGAGGTTAAGGCCACATCCTTCTGTAAGAGTAATACTTTCAGTCTGCTCAGAGAATTAAACTGTATAAGGGAATCGTTCAACAAAGGCCATAGCGGCGCCTCCCTGACTGTGTGGGTCGGTGGAAACAATACTTGCATGCAACAAGTAATCCTTGAACTTACTGTGATGAGATATGCCATGCCTGGCAGCATCCCACAGCAACCTTGATCATTCAGCATCAAAAAACTCCCATTCGAGAGCAATTTGAACACCGGATGAATCACGGCAGCTGGGGATCCTTTCAAGTGATACAAAAAAAGGGGAGCATGAGGGGGAATAATAATCAGGTTGCACCCCACTCATTCACTTATAAATCCACAAAACCTGATTAATTACGAACACTGCTTTATTACCGGATGTCAGGAGCAGTTAAGACATTATCTCTGCTCGTGGGGTGGTCTAAATGCCATTCACCTCCCGATCCGGGTGTTCAATTACGACTATTTGTCAATACACCACGTGTCATTTCATCTTGTAAGCAGCAAGAAGAAAAAATGTGTGAAAGGTCAGAAAGTACCTCATGTAAGCATCACCAAGGGAGCTGCTGGTTGGTACTCACCAGTTTGCCCACACTATCATCATTTTTTAGTGCCAGTATCAGGGCTTTAAGCTTTGCCAGCTGTGCCATGCAATCTCCTAGAGACTGTGGGGTCGATTCCGATTCGGGCCGGAAATTTCTCCGACCGAGCCGGACCCGGAGAGATTTCCGACCGAATCGGACCCGTGCAGTCCGACCGAACGAGTCCGATGCGTCCGTATGTTATCGGACACGAGTCGGTCGGACTCCCATTGAACTCAATGGGAGCCGGTCGTATAACGCGTACGCGGGCTCCCATTGCCTCAATGGGTGCGAGGCGGACAAGGGCGCCTCCTACAGCGAGTACGCCGCGAGCGCCTCGCGGCGTACACGCACAGGTAGGGGGACCCATGGGTCCCCCCTGTGTGCGCCTCGCACGGGTACGCGTACAGGGGTCCGACACGGACCCCCAGAAGTACGGCTCCGACAGCGAGTTCGAGTCGGACGGCGCGAGTCGGTCGGAGCGGTCGAGGTGCGCATCGTACTTACCCGGCCGGAAAACGTCTCCATTGCGCGGTGCGAATCGGGTCCGACCGAGTCGGTCGGAGCGGTACGATCCGGAGTACGAGTCGGTCGGAGCGGTCGGGTCGCCCGGACGAGTCGGTCGGCGAGTCGCATCGTACCTCGCTCGGCCGGACTCAGCGTACGGTTCGGTCGGGAAACAGGCTTTCGCATGGCTTTTTTCCCGACCGAATGGTATTGGGTGCGCCTCCGACCGAGATCGGAATCGGCCCCTGTGTCTGTTTACTGCTAGGACGGAACTTGTCGTCTCCCATACATCCTTTTACAATTGCACATGCGGCAGTGTATTGCTATTTACTTCCTACAGCAGGCTGAGCAGATCCGTCAGTGTAAATTATATATTCATACTGATCTAGAGGCATTATTTCATTTGGGAGATGATATTCTTGTTCGTACTGCAGGAATGCTTGTGTTTTTAATGTAGAATCAAATTTGTAGTCTACATCTATTGCAGTGAGAGAATTAGCCCATTGTATCCATCTTGGATGCAGTGCTTTTGCGTTTGGAATGCTTCCTTTTGTAACAGCCTCTAAGGTTGGTACTGGAGTTACGACAATTGTCTGTTTCCCCTGAGCTAGTGCTCTTTCTCTCACTACAGCAGTCTGTACTGCTGTCAGTATTTTTTCTGTGGATGCAAAACACATTTCATTGTTTGTATACAAATGGGATTTGTATGCAATGGGTACAGTTTCGCCTTCATTAAAAGTGAGGTAAGTGGACCCGGATTGACCCGCAATTACACAGATCACCAAATTCGTGGTGTTTACATGTGTGTGTAAGTGTTTGAAAGCTATCATGTCAGCTTGTGTGGAACGTAGTATTTCTGTGTGTTCCTGTGTCCAATGTCAAACTGAGAAATCAAGTCTAATTAAGTCGTAGAAAGGTTTCACTTTCTCTGTGTAATCCAAAATGTATGTTCTGCCGAAATTTAGGAATCCTAAAATGGACTGTAAGATTTCAGAGTCTTTGCAGGTTGGAGCAGTGCACATTTTCCTAAAAAATCAGCTGCTAGGCTTTTCCCTTCACTTGAGAGTTTATTTCCCGAAAATAGGACATTGAGGTGGGCAATTTTTGATTTTTTAAAGTTAAATTTGTAGCCATCAGAGGTGAATCCCATAATTATGTTGTTCACCCTGTTCAAATGATCCAATAATTCATCATCCGTCAGATAAATATAGTCTACATAGGACAATGATTCCTCATCAAAATTTTGAAGTGACTCTGATACTCTTGCTAAGAACAACCCGGGGCTATTCTTGTACCCTTGGGGCAGTCTACAAAATTGGCTTTGAGAGCCTGGGCTGAAAATGCTGTCAAATATCTGCTTTCAGGCGCTATATTTTAGCAAAAGAATCCATTTGAGATATCTAGTGTTGTTTTGTATTTTTTCCACACAATGTTATTCATTAATGCGGCACTGTGTGCATTCTGTACTGCAAATGTTTTCGTGCATGCATTTAAATGCCTGTAGTCTAAAACTAGACTGTATGAATTGTCGGGTTTCATTACGGGAAACAAAGGATTATTCATGGAAGAGGTGCAATTCTCAATCACACCTTGATATTCAAGTTGATCTAAGATCTCTCTAACTTGTTTTTTCGCATCATGTTTTATTGGGTACTGCCTCTGTGGAGTTGGAGTAGTTTTTCTGGATTTTGATGGTGAGTTGACTCAGCAACCCGTCCTACATGATTGCGGTATAATGCAAGAACTAGTGCTACCGCCCACTCCTACGCGCATGAATATTTTAGTGATTCTGGAACGAGGTCGGAGAAAGCTGGTAAAATTATGCTTTGTCCTTTTGGGCAGTCCATAACGAACTCAGGCGGCCAATCTTTTTCAGCCAAAAGTATATCGTATCCATAATTCAGGTTCTCCCAGAAGAGACCTTTCACTTTCCTGGATATTTCCCCCTACATTTGGAGTGTTATTATCATATAACTGATGCGGGACACTTACCCTAGTATCAGGTGATTCCACTGTGATATGTTCATTCAACTCTGCTGTCACCAGAAATTCCATCAGGTTCTGGCGAGCTATTGTTACTTTTGCTGCACTGTCTGGCATCGTCAGAGACCATTCCCCATTCAGAAGTTGAGTCCTCAGTAGCCTGGGCATTTCTTATTTTAAGACCAGCTACTTTCTTCTTCCTAAATTGAGGTTTTCTTTTTTGATAATGTAGTCTGAAGTGCGATGTGTATCTCTTGGCTTTACTCCCTCTTCTGATCTGTGTTCTGACCGTCCTTCCCTCTCTGAGTTTTTTGATGAACCCTGAAAGAAACAAGAGGAAAGCGTATCAGTATCCTGATACCTGTCAGGTTTTTTAATATTATCACGATTTCTCAGGTTGTATTTCCTGTCAGAGGGCTCCTGTTGAGGAGATCCACCCCGTGATTGTGATTTATTCTGCTTGTTTTTTGCTTGTTTATTATCCCATTTCTTTTTAGGAAAATCTGGTGCTTGCTTGGAATTATCCTATTTAGGAATACCCATTAATTGTGGTTTCACAGGTCTAGCTCCAAAATTATCTCTTCCCAGCGAAGCATAGGTCCCTTCGATAATTTTAGGTAACTCCCTGACAGGACTCGCGAGAGGTTTCCTCCTTCTAACTCTATGCTGGCTACCATTTTCCCCCTACAAACTTACCAAAAGTCAGATAATCCCTCAAGCTGGAGTGCTTGTTGGCACCGATGGAACTCCAAGATGGCTGCCAACATGCACATACTGCGACAGCACACCGCTGTTAGCAGTCTAGTCTTTTAGGTTTCATGACATCTGGTGAAGTGTGCTTCAACATTCCACTGCGCACTTCACTGAAGAAATAATTTGAAGAGCACCTGTTTTCCCAGCGTCGTGGAAGTCAGTTAGGGTAGTTGCGATAAAATCGGGGTTAGCTTCGTCGGAACTACATTCCCTCACTAATCAGGTTAGTGTTAAACTATGTAGCTAATATAAAACATTCTGTGAGAAAAGGTTATCGTGTCAGAGGTAAATTTCTATTTAAAGAAAAAAGGAAACGAAGTCAGAATATATTTTCCTTCGTTTGAAAACTGGAAATACTTTTCAGTAATTGCTTTCCTTAGCCGAGAAGATTAAATAAAAAGCTTTTTGAATCAGCTGTCTTTTTCAGCTGTTCCAGAATCTGTCAGACGCAGGTGTGACCTTTCAACACGCAGTGTCTTCTTAGACTGAAACTTGTTCACTCTTCTGAGAATTAATTAAAAGGTGAAGTCAGGGTCAAAAGCCCGGCATATTTCTTTCTCATGCTACCTGTTAGGTTTGAAGATAAATAATGTGAAGGCTAGTTACAGAACTCCAGTAATGTTCTCCTCACGTATGGCCAGAATAAATTAACTCTTCAGCAAACATTAAAACCGGGCAGAATAAATTGTGCTTCCAGCAAACATTAAAACCTAAGGCCTGAATAAAATGAACGCTTCCTTTTAACATCTAACCTAAGTTCTGAAGCATTGTTTAAAAACTAATTAAAGACAGAAAACCAGTCATCCTACTCCAGAAACCCCAGTTCAAGGTCCACTCCAGTCTCTTAACAGTGAGTTAATAGAAAGAAAGAGAAACCCAAATAATACGTAAATTAGGAATACAGAAATAAATACTTACCTTATCTTTCTTACATTAAGGAATAGCAGGATCAAGTGCAGATTGTACCTGAGAACGAAAAGGAAAGAGATCTGAGTGAAGACTTCTCATACAACCTAGCAAACAATACATGAGAAGTAGAAGAGAAGTAAGCTTCAGTAAACATTCTGGTAAGATAAGTTATTTATACACCATAGAAAAAAACAGTAAGTTAAAAGGCACAGTAAATAAAGGTTTTTACATGTTAATGTTGCAGACCAGTAAGAAGAAGAAGAAGACGTAGCTGAACAGGCAGAATATTGGAGCAGTCTCTTCTCTGTCCCCAACCCCTTTTCCCCCCTTAGAACTTACCTGCAATGGTATACTAAAAGACCTAGCAGGGTTGGTTCTGAGAAGGGTATTGGGACCTAGCGTCATTCTGCTCCTGTGTGGTTCAGACAGCAATAAGTACTTAGACCCTGACAGAGTGAAGTGCCCACGTTGGTACAAGCACCTGAGCAGAATGGCAGAAGGACTTGATTTAAAAAATTTGGGCGAGATTTTGAGTAATATACAAAGGGACTTAGAGGCAGTCAGAGAGGAAAATAAAATACTAAGACAGGAGATAATAACCTTTAAAACGGGAACACCAGTTTTGGGATCTAGGCCAAGCACCACATCCTTTGAAACCCAGAGTCCTAACATCAGCACTTCATCCTTTGCCCCCACACAAGTAATCCACTCATTATCCCCAGTAATTCCTCTTGCCCCTCCAGAGCGATTGAAAGGAGACCCGCAGAAAGCGCAAATTTTTTTGACCCAATGCTCTCTGCATTTTATGTGCCTTCCAACGATCTTCCCCGATGCTCAATCCCGAGTGGCGTTTATCTTGTCCTACCTTAGTGGGAACGCCGCCTCATGGTCCATGCCACTAGTAACCAAGGATGACCCAATTTTGTACAGTTTAGATGACTTCAAGAAGGAATTTCTCCGAATTTTTGATAGAAGAACAGCATCTCAAGCTTCATACAACGAACTGTTGGAGTTAAAGCAAGGAAACCGAGAACTCGTGTCTTACCTAGCCCAATTTAATAAACTAGTGGTCGAGACCAACTGGCCCGAGGATTAAAGAGCAGCAGTATTCTATAGAGGATTGCGAGAGGAACTGAAGGACGCTCTATCTCAAATCCCTAATCGACCCACCGATATCTCTGCATTAGTGGATTTAACCTTAGAGATCGATTATCGGCAAAGTCAGCGGAAAGGAGAACGGCGGAAGGAGCTTAGACCAAGTGTTCCTCGTTTTGACCGTGTCAAAACAGAATCCACACGGACAGTAGAGAGTTCTTCGGGAATTGAACCCATGCAAATCGGTGTAGTCAGAGGTCCACTCTCTAAAGAAGAAAAAGAAAAGAGAAGGCTGAACAAACTGTGCCTATATTGTGGAGGAAGTGGACATTTTGTCAAGAATTGCTTAAAAAGACCAAAGTTGCCGGCTAAGGAGAAGGAAAACTAGAGGCACCACAGGTAAGGGGAGTTGGACCTGTGGATGCAAATGGAAAAACAACTCCAACAAATCACCAATTGGCAAACACACTACAAGTCTCCTCTCCCCATTTGGTTATGACTGTGACTTTAAGGTTTAGAGATGTGGTTTTGACAGGAATCATCGTCATCGTAGATCCTGGGGCAACAGGTAATTTCTGCGACCACAAATTCGCTAGCCTGATCGGTTTACAAGCTATCAAGAAGGAGAAAAGTGAGAAAGTCAGAGCGGTGGATGGTACGGATTTAACTTCAGGGCCCATAACCAGGCCTACTGAATTGGTACACATGACTACTGTCGAAGGACACCAAGAGACCTTGCAATTTAATTTAATAGACGCCCCCCAATTTCAACTGATTCTAGGTCTACCGTGGCTAACGGAACACAACCCGTTAATTGATTGGGGAGCCCGAACTATTCAATTAAATTCAGACTACTGCACCAAAAATTGTTTCGACGACCAGACACATTCTTCTGTAATCTGCGCTGCCACCCAATTGTGTGAAGGCGGAGGTTCGGTATGTGTGTTCCAAACTACCATGATACCAGACGAATACCAAGACTTTGCAGACGTCTTTGATGAGATTAAGGCAGAGACGTTACCCCCACAGGCCCTATGACTGCAAAATTGATCTAGAACCAGGGGCTAATCTACCATGCAGCAGAGTTTACGCATTAACGGAGAAGGAAAACATCCATTTGAAGGAATACCTAGCTAAGAATCTGGAGAACGGATTTATCCGACCGTCGCAGTCCCCTGTCTCTTCCCCACTTTTTTTCGTGCCGAAAAAAGGGGGAGATCTCAGGACTTGTATTGACTTTAGAGCGATTAATAGGATAACTGTGAAGAATCGTTATCCATTGCCTCTCATTTCAGTACTAATTGATCAAGTGAAGGAAGCAAATATATACACTCGCCTAGACCTACGAGGAGCGTACCACTTGATTAGACTCCGGAAGGCGACGAGTGGAAGACTGCGTTCAGGACCAAATTTGGCCTTTATGAGTATCTTGTGATGCCATATGGTCTCTGTAACGCACCAGCGGCCTTCCAGTACTTTATCAATGATGTTTTAAGTGAATTCATTGACCGATGCGCTATAGTCTACATAGATGACATCCTGATTTATTCCAACACGGTTGAAGAACATCACGACCAGGTCAGAGCAGTTTTACAACGTCTACGAGAGAACTCTCTATACCTTAAATTGGAGAAATGCCTCTTCAACACAGATACAGTAGAATTCCTAGGTTTTGTGTTATCACCTGCAGGAGTTCGAATGGATGAGCAAAAGTGAAGGCGATAACAGACTGGAAATCTCCTACCAGTATCAAAGAGGTTCAAAGCTTTATCGGATTCTCTAACTTTTACAGACGATTCATTAATGGATTCTCCAATAAGATACTTCCGCTGACTCGTCTTCTGAAGAAGGGAGTTCCGTTCCAATGGTCAGAAGAAGCAGAAGAAGCTTTTCAGTTGATGAAGGACAGTTTCACCACAGCACCGGTGTTGCTTCATGCAGATCCCTCTGAGCCTTTTTATTTGGAGACACGCGCATCCGACCTAGCCATCGGAGGGATACTTTCTCAGAGGCACAAGGACACGGGACAGTTACACCCGGTGGCATATCGGTCCCGCAAACTCAACCCTGCGGAATGCAACTATACGATTACAGAAAAAGAACTCCTGGCAATCAAAGATGCCTTCAAAGATTGGAGGCATTACTTAATGGGGGCAAAACACACCGTAACGGTGTTTACGGACCACCGCAACCTAAAATTTTTGCGATCTGCTCGAACTCTCACACCACGTCAGCTGCGTTGGTCTCTTTACTTCGCGGACTTTGATTTTGTTATCACTTTTCGTCCCGGATCCAAGAATGGAAAGGCTGATGTCCTCTCTAGACTCGACACAGAAAATCAAACTTCAGTCATTGAAAACCAGCAAATCATACCTGATGGAAAATTCATTGGAACTATCTCCTTAGAACCCTTTGAACATCACGTTCAAAATTTGATGACCGACCTTGAAATGGAGAACTGGGCCACAGAAGATCCACAACGTTTCATTCGCAATGGCCTCCCCTATTTAGGTACCACCCTGTATTTACCCACCAAGGAGCTTCAGCTGAAGGCAATGCAGGAATCTCACGACAACCCTCTGGCTGGCCACAAAGGTGTTGTGAAAACCGAAGACTTACTCAAACGTCGTTTCTGGTGGCCATACATGTGCCGAGACATCCGTCAATATGTGTTAGGCTGTGAAATTTGTGCACGGGGAAAATCGGACAGGCAAGCTCCTAAAGGTCTCCTACAACCCATGCCAACCCCCCCATATCCTTGGCACACAGTCTCCTTAGATTTGATTGTTGATCTACCTTCTTCCCATGGGTATGATACCATTCTTGTAGTTGTCGACACTTTTAGTAAGATGGCACATTATATACCCTTCAAAGGTACACCCACTGCTAAACAATTGTCCCAACTTTTCAATCAACATGTTATTCGCCTTCATGGGATTCCTAGGGTCCTCGTTTCAGACAGGGGCTCTCAGTTCCTATCACGATTTTGGAAGGCTTACGTCAAAGGCCTTAATATTGACCATCGTTATTCCACCAGTTTTCACCCAGAAACTGATGGTCAGACTGAACGCATTAACCAAGACCTAGAACAACACCTCAGACTTTATTTGTTAGATGAGGAGGGTGACTGGCCTGACCACTTATGGACTGCGGAGTATGCTCACAATAATGCTCTAAATGTATCCACTGGCCACTCCCCTTTCTTTATAAACTCAGGCAGACATCCCAATTCTCATGCTAATTTTGATGATATTAATGTTCCTGCTGTTCAAGATATCGCCCGACAGTTAACTAAAATTCATCACTCAGTAACCCAGAATTTGTTGATCGCGAAGGATCGTTACAAACACTTCGCTGACCGAAAACGTAAAAGAACCTGAGCTTCATGTAGGAGACTTAGTCTGGTTGAGTACAAAAATCTCAGACTCAAAGGTCCCCGTAAATTTCAGCCTCGTTTTATGGGTCCTTATCCAATTGAGAAGGTCATAAATCCAGTCACTTATCAACTATCTCTTCCTGGTTCTACCAAAATTCATCCAGTATTTCATGTTTCGCTCCTTAAACCAATTCAACCGGGGTTGCGTAGGGTTTCCCCTCCTGATCCTCTGATGGTTAATCGTGAGGCGGAGTACGAAGTTAAACGAATTTTGGACTCAAAACTCATCCGCAATGAAATTTTCTACCTCATTGATTGGCAAGGTTATGGACCTGATGAACGTTCCTGGGAAAAGAGTACTAATGTCCATGCCCCCGTTTAATTAGAGCCTTTCATGCCAAATTCCCTGCCAAACCACGACCGGAGGAAACCCCGTTGGGAGGGGGTACTGTCAGGACTCACGGGAGGTTTCCTCCTTCTAACTCTATGCTGGCTACCATTTTCCCCCTACAAACTTACCAAAAGTCAGCTAATCCCTCAAGCTGGAGTGCTTGTTGGCACCGATGGAACTCCAAGATGGCTGCCAACATGCACATACTGCGACAGCACACCGCTGTTAGCAGTCTAGTCTTTTAGGTTTCATGACATCTGGTGAAGTGTGCTTCAACATTCCACTGCGCACTTCACTGAAGAAATAATTTGAAGAGCACCTGTTTTCCCAGCGTCGTGGAAGTCAGTTAGGGTAGTTGCGATAAAATCGGGGTTAGCTTCGTCGGAACTACATTCCCTCACTAATCAGGTTAGTGTTAAACTATGTAGCTAATATAAAACATTCTGTGAGAAAAGGTTATCGTGTCAGAGGTAAATTTCTATTTAAAGAGAAAAAGGAAACGAAGTCAGAATATATTTTCCTTCGTTTGAAAACTACGCAGGTGTGACCTTTCAACACGCAGTGTCTTCTTAGACTGAAACTTGTTCACTCTTCTGAGAATTAATTAAAAGGTGAAGTCAGGGTCAAAAGCCCAGCATATTTCTTTCTCATGCTACCTGTTAGGTTTGAAGATAAATAATGTGAAGGCTAGTTACAGAACTCCAGTAATGTTCTCCTCACGTATGGCCAGAATAAATTAACTCTTCAGCAAACATTAAAACCGGGAAGAATAAATTGTGCTTCCAGCAAACATTAAAACCTAAGGCCTGAATAAAATGAATGCTTCCTTTTAACATTTAACCTAAGTTCTGAAGCATTGTTTAAAAACTAATTAAAGACAGAAAACCAGTCATCCTACTCCAGAAACCCCAGTTCAAGGTCCACTCCAGTCTCTTAACAGTGAGTTAATAGAAAGAAAGAGAAACCCAAATAATACGTAAATTAGGAATACAGAAATAAATACTTACCTTATCTTTCTTACATTAAGGAATAGCAGAATCAAGTGCAGATTGTACCTGAGAACGAAAAGGAAAGAGATCTGAGTGAAGACTTCTCATACAACCTAGCAAACAATACATGAGAAGTAGAAGAGAAGTAAGCTTCAGTAAACATTCTGTTAAAAGGCACAGTAAATAAAGGTTTTTACATGTTAATGTTGCAGTCCAGTAAGAAGAAGAAGAAAACGTAGCTGAACAGGCAGAATATTGGAGCAGTCTCTTCTCTGTCCCCAACCCCTTTTCCCCCCTTAGAACTTACCTGCAATGGTATACTAAAAGACCTAGCAGGGTTGGTTCTGAGAAGGGTATTGGGACCTAGCGTCATTCTGCTCCTGTGTGGTTCAGACAGCAATAAGTATTTAGACCCTGACACTCCCGCTCCTGTTGTGCAGGAGTGCATTCCCTCAGGCATTGGCGTATAGCCACTGCTGCTGCCTCCCCTTTTATGTTTCCTAACATTATTGTAGATACCTGGGAAATTGCCTATTCATTTCATCCCTAAGTCCAGGGCAGGTTCTGCCCGCACTCGTTCTGTATTTCTGGTATGACTGCTATTGAGGGGGTACCATGAGTCCTGGTATAGACGGCAGCAAAGAATGTACTCCAAATGGTACAATCCTCGATCGGGGGAGCTATCCCCATTGGCAAGTAGATCGTCAATATTCTGTGTTTTTCTTGCAGGCCTGTGTGTGGAAACACTGTACTATCCACAATGGCATTTGTTCACGTTTGGTGGGTATTCTTCCCATAATTGTGTTTAGCATTTGTGGGGTGATTTTAGATGCAGTTCCTTGTAGTTGAGCTGCTGGAGTGTCCATTATAGGTTGAAGTATGAGTGTTTTCATAACGAATTGTGTGTAAGATTTCTGTAAAGTTTTATTATTTCTTTGTGGAGTGGACGTAAGTCTGCTACTGGTAATGTATCTATCTCTGGATGCAGTGTGTGGGCAGCTAGAACTTGCCAAATTGCTCCATCTCTGCTGAGCGGGGTGAGTCTGTGGTATGGGGGAGGACGCCTTTAAACCAATTTATGTGCTTTTGGTAACTTCTATGTCCTCGTATGGAGAGTATTCATCTGGTATTTCATCCGTAGTGTCAGAATGAAATGTATGTGTGCCTGCATCTTCAGGTGGGAATTTGACCCAAGAATAGAACACTTCTGTTCTGTATGCCTCGTGTGCCTCAATCACGAAGGTAACAGTCCCACCTAACGCTGGGAATCCAAAGTCTGCTAATTTTAAAGTAAGTGCATTTCTGCAATTTTCTGATATTTTTATAGATCCTTCCTCTGCTGCATTTGCATTTAATGCAGCCGCAGCGTCATCTTGGATAGACATTGCGAAAGGAGTTTCAAGGAAAATAGAGATAAGGTTTATGCACAATGTAGGGAACTATAATCCTTCAAGCTTGAATAAACCTACAACCAATACATAGGGAATACCTACTCAGCTGCAGCGGATTTTCCCTTTCCACTCCAGACATTTCTGGTTAAATGTAAGTAGGGGTCACTGAGAAAGCACAATTGAACTACTCAGATTTGACCATTAAATAAGAACCAAACCAACGTTGGGTACCATGTCACGTAGTTTAGACAACATAAATGAAGGTGTTGGTGTCCAGACTGTTTTCAGACACCCCCAAAGGATATGTTAGTCTGTAGACCAGCTAGCTCACAGTGCCACTATAAGCCCCACAACCTCATCTAGAAGCAAATAGTTTCTGGCAACTATTTAACATGATAACCCTGACCCCTCAAGCATTGTGGAAACAATACAGTACTTTTCGCTCATACACTCATGCTCACTTGGTCTCAGAGAGATATACTGAATAAATGGTGGGGACGTTTTCAATAAGTAGTTATTGAACTAGCGTCAATCTAGTATAAAATACGTGTGCTACAACAACCATTAGACAGAAACAGATGTATACGGTTATAAGCACCAACAAAGTAAATAAAAGGTAGAATTTTACCATGGTGCTTAAACAATGAATAAATGCAGGCATATAGATACATGGCAGTAATAATGAGTACTCCTAAGATGAGAACCCTAACTAAATGTACCTAAATGTACCAAACATGTTTGTAGGTATATAGCCAAGAATCCCCCTAGGAAAGAGCTAACCCCATCACCTGATGGGAGAGAACGAAGGACCCCGTCTTGGTCTCTAGTTGGACACCCCACGAGGGATGTCAGACCACTGCGTGCTGGAGTGTCTACGTGCAGGGACTTCAGCATCTCGTGTCAGCATGGAAGCTTCTCCTCTGGTTTGCCCAGCGAAGATGTGAGACTTATATACCCGAAAGGATTCTACCCAGCTGTGTCATGGTACTGTGGGCCTGTCAGCTAAGGATGACAATAGTGATCACTCTTGTACAGAGTTATTATGCAGAAGAGGGTAATCCAGCTATGATACTAAGAATCCTCATGCATAATAAATGAGGCTAGTTTTCTAAGAAAACCACACAACATTTATTCGGCACCTAACTAGGTAAAAGGTCAGCACCAGAGCCATTATAGTGAGCAAGGTAGGACAAATGTTGGTAATAGGTCGTGCAACTACCTAGGCCTATATTGGGGTACATTGGGGCTCATAACACCAGAGACGTTCATGTTTTTTACATTTAAGTTTACAATTTTTCAATGTATCCGAATACCAGGGGGCAGAGGGGCGACCTCTCCTTATTTTGATAATAGCTTCTGGGGCTAATAAGGAAGCTGGCGCCTCCAACCAATGACTAAAATGATTGGCATTTCTATCCACATCATCGGAATAAACTGGTTGGGAGATGGTAAGAAGATGTTGGAATTGCTGCTGGTTGATTTTATTCCATCTGCGCGCAAACCTCGTGCTGTGTAAGATCCCTGGTACAGTGGTGCCACCAGCCAGAGTGATCTCAAACAGCACTGCTGAATGATCAGACCAAGGAAGTGGCAGAATGTCCTCGACCGAGAGAAGGGGGTTGCTTGAAAAGATCCCGTCGAGCATATGGCCAGCAGAATGTGTAGGACCTTTCACTAATTGGGATAAACCCAGGCTATTGATTATATCAATAAGACGTGCCGACTCTGAATCTAAGTTTGCTTCCAGATGGAAGTTAAAGTCACCCAGCATAGTCATGTTGGATGAGGCTATGCTGTTTTCTAGCAGACTACTGACCTTGTCGATAAAGGATGCTCTAGGGCCCGGTTCTCAACGTAATAAAATTCCTTGGAATTTGTTTTGTAAGGTAGGTTGGAAGCTGAAAGCGAGTGCTTCACAATCCTGAGAGTGTATTGCTGAGAATGTGGCTAGAACTGAGTCCCTTTAGAACACCGGTGATAATGTCTATAATAGCTTTTCTTTCATTAAACTATCCTCAGGCTTTATTTCAATTTCATTTGCAAATAGTTTTCATTATTGTATAGCCAGGCCCCCATCCCTCCTACCAGTTCTATCCAGGGTAAAGATACCAAAACCTGGTGGGTGGCTTCAATGAGACAGGGTCCCAATGCCGCATCTGTCCATTTTTCAATTACAAATATTATATCCCTTTGAAGGCTGTCTATAAACTCGACACACTCTAGGCTGTGCTTTACCAATGATCTAGTGTTTAGCAAAGCACAGCGTTAGGGTTTATTTCTTACCTCCTTTACAGTAGTCAAAGCAGTATCCCTCATTGCGACTTAAGTTTCTTGACCCTTGCCTGATCAGTGTGGGGTAAATGGCCTGGCAAGCAGAACACAAATTGCTAATCACTCTTTCATCAAAATCGCTCACAGGGCAGTTATAAACTGTCTTACCTCCTGTGTTAAGGGTCAGCAGTTGTCATCTAGAGTACCGTGTGCACTCCTGATGATCTGAAGAACAAGCATTGAAAATGCAATAGGTCTCGCCTTTGATTAAGTTAAAGCCATTTGCTTTGCTAATGGTATTGTATAGCAAAGCAAATGGATTTAACTTAATGAAAGGCGAGACCTATTGCATTTTTAATGTTTCCTGCAAGAACGGTTTATTTCACAGCTGCTGTGAGTATGCAGATTGGCTGCTTTACCTCAAGTAGGGAGGGTGAAAAAAGCTGCTTTCCTTCTCAGAGCCAGGGCGAGCAATGGCAGTGAGGGCCGAGGGGCATGAGACAGCACGACCCGCCCACCCCTTCACTATTTGAACTTGTCCGCTCCACAGACTGAAGCTGGGCGGGCCGGGGAGGAGCTGCTCCTTGGTCTTTAGTTAGATCTGTTCTGGGGAGCAGTGGGGGGCCAGGCCAGTGGCAAGGGTTGGAATGCAGGGAGCTGATCACGTGTGACAGCAGCAGTTCAGTCCATCATAAGAAAACAATGACAGAACGGGTATTAGTTTTGCAAAGTACTGTGACTGATTGGGAGGGGGGAGAGACATCAGAGAGAGTGGGTGGAGGAGCAGGAGGGGGAGACAGGAGACTGAAAGCAAACCAGCGTGAGAGTGCCTCGCTGATAGAAACTTAAAGCTGACAGAAAGACCTCAGAGCTGCCCTTCTCCCCGGAGACCAGAGCCAGTCCACGGCCGGGGGACAGACAGCAGTGCCCCTGCTCTGAAGCAGGCTGCGGCACAGCTCTGGCTCCCTCTTGTCCACCTGGCTGTGCTGAAGCCTGCTGACTGATTGGGGAGGGGGGGTGAGCACAGAAAGTGAGACGGAGGAGCTGGTAAATAGACAATGAGGACCAGAACTGTGCATGTGAAACACAGAGATGGCTGGGGCCCCACAGGCATGCGGGATAGACTCGGGTTGGGATAACAGGCATGGAGGGATGACACAGTAATGCCTGGTTGACTGGGGATGGGTAATAATATATGCATGGATGGCGTAGCACCGGTATGCAAAATATACCGGGCGACAGAGTAACTAACAAAGGCATGCAGAATAGACGGTGGATTAACAGAGGCAAGGCTGGAGTAACAGAATAACAAAGGGCATGTGGAATACCCTGGAGTAGGGGTATTACAGGTATTCAGTGCAGGCTTGGAATGCAGTAAGTTGTGCATGCATGATATATTGCTCTTAACACATGCACGCAGGTAATACTTTACAGCATGACGGCTCAATGGCCCAGAGACAGACCATGTCGGAGGCCCTGGGGGAGGCGGGTCGATTACAGAGGATCCGGGGAATGTAGGCCAAATTAATAAGCAGACGGAACTGCCGTCTGGGTGGCTAAGTCGGACAGATGAAGAGTAAAATGAAGGCCCGGGAGGGTGGGTCGGACAGAGATCTTGAATCAGCGTGGGGTCTGGAAATGTGGGTTAAGCACAGACACGCAGAGTACTCTGGGATTCAGGGGCGTGGGAGTACATTTGGGATCTGGGGCAAGGGGGCCGCGGTGCAGTGCAGACACGTAATCTAGCGCGTGGGTCAGACCCCGACGTGCAGCGCACGCACGGGGCTTGGGGCACTTTCTTTAACTAGAAATGCAGGGTATCCGTGGCACTGCGAGAGTGGGCCAGCCTCAGGCTTGAGTTCAGAGGTCTCCGGGCACTTCCTGGCGCACTAACCTGGCTCGTTTTTGGCGGGGGCGGGCTCGTCCCGTAGGGTCCGTAGGAGCTGTAAGTTCCGCTGTAGCCCATCTCGTAGGGCTTGGCCGGGTAGGGAACGGAGCTCAGGCCACCGGGGTGGTACTGGTAGGAGCCCAGCTGCCCAAAGGGGGAGTCACCGCCCCCGCAGTGCTGCTGGTTGGTGTAGTAGCTGCTGTCCGTGGCAGTAGACACCGGTAGCGTGGGCGACTCCTGCGGCTTGTGAAGGCTGTGGTAGTTGCTGTGTGGAATAAAGAGCCTTTTTAGGGGCTCACTGATGCACCGGTCCTCAAACCAACAAAGAAGAGATTGGCACGGAAGCTGAAATATCAAAAAAGGTATTTATTATTCACTCATGAGTGGGACTACATCTATACATCACCCTCGGGCACTGTATGAGGTAGTACAAGGAGTACAGAAACCAGGGGTCTTTTATACAAATTAGTTGCATTGTCAGCATGAGACCAAGGGAGGTACTGGCACATACAAGAATAGTCATTGACTAACATGGGCATACAAACATGTCTTGGTCAGCAAAGTGGGAGGGAGACATTTCTGTTTGCATCAGTTAAAACAGCCTGACATTTACAAACTAAGACAGGTGCATTCTGGCAGCTACAGGCCTTTCTGAGCATGTGCAAGGCTCTGGCTCAGCACTGAAGAAGTTAATTATAGTTGATGACTCAAGCGAAGTACAAGGGCAGGCAACAGTGAAGACGGAAGAAGCACATGGCTAGCACATGGCTAACTAAAATGGCTGCCACAACCAAAATGGCTTCAGCTCATGCTAACAGCGATCTCTGTCGGTTTCCACAGACGACCCTTTTAGCATTAGCTGAAGACATCTCTATGATTTTGAAGGAACAAAGAAAACATCTTGCACATCAATTTTCATCATATCGCTAACTTCTTGGTCTAACACATATTGGGCGTTCACATTCTTGACGTTGTGTTTGGTGGGTATACAAGCAGAGATACAAAGGGAACAAAGCATTGGGCCACATTGTATGCATAAGCAGCATGACAGTAGGATCGCAAAATAATATACATAGAACTGTCAACAGTTTCCAACCCCAGGTAACAAACAATGTCCATAACCAGCCAGTTAGAGTCCATGTTCCTGAATCGGAATGAATTTCAGCGGCTATCTTATGTAATTTAGAGATAGCACCAAAAACTGAAGGGGCGTGATCAGGGATGTAGACACAACAGCTGCTCCCGATGATGCGACATGCACCACCACGATCAGCCAACACAACATCGAGGACCATTCTATTTTGGAGCGCCACAATCCTCGCAATTTGCAGCTCCTCTGTGATGTTTCCAAGTGCCATAGCTGTTTGGTTGGTTACAGCCTCTACAACACGTGTCAAGCATCTGATTTTCCGGCTGTTTAAGGCAACACCAACAAAAAGAACAATCCCAAATTAAAGTCAACATATTGCTGCAATGCAGTGTCAGTCTGATCTACCTCATCATGATTTATTGTCCTCTTAAATCTGTTTTTGGAAATGTCATTAAACAGTTTATAGTCTTTGCGATAGGATGCAGGTGCCAAAAACACAGGTGGTAGCAAAAAGGACACATAAAAAGTTCCTGACCAACCAATGGGTAAATGGTAGTATCCTTTATTCACACATATGAAGTATGTATTGTGCGATGACGTAAACCTGCTGTTATTCACTCCAGTAATATTCAATACCAGAGTACAGTCGCTTTTTCCCACGGGAATATTACCAACATTGTTCACACACAGGTCTGCTCGAGCCCTAGTAACAGCTATAACAAAAGGTCCATTACCCTTGGCAGTTCGAGTGTTTGGGAAAACATAATGTGTAGAGGAATTTCCTCGGCGATACTCCTCCATTTCCCATACAGTTCCTTTGGCCTGTGGATCTCCTTCCTCATCAGGGTAACAGGCTCTGTTTAGCTGAAAGTTCAGTCTTCCTACACCATAGTCAGTGATGTTAGCAACATGAGTAGCCCATAGCAGCGCAAACCAGGCTCTGCAGGAGCAGTTGTGTGAAAATGGCAGAGGAATAAAAGGCGTTCCTCCCTTCTTCTGATGAGCTGGCATCATTCCACACACCCAACAGTTGGTAATGTTCGTAGCGTTGTGTGTGTGATGCAACATTTGAATGAACGTATTGTTGAGGTAAGACATCCTGTGTTGCTGCTCATGATATGGGAGAGTGTAGTAGTGGTGCTCAATGGGGACAGGAGTAGTGACAGTCAGTAGATTTCGAGCAGGAGTTACTCCCTCTATAACCCATGTTATCGTAGCAATGATGATAACAATGGAAGTGAGTCCAATAATGAACATAGTCTTTCGATCACAGACTCTCGTAGCAGTTGATCTCTTCTCCGTAGGCATGTTCATCTTGAAAAACAAAACAGATAACACACTAAGGTCCTGGGCAGACGTTGGCTTCTTCACTGACGTTGAGACGAGTAATCACTACTAGAAGACCCCCTTTGCTACTCAGGCTTTCACTACCCAGGACAGTGACTCAACCAGTCTCTTTCAGCAACAAAGTGTCTCTCTTCCGGGGTCGCAGCTGATATCGCGATGTACCAGGGATCGTGTGGTCTGGGAAGACTTCCTCAGGTTCTTCAGGTGATGTGGCTTGGCCTCTCTCGGTGTTCAGGATGTTGCTGTGATCTTTCAGCGCAGCAGTTCCACCAAGGCGGACGGCACCCTTTTGCAGTGGGTGGAGTGAACCCAGTTCTTCCGATTGGTCACTCGGACTGCAGTTCTGGTGGCCAGAAGTACTTGCTCGGGTCCTCGCCACCTCGGTTCTAGACTGCTCGTCCTCTGGAACACCTTCACCATCACCTGGTCACCGGGCCGCAGATCATGACTGTCACCTTGCGACCTGTCAGGAAGAGCTTCTCGAACCCGTTGATGAATAGAAAGCAAGCTGTCAGTCAACTGAGACAAGTAGTCATTCATCAATACATAAGGTACATCATGTATAGGGCGTGGTTTAGGAATCCCCCAAATATTCATTGGCCTCCCGAAAACCACCTCATACGATGTGAGGCCAGATCGTGTATGTGGTATCGATCTAATGGATAGCAATGCCAAGGGCAGTGCATCAGGCCATTTCAGAGATGTGGAAGCTTGTATTTTGGCCAACTTAAGTTTGAGGGTAAAATTGTATCATTCCACTAGCCCTGCTGATTGTGGGTGAAAAGCAGCATGGAACTTCTGCTTAATTCCCAATCCTTTCAAGACATACTCAACAACTTTCCCAATAAAATGGGGTCCGTTGTCGCTCCACTAAATTCTACAAACGCCGAATCTGGGGAAAAACTCCTTTAGGAGCACCTTTGCTGTAGTAAGAGCTGTATTATCTT